>JXCR01074616.1:0-68696 GCA_002079205.1 Phalaenopsis hybrid cultivar | reverse complement strand
AATTTTTTTTTTTTTTTTTTTTTTTTTGTGGATATTTTTCAATTTTTTATTGTAAAGTATTTCTTTACACTGAGGATAATTTGAGATATATTTTTAAGGATACTAATGTTTTAATAAATTATTTTTTATGCTTCTACTCAACAACTACAATAAAATTAATATTTTCATTTAATTTTAATTGTTTACGATAGTTTTTTATATAATATGCCCAAATATTTTTAGGTCTACCTCTATATTTTTTAATATTAGCTGAATATAAAACATCTAATCTCTTATTCAGATGACCAAAGTTTAATGTTACCAAACCATCTAGCGACCGCACTTCTTCCCTCCTTAAGCTCACCGTCGGCAAACTGTCCTGCAAACGAGCACAGCCGCCTGCTCTTTGCCCTCCTCATGCAGTTCTTTACTGTTTATTTGTGTCCAGCTGTCGACATCCTGAAACTCGCTCAACCCTCATCTGGCAAACCCAGACAAAATCAACATCAGCTTCCCCTCTCCGATCCAAGGCCAAGGCCCACTTCTGTATTCAAATATTAATTCCATTCTACCCACTGTAACTTTATGTAACAACATTTTCAGCTGTGACTTTTCAAGGAATTGAAGAAATTTGAACTTGGTTTTCCTCCATTTATGTCGTGCTTGGTCAAAAATATAATTTTTAGATTAAGAAGTATTGCAAAGAAAACCAATAAAATAATCAACTGAGTACATTTTGTATTGTATGATGCTTTTCTTTGGTGTCTTGAAGAAAAGACCGTGATGTGAGTGTCAGATTTTGCCAGTAAGACGCCCATTCCTAATGTTTGGGTAAATAGATCGAGTCTCAAGCGTTCGGTGTCGTCTTTAATAAGGGATTGACAGATATTCTTAATAGTCATGATGACGATAATTGCCCTCACATAGGTGGGCTAGGATGTTCTTTTGAGGAGGACGGGTATAATTAGATTGGTAGGTGAACTTGATTACTTCATAAACTCGTACTTATGTATAGATACATATTGCTATTTATATATTATTTTATGAACTTGCTACCTAATTTTTCTCATTGACAATGATAAAGAAATAAAATATGCTTACTGAAGATTAATTTAAGTGTGGATAAAAAATATTTATTATAAAAAAAAATAAATTAATTAGGCATTAGCTAAACCAACTCAATAATTTATTCATCTAGATATGATCGGGTTGAGCAGGACCGAGTAACGGGTGTGGCCCAAAATGATTGTGATGAGGGTATGTTCAGGGTGGGCAATTGCTCCCACTGAAATTTGCAATTTCTCTATTTAAATAGTATAATTTAATATTTTTACTTATATAATTTTGGAAATTTAAGAATTTGCCCACTCATGATAATTTTTTTTTTGCCTAATACTTGAAAAAAATAAAGTATTTAGTGATTTTGTCACCCCTAAAAAATAATTATGATTTCGCCCTTGCACATGCTCCACCTATCAAACCACCATTGCCAATTTAACTCAAATGAGTCGAATGAATAACTCTTTGGGTGTAAGTGTAGATTTGAATTTTCCTGTTCTTCTTCCCTTACCATTTTGCCTGAATGATCACACAAATTTCTTTCCTATATCTTGTTCGCCTTCCGTTTTGAGGACTCGTGCGATCTCCCGTAATATTCCTTTTCTTTTTTCTTCACTTGTGTTTGTTATCGAGCCGCCTCTATGCTCTATTAAAAGGTATGAATATTACGGCATTGACAACTCATATTTGAACCCCTCTACATAGCCCACTTATACTCCTATCTTTCTCCTCCTTCTCTGAACCCTCTCGATATAATTGCGATTAGAGCTATCCATGAAAGCAACGAGGAGATCATAACGTATATAAACCAAAAAAAACTCCTATATTTCTACTCCCAACAACTTTGCAACCCCATCCTCCTTACCACCTTAGTCGAGATCTAAGGTGAGCTCACACCTCTTTAATTTCTACTTCTATTATTTCTTATTAATTTTATGAAGTAAAGTCTTAAGCATTTGTGAATTTGAAATTTCATGCTCAAATTCTTTACTCATCTAAATCATGTCAAGGTTAACATAAATCAATATTATTATCGAGGGTGATATTAAAAAAAATTGATAATGAATTTGGTTATATTATAAAATCATCTAAACTAGCTAGGTTTCAATTAATTTGTTAATAAGTACACATAAAAAAGGTCAATGCACTGATCTTATAGAGATCTAACGGTTCAGAAGAAAAGAATATGATAGAGGCAGATCTACTGCAAAGAGATTGTGAGGTCCACAAAATCGAATGAGTCGCGCCATGCAAGCCAAGTCAACTAGGCCAAAACCCGCCGAGCCAAAAGGACAACAAGAAGACGAATGAGCTATCCAAGCATAGGCCATTCGACCGGAAATGAGACAAAAGGGCTTATGAACCGTTAACTGCAAGAAAACTGATTTAATTCAGTAGCCTGTTCAACATTGGAACCGATCCTATGGAAGTGCTAGTTTGAAAAAATATCTTTAATCATCCAATGGAGACCCAAAAAATTTTTATTAAAGATTGAAGATAGTCAACCAGGTTGGATTAACCAACCAAACCCTACCGATCAAGCTTCTAAACGAACTGATCCTGTAAGGCCAAGTAAACTAAGCTTAGCCGATCGAGCCATAAGGCAACCATACGATAATCCGTCGCTTGTAAAATATTGGAAATACCCTAGTACATACCCTTTCCAAATGGGGGTAAAAATCTAATGTCATTGTTGTACTATATCCTTTATAAACAGGTGAAACATTTTATCGAGAATGAACTCTACTTTTTATTGTTCGCCTTTCCCCCCCTCTCTCCTGATCACGAACAATCTTGAACTAAAAAATAAGTAAAGTTATACTCCCAATAATGTATTTATAATTAGTTGGTTATTCATTGTTGTTGGAGAATCTTGCCAAATATTGTTAATTGAACTTTTGATAAATTTGAAACTCGATATTTAGCACTTCGAGGTAAATAATTGTTATTTATTATAGAATAAGCATACATGTCCAAGTTATGAAAGTTATCATTGATACGTGTACTAGTTCCTAGCTAATTGTAGGTTTGTCAATCATAGCCTTTCAATTTTATTAATACAATTGTAGTAGATTTTATTTATCGTTCATAACGAGTTACATTTGTAAGTAGTCTTGTTTTATCATTGCACATGCTCCTATTGAACCACTCTCATTTTTCCAATATTTACCTTATTGTAGTTTCATAATTATTTATAAATACTGGTGAGTATGTTGTAGTTATATTCCTATGCTTTGATTATGGTGCATGAAAGATATATGACATTATAATATTATTATGTCGGCATTAAGCCATTTCGTTATGACTAGCCACATATTCTAAAAAAAATCAATACAATTTCTTGAGATTGATGCTTAAATTTTCTTATTTTAGGGTGTCGCAAAAAAATTGACTATACAAATGTAATTATATATATACATCTACAATTTTGTATTATCAGGTAGTGTCAATAGATTGTTCCATATATGTATAAACACATTTGATATGTTAAGCTATAAATATATACATAATTGTGCATGTATTCAAGTCACTCATATTCATGATTATAAGCATACGATAATTCTTTTGCAAATTTTGTTATGCATGTAATAAATTGTCCTTTCATTATTGTTTATAGTGGATGCCTCATTTTATTGTTGTCTATGCTTTAATAAGTAGTGACTATTTATTGAGTTTGATTTATCAAACTCGTCCTTTGTTATTTTTGTATAATAGGTTATCTTCAGCCACTGGCTGGATTGACCCCACAGAATCAAATCTTCTTATTCTAGATTGATTCTTTTTGTATTTTTAGCATTTTTTTAGTTTTTTTTTATCCTTTCTTGGGCTTTGGGTAGTTATTTATCATGTAGTCAGTTTAGTTTCACTTCAATTAGTTTTGATTTTCTTTCAGCTGTATCAGTTAGACTCTTATTTACGAAATAATTGATCCTTTTTGCTAAATTTTGTTATTTATTACACAATTTTTTTTTGAGAATATAAAATATGCTTAATTTATTTTATCATGCACTACATTGACGGAGTGTATCGCCTTCTAGTCCCGGGGTGTTCCGCTTTCTGGACCCAAAGTGTGACAATAAGCGGGCTTGGTCAGCTTGCGAACCAGCTTAAGCTTGACTTGTTAATGAGCTCGCAAGTCAAACTTATCAAACTATGAGCTCAAGCTCAAGCTTTGATTCAAGCTCGTTTATTATACGAGTCAGAGCTTGAGTTTAGCTCGACACTACTCGTGAGATTGTCAAGTCATTACTTAATTCATTGATTAATCTCAAGACACAAATAATAAATAATTTTTTTTACTATTATATAAAATCTTTAATGCATTTTTAATAGACTTTTCAAAACCAAGCTTTCGAGCTAGGCATGATTGCCATAACCCGAGTTTGAACTCAAGTTATGAACTCAAGTGGAGCTCCCCTACCATACCCCTAAATAATTCCATACATATCACAAGATACAATATATTTGCATATCGAACGCCTAAACTTTCATAATTACATACCTACCTTTATAAATTATGACATCACCTCAAAAACACTGCCATCAGTATCTTTTTTAACAGTGAAACATATAATTGCATGCATAAATTTATGAAAACATATGTAGTATGTGTAAACATTAAATGTTGGTGTTGGCTATGTAAAAACATAAGAACCACATGGTATATATGTAAAGTTCCCTTTTAATTATTATTTATATTTTCCTCAATCCACATGAAACCAACGGCCACGATCAATGCTCCCTGTTCCAACCAATCACAGCTAAACCCACTCCCTTCCCCATAAAATTAACGTCTTTGGTAAATTAGACCGCTTCATCGGTTTCAGAAATTCATATCTACTAACATGAAAAGAGCAAGGGATGGTCAGGCCCTCCCCTCTCTCTTCAGTCTAGTCTAATCGCATTTCTGTGCGCATAATCTCGTCAACTCTCCAATAAAATAGTCGCTTTGTTTCCGCCATTATTCTCCTGGCACCACTCACCTGACAGGCTGGTCGATTCTCGCCAGCATTCACTTTGCAGAGGGTTGGCCAGATGAAACAGCTCTGTCTGCGTAGCCGAAGTATCAGGCGCTTCTTCTCCTCCACCGCCGGCCGGAGATGCGCGGAGGAGAATGGCTCTGCCGTGGCCCNCTGACAGTCTGGTCGATTCTCGCCAGCATTCACTTTGCAGAGGGTTGGCCAGATGAAACAGCTCTGTCTGCGGAGCCGAAGTATCAGGCGCTTCTTCTCCTCCCCCGCAGGCCGGAGATGCGCGGAGGAGAATGGCTCCGCCGTGGCCCCCAAGAGAAATTCCAGTGAGGCCGAGCTTGAGGCGAAGCTGGTGAAGAAGCCTACATGGAGGTGCTTCGCTTATGAGGAAATCCACAGAGCAACCAACGGCTTCCATCAAGGTAAAATCAGAGGCCGGCCATTGTCTCAACTTTTTTTTGTTTTTTTGTTTTTTTTAAATGCCAAAATCACGCCTTTCTGTTGTTTAGATAATTTGGTAGGGAGAGGAGGGCATGCGGAAGTTTACAGAGGAGAGCTTGATGATGGCCAGGTGATAGCAGTGAAGAGACTAACAAGAGCAGCGAGTGATGAGCAGACGGAGAAGGAGTTCTTGACAGAGCTTGGAACTGTTGGCCATGTCCGGCATCCTAATATTACCGCATTCCTGGGATGCTGCATCGATCGAGATCTTCATCTCATCTTTGAATTTTCTTCTCTCGGCTCCGTTTCCTCCAATCTACACAGTAAGAAAAAACACTAAATTCTTTCAGAAAGCCAAACTTGTTGTGCAAACTGCGTTAAATTTCCAATCTTGTAGATGCAGATTCATCGCCAATGCCGTGGAAGCTACGTCACAAGACGGCGGTGGGAACGGCCCGAGGACTCCATTATCTGCACAAGGGATGCCAGAGAAGGATCATTCACAGGGATATAAAGTCTTCAAACATTTTGCTTTCAGCAAACTTTGAGCCACAGGTATCTTACAATGAAGCCATTGGCGCATGATGACATTGTGTTTGATGTTATGCTCACAAAAAATGTATCTGCTTTCAGATTTCAGATTTTGGGCTTGCAAAATGGCTTCCATCTGAGTGGACTCACCGGGCCGTTGCGCCGATCGAAGGCACATTTGGGTCAGTCATTTTTCATTTGATTTGAGCTATTTTGTGCAATACTTGATTCATAATGAATGGATTTTGATATATTGATCAGATGCTTGGCGCCTGAGTACTTCACCCATGGAATTGTGGATGAAAAAACTGATGTATTTGCCTTTGGGGTTTTTATACTAGAGATTATTTCAGGGAAGAAACCAGTGGATGGATCCCACAAGAGCCTGCTTAGCTGCGTAGGTTTCTATCATCTTAAACTTCAAAAATATTTCTTTTGGTATGTCTCATTTGGATGAAGTTTCTGTGATTGTTGATGCCAACTAAACTCAAGTTTATGTAGGCAAAGCCATATTTAAATGATGGAACGATACAATTATTGGTAGATAGAAGATTGGGAGAGGAGTATGATATTGATCAGTTGAAGAGGCTCGCCTTCATAGCTTCTCTCTGCATCAGGCCAAATGCAGCTTGGCGCCCTTCCATGGCTGAGGTATGCAATGAAATTATGTTTTTTTTTTAGAAAAATGTTAAAATAGTCTTTTTGACTGTTTATAGGGGCTTATTTTAGGCTCAATCTATGAAAGTGTTAATGTAGTCCCTAGACTCCTATAATGAGTGCAATAATAATCCTCCTGGTAACTATTTTAGCCGGTATTAAAAGATGTTATGAGTGTAATATCTAACTTTGGGTGTAAGATATGTAAATACATAAGAATTGTGTAGTTTATATGTAAAGTTTTGTCTTTTTGCTGTATTCATAAATAAAATAAGCTGATTAAATCTCAAAATCTATATAACCTGGTGGTGTAGATAGAAAGATTTGACTGTTATCTTTCTGCTGGTAAACCATATTCCTTAAATGTAATCTTTTGTTTACATATATTTATATATTAATATATTTCTTACATTTATGCTTACTTCTGTCATATTGTAGAAAAAGAGGTGAACTTTTTTGCAGATTTACCCATTTTGATTTCTGATTTGAAAAAGCATATATCTATTTCTTGTTCCTTAGAGCAAAGGACCCACAAATGGCTTTCCTCATAACTTTTACTCACTCCACACATGATGCTCATGGAAGCCATAGCCGTGTTTGCTGGAAACCNTAGGTTTCTATCATCTTAAACTTCAAAAATATTTCTTTTGGTATGTCTCATTTGGATGAAGTTTCTGTGATTTTTGATGCCAACTAAACTCAAGTTTATGTAGGCAAAACCATATTTAAATGATGGAACGATACAATTATTGGTAGATAGAAGATTGGGAGAGGACTATGATATCGATCAGTTGAAGAGGCTCTCCTTCATAGCTTCTCTCTGCATCAGGCCAAATGCAGCTTGGCGCCCTTCCATGGCTGAGGTATGCAATGAAATTATGTATTTTTTTTTTTAGAAAAATGTTAAAATAGTCTTTTTGACTCTTTACAGGGGATTATTTTAGGCTCAATCTATGAAAGTGTTAATTTAGTCCCTAGACTCCTATAATGAGTGCAATAATAATCCTCCTGGTAACTATTTTAGCCAGTATTAAAAGATGTTATGAGTGTAATATCTAACTTTGGGTGTAAGATATGTAAATACATAAGAATTGTGTAGTTTATATGTAAAGTTTTGTCTTTTTGCTGTATTCATAAATAAAATAAGCTGATTAAATCTCAAAATCTATAGAACCTGGTGGTGTAGATAGAAAGATTTGACTCTTATCTTAGTGCTGGTAAACCATATTCCTTACATTTAATCTTTTGTTTATATATATTTATATATTAATATATTCCTTACATTTATGCTTGCTTCTGTCATATTGTAGAAAAAGAGGTGAACTTTTTTGCAGATTTACCCATATTTTGATTTCTGATTTGAAAAAGCATATATATATTTCTGTTCCTTAGAGCAAAGGACCCACAAATGGCTTTCCTCATAACTTCTACTCACCCCACACATGATGCTCATGGAAGCCATAGCCGTGTTTGCTGGAAACTTTTTTATAAAGAAAAGATTTTGATAGGCCACCTCATGCATTTAGATGAATTACATAATAATTTAGGGAAATTTACATGCATACCACACAATTCTTATGTATTTGCATATCTAACATCTAAATTTTAGTAGTCACATTTATAACACTTTGGTGTGATAAACCTCTGCATGTAAAGGTTTATTTGATGATAAAGATTTTGAGTGCAATGTATATGTAAATAGATATGTAAATACATAAGAATTGTGCGGCATGTATGTAAATGCCCCATTAATTTAATCAACAACTATATGAACTTTTTTAATGAAGTGGGTGATGGCAGGTTTTGAATCTTATAGAAGGTGGAGATGTGTCTTTTGAAAGGTGGAAGATGCCTGAGGTAGAAGAGGAGGAATTGTGGGATTTGGATGATCTGGACGACTGTGATGCGCCCACGTCGTCATCTTCTTCTTTATCATCAACAATGGGTGGTTGATAACTTTACTGATTTGTTAGCTGAAATGTCTTAGATAATCTAAGTTTTTGTAAATTTGAAAAGGAGTGTATGTAAAATAGAAATTTAGAAGAAGAAACCTAACCCCATTAGGAGAGGTAAAGTGGGAGGAATGTACATAAACCAACTACTCATTCGCAGCAGTGTGCTCTTGTTTACAGTAAATTCATGTTACATTAAATACTATATTAGATATATTTTATATGGTATTTTATACTAGAAAAGCATGAACAGAAAAGAGCTCTCATCGAAGCAACCATTCTTGGCAATAAAGGTATCGGAGATAGAGCGATTCCATCGGCACTTCCCCATCAGAGCAAACTATAGACATGGACTTTCCTGCCCAAAGCCCTCACCACAATCATGACTGGAGCTCATTGGGAAGGCAATGCACAGGATCAGAGTCTGAGCTCCAAAATTCTCGTTATTCTCTCCCATTCCCTCCATTCCTTCTCAAGTTATTGAGGAAAAGAAGTGGGCGCTTCCAAATCCCATAAATCCTCATGTTGGAGTTTCAAAATTTCAAAGTTCCAAAGAAGTGGGCGCTTCCAAATTTCATTAAATACCATATTAGATATATTCTGGTTTAATGGCCTCTTGGTTTTGTCTAATTGATATAACTTTCCAAGTGGTTACCCATCACATGAGTGTTCACTCATAAGCACGCTTAACATTAATGTTTCTGATGAAATTTCCCACTATTACTCCAAAAGAAGCCTCGATGTTTAAGGGCTATTTAAGGAGTTTCATGATCTCCCATGCTTACGTAGCTGAAATCCTCATCAATTTTTTTAACCATTAATCATCATTGTTGGGTAATGTGAAGACCCAGTCCACCGAAATTTAATTAATTTTCTAATTAAGAATCTCTTCTACCGCTCATCTACCACATCCCACCTACCACTCAACTACCTTCCGTCTATCGCTATCATGGTTTCTATAAATAACCTCTTTCGACTTAAAGGAGAAGCCAAACAAGACCAAACCAAGTTATCTTGAGAGCTAAGAGAAAGAGAGGAAGAGAGAGAAAGAGGAAGGGAGAGAATAAAATAGAGATTTTCTTGTAAACGTCGAGGCGTTCGATGGTGTAATTCCTCGAAGTAGTAAAATCCTCTGCAGCTCTGTGGAAGTAGGCAAATTTGTCGAACCACGTAAATCTGTGTGTCGCTATGGTGTTTTTTTTTCATGCAATTTTTCTCGTTCCATTTTTCGTTTTATTGTCGTCGTTTTTCACAACAACTGATATCAGAGCTTTGAGTTCGAATCTAAGGAAGAACGATGGACGAGACGAAGTGATGACATCGGGGATTGAGAAGTTCAATGACACAGATTTTGCTTACTGAAGGATGCAAATAGAGGACTACCTCTATGGGAAGAAACTTCATCTCTCGTTACTGGGAAAACAACCAGAAAAGATGGACGAGGCGGAATGAAATCTGTTGGATCGACAGGTTCTGGGGGTTATACGATTAACCCTGTCAAGATCGGTTGCCCATAGTGTCATCAAGGAGAGGACTACAGATTTTGCTTACTGAATGATGCAGATAGAGCACTACCTCTATGGGAAGAAACTTCATCTTTTGTTACTGGGAAAACGACCAGAAAAGATGGACGAGACGAAATGAAATCTGTTGGATCGACAGGTTTTGGGGGTTATACAATTAACCCTGTCAAGATCGGTTGCCCACAGTGTCATCAATGAGAGGACTACTACAGATCTTATGACGGTTTTATCAAGTATGTATGAAAAGCCATCAGCGAATAGTAATGTGCATTTGATGAAAAAGTTATTCAACTTGAAGATGGTGGAAGATGTGTCTGTTACTCAACATCTGAATGATTTCAACACTATCACAAATCAGTTGTCGTCTATTGAAATTGATTTTGATGATGAGATACGTGCGTTGATATTGTTGACTTCATTGCCAAATAATTGAGAAGCTTTGAGTATGGCGGTTAGTAGTTCTGCAGGTAAATCTAAGCTGAAATATGATGATATTCGTGATTTGATTTTGGTTGAAGAGGTGCACAGGAAAGATTCTGGCGAGACATCGAGTTCGAGTTGTGCGCTGATTGTTGATTCCAGAGGGAGATCACAAGCAGAAGCTCAAACCGTGGAAGATCAAAATCAAAGTCAGGTCAGCAGGCAACCTGCTGGAATTGTGGCAAGACTGACCACATAAAAATGATCTGCATGAATCCTAAGAAGAAGGAGAATGATGACAGTAATGTTGTATCTGATAAAATACATGATGCACTATTTCTCGCAGTTTACAGTTCTGTTAATGACTGGATACTGGATTCACGGGCTTTCTTCCATACATCTTCCCTTCGGGAGTTAATGCAAAATTATGTTGCAGGTAACTTTGGGAAGGTACATCTGGCTGATGGAAAAGCTCTGGACGTGGTGGGGATGAGAGATGTTGATATTGCACTCCTTAACGAGAGCAAATGGACTTTGCAAAAGGTCAGACGCGTTCCTGAGTTGAAGAAAAATCTCATCTCTGTTGGACAACTCAATGAGGGTGGTCATTCGGTGGTGTTCTCAGATATCACCTGGAAGGTTATTGAAGGAGCATTAGTATTAGCTCGGGGTGAGAAAACTGACACACTATATATGACTACAGGTTTACTCAGACGAGGATACATGAGTCAGAGGTGCATTATGGGGAAGCAGAAAAATGTCAATTTCCTGAAAAGTGGCAGAGCGCCAAAGACATGAAAACCAGACCTTGTATAGACAAATGGTGGAGAAACACAAAGTTATGAAGAAATATTGCAATATAAGAATTTGAGCAAGTGAGAGCTGACTAAGAAAGAGGAGACAGATTCCCTGTCAGGGAATCAGACTTGGAGCTGGCAGAATTTCCACCAAGGAAGAAGACATTGCGCAACAAATGAGTGTATCAGGTGAAGACTGTGTTTGGTGGCAGTAGAGGTACAAGGCTGGACTTGTTGAAAAGGAATTTCAGCAGGGGCAGGATATTGCTCATGCAGTGGGAGTTGTAAGCAGATACAAGAGTAACCCATGAAAGAGCTTGGTGGTACAAGGCTACGTTGACAGCGATATGTCAACTGAGGGTGTTACTCGTGAGAAGCTGAAGTTGTGCTCGACTTTAGCTGGTCTTCTGGCATGAAGACAGGGGCTTCGAGTTGCAGAGGTGGAGGATATCATGTTTAAGAAAAGGTCGGTACAACTAGTAGATGATGCAGCCACTAGGTGATGCAATCAGTGTCCCAGTCTCAAAGTGGGAGAATTGTTGGGTAATGTGAAGATCCGATCCACCGAAATTTAATTAGTTTCCTAATTAAGAATCTCACCTACCGCTCTCATGGTTTCTATAAATAGCATCTTTCGGCTTAAAAGAGAAGCCAAGCCAAGCAAAGCCAAAAAGACCAAGCTAAGTCATCTTGAGAGCTAAGAGAAAGAGAGGAAGAGAGAGAGAGAGAGGAAGGGAGAGAAGAAAATAGAGATTTTCTTGTAAACATTGAGGCGTTCGACGGTGTAATTCCTCGAAGTAGTAAAATCCTCTACTGCTCTGTGGACGTAGGCAAATTTGCTGAACCATGTAAATCTGTGTGTCGTTCTGGTGTTTTTTTTTTCGTGCAATTTTCTCGTTCCATTTTTCGCTTTATTGCCGTCGTTTTTCACAACAATCCTCTAGATAGATATTCCCATCTTCAAATTAGTGTAATGCTCAAATACCATTTATGATAACCCAAACTCTCATCCATTGAGATATTGTTCGTTTTGGCCTAATAACAACAATTTTGCATTAATGTGTAACTTCTCAGGAGTGCTCCCATAATGAGCAGATTTAACATTGAAGTTTCTAATGAAATTTCAATCATTACACTAGAAGGGATCTCAATGTTTACGAGTTCAGCTTCGATGTAATGGGGTTTCACGCCACGTAACAATATGATTTACTAAATTCGAGATCTAAAGCAAAATGGAGGAGGAACGAGATTTAAAATTTTGTGGTATTTAAGGGCTACTTGGTTGTAAGTAGGATTTAGTAAATCCTGTAAATCCAAAGTTAGTACACTTCGAGGTGTTTAAATCCTGAAAATAATTTAGCATGATAAATGCTAAATCCCGTTAAACTATGTGAAACAATTTGAAGATTTATTGTAGGATTTTAGTTTATTAATTGAAATATAAATTTAATATTACATATTAATGATGTAATTATTAAGTCTAATTAATTTTATTTAAAATTATATTTTTAATTATGGTAATAAATAATCAACTAATTATTAAATAATTAACTATTAATATGAATCTATTAAAATAATTAATTAATATTTGATTAAATAATCATCAGACTAACTATTAATTAAGTTAAAGTTCTTTAAACAATTAAAAATTAAATACTGTAAAGTTTTTTTTAATTACTTATAGATAATTACATAAATGTTTATCTATTATAATTAGTTAATAATAGATTTGTTGAGTATTATTTAATATTAATTTAAATTAACTCAAATAAAATTATATTAAATCACAAATTTACGGGAAGGCAACTGCGTGATCGCGGCTTACAACGACTCAGAAAGTCGCCTCTTTCTTCCTCTTCCATTCCACTCCTACCCGACAAACCCTCGTCTTTATCTCCCACCCATTTCGCGGGCTTCAGCCCCGCTAGATCTCGTAAATCTACCTTCCTCAGGGATTCAAGGAAAAACGGAGGAGAAACGGGATTTAAGATCCTGTAAGATCTAAAAATTTATGATTTTTTGCTGTTTGGCAGGATTTAGGTTAAAGAACCCGGTTATGGCGGCAAAATCATGGCACCATCACATAAGACTTCTTTCCGGCACGCTTCTCGTCACGCTCCCTCTCCTCCTTGTCGGTTTTCTCTTCGCCGCCCGCTCCTCAACCTTTTCCCCCCTCTCACTTTCTCGCAACCCCTCCTCTTTACCCGGCACGCGGCGACGATCGATAATCTGGAGCGCCAGTCGACAGGTGGAATGGCGACCATGTGGCTGGTGGACTGCCAATGCCTCCACCGGTACGCATTCTTATGTTTAGGGTTGATTCTATTTCGATCTTGCTGTAGATCTCTTCTAATTTCTCAGTATTGTAATTTTACTCCTGAATCCATCCTAACTGTATTCATTGCAGAAGTTTCCATTCCTTTTTTGTTGAAATGCTGCAGCTCTTTCTGCTAGAAGCAATGGTTACGTTAGAGTCGACTGTTACGGTGGTCTTAATCAGATGAGACGTGATGTAAGTATGGTTTTAATTTCCTCTTCTCTTTGTTGCTCAAATTTTGCATGGATTTAATGTTTGGCACAATTTTAGTTCTGTGATGGAGTTGGGATTGCTCGCCTGCTGAACGCGACTCTGGTTCTGCCCAAGTTTGAGGTCGCAGCTTATTGGAATGAATCAAGGTGTTTGTTTTAAACCTAAGCTGTTTCAGTTCTCTTCGGTGAACAGAAGCTTTAATGAGAATTAAATATTATTATTGGGACATTGACATATATACCACCCAATTCATTTGTACTTACATATCTAACTCCAAAACTTTACTTTTTTACATTTATACCACTCAAATTTGTTATATCCCATAAAAAATATCATCATTTTATCCTTCTTGTGGATAAGACTAAAGAAAGAGTTTAGAAAAGACTTGAATTATGCAGGTCTACATTGGAGTCTAAGAGCCTTTGTTTGAGTAGATGTAAAACTGAATACATGGAATTGAATTTATTTTAGTAGCTATAATAGCAGAGTTGTAACTATGGGCGAACAAATCATTAAAACGTGTGAACATTTTAGATATCTCAGGCCTATTGTTCAAAGTGACGGTGATATAGATGGGGATGTTATTAGAGTATAATTTAAGTTGGTTGTTTGAAGTGGGATGTATGCCCAAGTCTTTTTAGGTCTACCTCCGTCTTTCTTAATATAAGTTGAATCTAAAACATCTATTATCCTATCCGGATCATCAAATGGTCGACATTTAATGCGGCCAAACCATCAAAGACGACTCGCTCATCTTTTCGGCCATTGGTGTTGCACCAACCCTATCATGGATATATTCATTTGGCATTTTGCCTCTAAGTCTCAACTCATTAATCCACCTAAGCATTCTCATCTCAGCAACACTTAAGTTTGTTTTATGCTTCTCTTTTAAAGGCCAACATTTTGCGCCAAAAGAGCATTGCAGGTCTTACCACCATCTTATAAAATTTTCTTTTGAAGCCTAACTAGTACTTTTCTATCACACAATAAATTTCACCACCATCTTATAATTTTTTATTGTGGATACGTCTATTGTTCGTATAGTCGATCCCACTTAGTGGGATAATGTCTTGTTTGTTGTTGTGTAAAAAATATAATCATTTTAACTTTAAAAAGTGAAATATACCGTTCATGCATGGATAAAGTGGCATGTGTGTAAAAAATGAAGTTTATCTATTAGATATGTAAATTCATAAGAATTGAGTTGTATGCATGCAAATCTTCTTTATTTATTAGTGGGCCATTTACATATATACCATCCAATTCCTATGTATTTACATATCTAACACCAAAATTTTTCATATATACCACCAAATTCTTCTGTTTATATATATTTAACACCTAAAATTTGATTTTTTACACTTATTCCTCTCAAATCTTTCATATCACATAAAAAAAACACTACTTTAACCTTTAAAAAGTGGAATACACCTTTTCATGCATATATAAAGTGACATATATGTAAAAATTGAAGTTGTAGGCATTACATAAGAATTCAGTGGTATGCATGTAAAGTTTCCTCTTTTTTTTTGTTTTTTACGTTTATGCCACCAAGATATTTCTTATCACATAAAAAAGTGCCACTAAAAAGTGAAATGTTTCTTTTCATTTTCGGGTAAAATGGTATGTATGTGAAAATTGAAGTCTAGGTGTTGGATATGTAAATACATAGGAATTGAGCGGTATGTATGTTAATCTTACTTTATTATTTTGTTCAGTGGCTTTGAGGATATTTTCGATGTGGACTTCTTCATCCAGCAAACTAAAGGATTTGTAAATGTCGTAAAGGAGGTTCCATATGATGTTGCCTTAAGGGAACCATTCAAAGTGGACTGCAGCAAACGTAAAGGGAATTTTGACTATGTAGAAGCAGTTCTTCCTGCGCTTAAGGAACATCGTTATATCTCCATCACACCTGCTATGAGCCAAAGAAGAGATAGGTACCTTTTTTTTTTAATTTACACAAAACATCCTTTTTGGTGCTTTCATCATTTGCAACTTGCAAGCATAATCTATAATGTTATCCTTTAGCTAATCCTGTATGCAAAGTTACAAGGTCTTTCATGCAATATCTCTAAATATTACCTTATTTTAGGGAGTTTGAAGTAGTATAACCAAAAATCTATAGGTGATGCAACCTTGGAAAGTATTGAAGTTGAAAAGTATAACCAGGATTTTATATTTTCTTTTTCATTATCATATTCTTAAATATTTCATATAGTAAATTGATAAGATGTTTTTTGCGGGCTTTGATTCTATTATCTCTATTTTGATTATTTTTTTTCTGAAATCATAGAAATAATTATTTTTGGCTTTATTTTGTGATGATCATTAGTAAAGGTTTGGCATTGGTATGTGTCTTTGTGTAAGGTGTTAGGTGCTTGATTGCTTGTTTCTTTGATACAGTTTTTGTAATTATTTCTTATTGTATACGCAACAATATTAGATGATGAAGGGTTGCAAGTGTATGATAGGGAAGCAAGTATGAGTAATGAAATACATGAAATAGATAGTAACAAGGATTAGATTAGTCATGTACTATGGAAGTGACTAACTTAAGTTTTTTCTTGTTTGTTTAAACTTAAAAAATAACTTTTGCGTCTTGTGGGTTCTTTGTTTTAGAGAACCCATTTGGCATAGTTTTGCTTTTGTATTTTTGGTAATTTTAATAACATAAAACTTGGAAATGTGCTTTTGCTATGTATTGTAATATTTAATTGGGATGATTATCTTACGCAATCCCCGTTTTTATCATAATTACGATAATTAAACTTTTTAGCACTTCACTTTGCTTGGGCTAGTGCTTCAACTGATACCTAATACCTTGGGCATTAGACATTCGATAACATGTTGCCTTAAAGCCACTTAGAACCTTTAATGACTCTATATTGAAATATATGTAAAACATTTGGATCACTATATGTTATGGATGAGTATTGAGTGACATTGGTACCATGATTACGTTGAATGTAGAGAAAGGGATGTTAACTTAAATTTTGCAAATAAAATTCTAATGCAGACTTGTAAAAGTGACCCTAAGGCGGTGTTTGGTAGCATACTTTTAATAGGATTTTAGTATGGATTTAACTTAAATCCAGCTAACCACCATAAAACTGAAGATTAAATCCAATGCCCCGTTAAAACAAATTTCCCCTCATTTTGTCTCTCTCCTGACGTAAATTCGGAGTTACTAAATCTGATTAAGAGGCAGATTTGTTGTGTTGTGACTCGCAAACTCCACCGTTGGACCTGATCTATCAGATTTGTTAAATCCTATTTAATGTAAATCTAAGTTGCAGTCAAACACTGCCTAAATTTTCTTTACCCGCTCTTAATTTCTTAGAACACTCTTGTATACAACCTGCTCCCTTTGCTCTAATTCTTCATTTCTGAAGTTTTCAATAATTTACACAATAAACGCCTTCTTAACTGACATTTCTGAATCATGATTACAGAGTTTGTGCATTTAAACTTCAGAATATTTCTCTGCTCACGTTTGCAGTTAATCTTTACAGTTTTTCCTTATAATAATCGGGCCTCACCTTCTTCTTTTATTTCTGCCTGCAGGTATCCGCTCTATGCCAAGGCTACCTTATGCCAATCCTGCTACAGAGCACTTCGCCTTAACAAAGCCTTGGAAGCTAAATCCATGCAGCTTCTCAACGCCATTCCTAAACCTTTCCTCTCTCTTCATCTCAGATTCGAGCCGGACATGGTTGCTTACAGCCAATGTGAATACTCCGTCTTATCTCCCACCTCTTCCGCCGCCATAAACTCCGCCAGAGGCGACCGAAAACCATGGACCGGCGAAGCCGCCATGAAATGGCGAAACCGCGGAAAGTGCCCTCTAACACCGAACGAAACCGCCTTCATTCTTCGTTCTCTGTCAATTCCCACAAACACGAACATTTATTTAGCAGCTGGTGATGGTCTGATGGAGATCGAAGGCCTCACGAGAACTTACACTAATGTCTATTCCAAATCATCTTTTCTAACAGCTGAGGACTTTGGGAAGATGCATGGGAACACGAAAGCAGCGCTGGATTACTATGTTTCGATAAACAGTGATGAATATATAGCCACTTATTTTGGAAATATGGATAAAATGGTTTCGGCGATGAGAGCTTTGAATGGGAGGCACAGAACTTTGTTTCTGAGTAGAAGAGCTTTTGCCAGTTACAGGGAGAAGGGTTTGCAGGGAGAGGAGCTTGCAGAGGCTATGTGGAGAGAACATTTGGATGATTTTGTAACTGGGAGAGGTTTTGCTTTGCCTGATTGCTTTTGTGAGTTTAAGCTGTAACTCTCTCTGTCTCTCTCTCTCTTCTCATCTCTGAGGAACAAATTTTAAGCTTATTGAATTAAGATAAATTTACATACATACCCGCATTTCTTTTTTATTTATGTGTCTAACACGAGCACCTTGGTGTCATAAATGTTATGCATGAGAATGTGTATTTTCCTTACAGAAAAATAGTGATTGTGGTGTTTTTGATGGGCTGTTAAAGATTTGATTGGTATTCATGTAAAATATGAATGTTTAGATGTTTAGTTAGGTGTTGGATATATAAATACATAATTATAGTGGGTTATGTATGTATGTAAACGCTCCTTGAATTAATGATTGTTTGTTTGTTCTTTACTGTTGGGGTCTGGCTATGGTGATCTTGAGCTGTTTTGGCTTTTAAAATCTAATGTTTGAGTTTTGAGAATTAAAATCATGGGCCTGGTTTAGTAAACCGAATCAAATCGGTCAGTTCACAGTTTGGTTTTGGTTGGCTTAATAACTGCCCATGCACCGAACTGGATTAAACCGGTTCGAACTGGCCTGGAACCAGCAAAAGCTGATCGGCTTAACCTCTAAATAGGCTACAATAATTATTAATGTTTTATTTTAAAGGCGGAAAGCCCTATTGCTGGAGAAATATTTGCGTATATAAGATGTACGCAGCGCTGCGTACATCAGGGGTTATTCAGGGGGTACAATGGGGTTATATCTGGGTTATACCCCCTTGTAACCTCCGGTATAACCCGGATATAACTCCCCTATACCCCCAGAATAAACTCTGATGTACCAGCACTGCGTACATCTTATGTACGCAAATATTTCACCTATTGCTGTAACTATTCTATGCTCTATTGTTTTTCAATATAAAAGAAATGTGATACTCAAAATTTAAAGATGTGGGATTGAACTACAAATGTTTCATTCTTGTATTTGCTTGAACATAATTTTTTATTTTTTTATATTATTTTATTTTTATAATTTAGGAAACTGTGAGATACAAATAGCCAAATATTATAACAAGTAAATACAAAAAATAATAAATAAATAAATATATATTTTGGTGTTGTAAATAAATAAATTTATGCATGAAGAGCTGTATTTTATTTAAAAAAAAGGTAATAATAGGGAGTTTTTTTTTATGTTATTTTAAAGTTTTTAATATTATAAATACAAAAATGAAAGATAAATACGACATGAGAATTTTCTGGTATGTATGTAAATGGCCATTTATACTTTTAGTATGATTTGATGAATATGAAAGATGAGGGGGGCAAATGCACATAAATTTTAAGCTGGTAGTCACCAATTTTAAAATTAAGTATGAGTTGATGATTAGTTTTTGATAATCATTTATCATTAGAATATGATTATAAAAGATTATTATCTTTTAGTTTTATTGTTCATGAAGTCGTATTATAGTTCATTAATCAATTTGTTATGCTAATTTCTAAATTAATTATTTACTAAAAATATAAAAATTTAATGGGATTTTATAGCATTGTTGCTTAATAATTATTATTTAATTTAAAGCCACTTAAAATATTAACCAAGCATTAGTTAATGGGATTATGAACTAATGATTAATTAGTTAGTAAGTTTTATGATAAAGGAATAATTGATTGGATGAACGAATGAACTGCATATTAATTGTTATGATTAGGGAAATTTACATCCATATCACACGTTTTTTATGTATTTACATATCACACACATTAAAAATTTGATATTTATAATTATAAAAATTTGATCTTATATATTTAGGCATGTAATTATATATTTTTCTTTTGGAAATATAGTGATGATAATATTTTTTATGCGGTGTTAAGGCGATAAACATGTAAATAGATAGTAGTTATGTGGTCTCTAAGTAAATGTCCCCTTATGATGATACAGCAAGGCGATAGATGAGAGCTTCGCGTTCAGCACCAGAAGCCATGGCTTCTATCTTCTCTTCTGTTCTCGTCGGCCCGTTGTCGTATCGGCCACCGGAAAGAAAATCGCAGGCATTTGAACGGCGCTGGTATGGTGGTTCTGTACCTTCAGTTTTACAGGCACAATTTTCCACCTCTATTTGCTGCGCCCGGAATTTATCCAACATCTTCGCCTCCACCCCGAGGTCTCATCTTCGTGCTCGATACGGCTCCAGATCGGTGCGTTGTGAGGCGGCGGGAGAAGGGTCACCGGGAAGCTTTGATGGAACTGTATACAAGGGCATCTACGGTCCGTGGAGAGTCGAGCCTTCGGACGTCAGAGAGGTTGGGGCATCGTTTTCCCACTTCCGTTAATTCAAGTGTATATGAGTGTTTGTTTTNGGAACTGTATACAAGGGCATCTACGGTCCGTGGAGAGTCGAGCCTTCGGACGTCAGAGAGGTTGGTGCATCGCTTTCCCACGTCCGTTAATTCAAGTGTATATGAGTGTTTGTTTCGATACATATTCCCATTTTTTTATCGTTCTATAGATAAAGATAGCGGCTTGGGTGTTATTAGCTCCTGCTAATATTTATTTGATTTTCTGATAATTGAATTGAGATTGTCCCTTAATTGCACCCAATGAATGAAGTGTAAATGAGGGAGGGAGGGAGTTTACAGTAACGAATAATGTTCAAAAGTGTCTCTTCTTCATAAAATGTTTCCCTTAGCTGTAGAGGAGATCTCTTCTTCATAAAATGTTTTCCTTGTTTATAGAGGAGATAATATAATGATGTTATTTTTGTCCCAGTGTGGAATGAGTTTGTTCTTGGGTATTTCTAGTATTTTATAAGTGTGGGTTTATGGTCCGACTGCCTTCTGGCTTGACCAGCTAAGCTTTGTTGACTTCAGGCCGATGGGATCAGCTCGGTCGATTGAATTTTTGGGTAAGGTTCAGTCACTTTGTTGACTTCAGTCTTTGGGGTCTCCACGGGATGGTCAGAGATACTTTTCGGAATTGAATCTTCTATTTGATCGGCTTCATTGCAGGATATATAGCTTCGAGTCGACTTTCCTGCAATGAACGACTGAGATGTTCTATTGTCTTGTTTTTGGTTGGATCACTCGTGCTTGGATCACCCCGTCATCTTCTTGCTTGCCTTGTCGCTTGTTCGATTTTGGCCTAGTTGGCTTGGCTTGCATGGATTTGCTCGTTCGGTCAATTGGGGACGGTGAAGATCTGCCTCCGTTCATACTCCTCTTATGAACTGTTAGATTTCTTTACGAACAGTGCAGACACTTTTTCAATGCACACTGATACTTTTGAGTTATAAATATTTTGACTTTACAGTATTATGTTGCTGGTTGTTTCCCTACAAGTAGAATTTAGTAAACCCTGCATTTCTCGATTTATAAATCTTGAGAGGAAAAAAGGCTGAAAATTGTATGGCATGGCAACTGCAGCATTTTCTTGAAATTTTGATAATTTTTGGACTATTTATTTCCGGATTTAGGATCTGTGTGGGAGAAATTCTAAAATTTGTTGGATTTGGCAAATCCTGTATTTAACTAATAATGATGCTGAAAAGTGATTTGTTTAAACAGTAGGATTTGGCTAAAAAAGGAATTATCAAAACAGTAGAATTGATTGAAGTTTCCAAAATTCTGTTTGACATGATTTAAGCTAAATCTTGCGTAGATTTTGCTTAAAATAGGGTACCAAACAACCTATAATGGGGTGAAGAAATCTGTTTTGGTCAAGTTATGAGGAGCCTTAATCAAACACATTATTTGAAGATAAAATTACATTGGATTATAAATATGTTTGTTACGCTATCAACAATTTCTTTTATCAGACACGGATCTCGAGGCATGACACAAATCTCAATATAATATTTTGAGCGAGAAACGTTAAAGCTTTGATAAAAAGTCAACCAAAACTTTGATTTGAGCAAATTTACAGTCAAATTGACTTACTCGACGAGACGGGTCCAATGGTACCAAAATTGGTCCAATCCAAATCAAATTAAGCTCATATCAAGCCATTAAATCACATTTGGAAGCTTCGAGAATATTTGTAAGGCCAAACCAATGTCGAATCCGGTGAGTTTATAGTCAAATTGAACATCTCGACAAGATAAATCCAATGAGCCCAAGATCACTCAATTTCGACATCGTTAAGACATTTAAATGTTCATCAAACATCGTCTGATGTAGGGAAGCCCTCTGAGCCGTTCGATTAAAGAGGTTCATATTCCTGCATTAATTACACTCGAAACTCTATAAATAATGCCCCACCGCTCTCGTAAGAAGAGGAGAGCTTGAGGCTTGAGGAATAGCTTGAAGCTTTGAGAAAAAGCTGAAGTCTAGCACCACTTCTGCTATCATCGATCACCACTAACCGTCATCGACCATCGTAGACCATTGCCGACCGCCGCTGACCGTCGTCAACTACCACTCATCGACATCGCCGATCAGCATCGTTCGCCATCTGTTCATTTAACAATTTTATCCGCACATCGACGTTGTAATTTAAAATGGCTTATAACAATTTCCCGCCTGTGAGACAAGGGGTCTCTGTACTCATCAACTTATAGTGGATTTTTATAATTGGGTCAAACCTCGTGTTTTCTCTTTTTGGGCTTTTCACGTAAAAATTTATGATGTCTCTAATGTTTGTTTTCTTTTATCTGAGTTTGTGATGAATCTTCGTGCAGTGCTAAGCCGATAAATTTTTCTCTACCACTGCGAATCTTCTAGCACGCATCAATGTTGATATTTTTGGCGATACTAATGCACTTCGGTTTCATGATAACATTATTATTTTAATCAAAACTAGCATTTTAAAACTAAATTGCCTTTTGAAATCGATAAATTGTGTTTAACAGTTGCAAAGACGTGTTGTTGTTACCTTTTTTCCCCCTCCTGTTTGGGCTTGCTATACTGACTATTAGGGGAAAGACTATTAAGTTTATTTTAGCCATGATTTTTTCTTAAATCTAAGATTATTAACATATGTGTACTATTTCTGTCCTCTTCTCTTTAGAAGGATTGATGAAACATTTTTCAATGTTATGAGCTTTTGACGATTTAAAAAAAGGGTGTGGATTGAGGATAACATGAGTAGAAGTTGCTGAAAAATATTTATACAAATTTGGTTTAATCACATTGATATTTTGAGCTGATCAACATCAAGGAAAAATGATTCCCTCATGTTCTTTCTTGTTTTTGTTTTTTTTGTAAGATAATATTGGGGATGTGTACTTATATTATGTTATAGGTGATAAATTCTCTTCATGCTATGTTTGATCAAACAAAGTCTTATTATGCAACTCAACTTGGTTTTCTTTTCTTTTTTTTTTTTGTTTAATTTGTCTATATTTATTTATATGCTTTTTCAGGTGATCTTGTATAGGACAGGGTTGGTAACTGCTGCTACATCATTTGTGCTTGCTGCTGCTGTTACTTTTCTTCCTGAAAATGCTATTTTGGGGGACTTTCTCAAGCAAAATATCGACTTTTTATATATCCTTGGAGCTGGTGGATTAGGCTTATCATTAGTCTTGATTCATATATATGTCACTCCGATTAAACGCTTTCTCCAGGCACTTTGGGTTATTGGTACTTTTGGATCTGCTGCAACATATCTCAATCTGGCTAGTCCATTAGATGAGGGTTTGGTACAATATGTCATAGAAAACCCATCTGCTATATGGTTTGTTGGACCCCTCTTTGCTTCTCTAACTGGTCTTGTTTTCAAAGAAGGTAAAGTTTCTTTTTTCCTTAAAATAACACGAACAACTGTTTTTGATTTTTTTTTAATTTCATTGTTACACTCAAATCATTAATATCACATCAAAAGTAGCACTATTACCACTTTTTGAAAGTGAAATACACCTTTTTATGCATAGGTTTGAAACACCATAGAAAGTTTAGGCGCGAGATATGTAAATACGTAAGAATTGTGTGCTATGTATGTAAATTTTCCAATTTTTTATCCATCTTAGCGTTGAATGCTGATGTGATGCGTGCAGGTCTTTGCTATGGAAAGCTGGAAGCTGGTGTACTGACATTCATTATTCCTGCTTTGCTTCTTGGTCATCTGGTACATAATACATTTACATTTAATTTGTTGTGGCAAGATATGTAGATGTTAATGAAATTTTTTGGCTTATTTCAATATCAAATTTCAAATTTGAATTTATTTCTTTGGTTTTGATGTAAGTTTTATGATTATTTGTCAACCTACTAGGCTAATACAACCTCTCAACTTTCTAATCCGGGTTTAGGACTGGAACGGAAGTTGACAGAGTGCCAAATTAAAAAAAAAAATTCTTAAATAATTTTGTTAAAACAAATCTTGAAATTTAACAGCTCTAGCAATGCTTAGTGGACAGAAATGAAAAGTAAGAATTCATAAAGCCAACCTTAAATAATTGGGATATGGTAAATAATGATGATGAGTTTGCAGGCAAGTTTACAAAACATCATGCTAATTATGAAAAATGAGAATTCATAAAGCCAACCTTAAATAATTGGGATATGGTAAATAATGATGATGAGTTTGCAGGCAAGTTTATAAAACATCAAGCTAATTATACCCTGCAAATTTTTTTTTGGTTTATGCATGCTCGAAGGGTTTTAAAGAAGTTTCAAAATGAGTGGCAACAAACCTTACATCTTTTGTGAACTTTTGTGTCATGTTAAAGAATATAGGCTGTGTTTACCTACAAAACCAAATAATTTCACGGCATTTTTATTAATGGCTTTCCCCTCATTAATATTTTCAATATTCTCTAAAATAAGATTGGTTAGATGCACTACATATGACATTCATTATAATAAGGGCCTCTTACTCCATAAAGCATTTAACCTCAAAGGGTACTCCAAATTTTTTTGATTGCACCTAGTCAGCATAAATTAATATAATAGTAGATACATGCCAAATAATAACTGAAGTAGTTATTAATAACTATTTTTTGTTATGTTTCTTGTGCAATCTTCATAATTTGTGCATCAAGAAGTTCAACAAGCTTCATCATAGTCTAGTAATGATGGAATACATTACCAACTCAATTTAACATAATCGACAATGGTCTTTCTTTTACTAATATTTCAATATCTTTTAATATAATATATATTCAGCACATTGCATATGATATTTCATGTATATGAGACATTTTCTCCTTTGAGCCTTAACCTGTAAGAAGCAAATCCAAAATTCTTAGATTACACTTAATTTACATAAATTAAATATTTAAATAAAATACTACAAAAAGAATAAAATTCTAAACCATAGTTAGAGTGGTTATCAATAACCATCAGCATAATATTTTCTTATCCAAACTTCTGAATTGATGGATTGATGAGTTCAAGACGCTTCATTGCAGTCTTAGAATGTTGGAATTCATGAAACAATTCTATGAACACAAAATCAAATTGGAAATTAATAAGAAATTGAATCCCTATTTTCATAGATTCTTTTTTTTTTAATATTCTCTTGTTTTTATGATCGGTATACATGCATTTGCCAATGCGCTCTTTCTTCTTTAGGATATTTTTTTTTATATCGAGCCCATTATTGCTTTCCAAAATATAAAACGATACAATCTGTGTCTATCCTAAATGTATACACATTTAACTATCTATCCTTCAAAATTCTCCATCAAAATTTATTGATGTTTCATATTCTATCTCCCTTTTAATTTTTTCATGCCTTCTTAGTATGCAAAATACTCCTACTTCATCTGTAAAGGAATTTTCACACAGTTGCTCGTATTAATTATTTTGAACACTCCAATTGAGCCAATAAAAATTCTCCTTTACTCGATAAAAACTATTCTTAGCCTCTTTTCATGATAAATATATATTTGAGAGAGTAATTGAACCTAATTTTAACTTGATATACTTTGATGCAAAATTCATCCTCTTTGAATTTGTATCTGGCTTGTTAAGACTCCAACAATTTATTTGTAATAAGATATCAAGTTTAGATGAAATGTTGCTGTTAAAATAGATCAAAATGTTGAAAAATGCATAGGAAGATCATGTTAGGAATGGAGAAGCTTAGAAGGTTATCTTGATAGATAGCATAAAATTAACACCAATGCTGCAATGCAAATGTTAAAATGTCACTCTTTCAAAAATTTCACCTTTTTGAGCACGCTCATCTTATTAAAAATGACAAAAGATAATGCAAAAGAACAATTATCATTGATTACCTATTCAAACTCTTCATCTTCAACATCAAATGATGAACATATTTTAAAAACAAAAGGTAACATTAACAGCTTAACGCCATAAAATTCTGGCTAAACACACTAGAAGTAGGAATATGGTTTAAATCTCACTTCCTTGAATCATGTCTGTGACCAAAGAAGTTTCTTCGCTCGAAAAGAACAATCTTAATAACACTAACTTGATTAGTTTTTTGATGAACCAACTGATACCGAAGCATATTACTTTGGCCTGTTCATAATGGTGCACATTAATGCATTGTGAACATTATAGCAAAAAAGCCTAAAGAAGTAGGCATTCTAGACCTTATCAGCATTTACTTGTCAAAAGTTTGAAGTATTTGTGCTGGGTTTTATGCTTAGTACCTTGCCTGCAACTAACAAGCATTGCTGTGCTTGACTTAAATTTTTCGACAAGCCAAATACCTGAGGACCTAAATCTAGGATTCACTTCCATGAACTTTGCATTGGGTTCTTACTCTCTGGATTCAAAATGAAAAGTAAAAAATAAACAGAAGATGAAGATGTAATATGTTTCAATTTGAGTATATTCTTGCCAATGTTATTGTATCATGGTACTAGCGACTAGGGGTGTCACTGAGCCAAGCCGACTCGTGATGCGGCTTGGGCTTGGTTCCATGAGTGGCTTGTTAATTAATCTTGATGAGCTAACAAACCAAGTTTAAGCCAGCCCTGACTCAACTCCTTAGCTCGTGAGATGACTCATTTAAAAAATAATTAATATAAAATATACAAAAAATATGTTAAAATTCAAAATTTTATGTTTAACTTATAAAAATGTTTAGATAATGATATCTTATATCAGTTGATTGTTTATCATTTATCTCCTAATTACTAATTATATTTGTTATTTTATTATAACACTAGCTGGATTTATATTATTCTCTCATTTTTATAATAAAAATAAGCCAGCTTCTTGCCTGCTTGAACTCATAAAAGTAAGCTCAAGCTTGACTCGAGTCGTTTACACCCCTATTAATGAACAAGCAGTGGTTTTGAAGTTCATAAGCTGGTCATGTACAGTCATATGTTTTGCTCTATTCAGTGGGTTTCTTGAGATTTCTAGAGGAAAGAATAAATAAGCTTCATTCAAAAGTGCTTTTAGAGATGCCCCATGATTGGGATATTATTTTGTTAACTATCGAAAAACTCAGCTTGTTGATTGAAAATTTGGCAAGGTAATAAGTTCATTTTATATTCTATCCTT
The DNA here is from genome assembly GCA_002079205.1 of Phalaenopsis hybrid cultivar. Classification (NCBI taxonomy): domain Eukaryota; kingdom Viridiplantae; phylum Streptophyta; class Magnoliopsida; order Asparagales; family Orchidaceae; genus Phalaenopsis; species Phalaenopsis hybrid cultivar. The sequence goes on along the minus strand of JXCR01074616.1, from coordinate 41,177 downwards.
TTAAACATGATTATTACCAGAATCATCGTCTGGATATATTTTTTAACATTATTTAACCACCAAATAAATGCATTCCCTTTATGAAGCATAGCCACATTAATAATTCAACCTAAAAAAGTTTTTTTTTCCTTCTTTTTTCTACTTCTAGGAACCGTTATAAGTTGATTCCAAATGTTTTATATTTTCTAGCATTTATTATGTCATCATGTATTCTATTGATTAGACACTCATGATGTGCAGACTGGATTGATGGATANCATCATCTGATGTAGGGAAGCCCTCTGAGCCGTTCGATTAAAGAGGTTCATATTCCTGCATTAATTACACTCAAAACTCTATAAATAATGCCCTACCGCTCTCATAAGAAGAGGAGAGCTTGAGGCTTGAGGAAGAGCTTGAAGCTTTGAGAAAGAGCTGAAGTCTAGCACCACTTCTGCTATCATCGATCACTACTAACCGTCGTCGACCATCGTAGACCACCGCCGATCGCCGCCGACCGCGTCAACTACCACTCATCGACGTCGCCGATCAGCATCATTCGCCATCTATTCATTTAACAAGTTTATCCGCACATCGATGTTGTAATTTAAAATGTTTTATAACAATTTCCCGCCTGTGAGACAAGGGGTCTCTGTACTCATCAACTTATAGTAGATTTTTATAATTGGGTCAAACCTCGTGGTTTTTCTCTTTTTGGGCTTTTCACGTAAAAATTTATGATGTCTCTAATGTTTGTTTTCTTTTATCTGAGTGTGTGATGAATCTTCGTGCAGCGCTAAGCCGATAAATTTTTCTCTACCACTGCGAATGTTCTAGCACGCATCAATGTTGATATTTTTGGCGATACTAATGCACTTCGGTTTCATGATAACATTATTATTTTAATCAAAACTAGCATTTTAAAACTAAATTGCCTTTTGAAATCGATAAATTGTGTTTAACAGTTGCAAAGACGTGTTGTTGTTACCTTTTTTCCCCCTCCTGTTTGGGCTTGCTATACTGACTATTAGGGGAAAAACTGTTAAGTTTATTTTAGCCATGATTTTTTCTTAAATCTAAGATTATTAACATATGTGTACTATTTCTGTCCTCTTCTCTTTAGAAGGATTGATGAAACATTTTTCAATGTTATGAGCTTTTGACGATTTAAAAAAAGGGTGTGGATTGAGGATAACATGAGTAGAAGTTGCTGAAAAATATTTATACAAATTTGGTTTAATCACATTGATATTTTGAGCTGATCAACATCAAGGAAAAATGATTCCCTCATGTTCTTTCTTGTTTTTGTTTTTTTTGTAAGATAATATTGGGGATGTGTACTTATATTATGTTATAGGTGATAAATTCTCTTCATGCTATGTTTGATCAAACAAAGTCTTATTATGCAACTCAACTTGGTTTTCTTTTCTTTTTTTTTTTTGTTTAATTTGTCTATATTTATTTATATGCTTTTTCAGGTGATCTTGTATAGGACAGGGTTGGTAACTGCTGCTACATCATTTGTGCTTGCTGCTGCTGTTACTTTTCTTCCTGAAAATGCTATTTTGGGGGACTTTCTCAAGCAAAATATCGACTTTTTATATATCCTTGGAGCTGGTGGATTAGGCTTATCATTAGTCTTGATTCATATATATGTCACTCCGATTAAACGCTTTCTCCAGGCACTTTGGGTTATTGGTACTTTTGGATCTGCTGCAACATATCTCAATCTGGCTAGTCCATTAGATGAGGGTTTGGTACAATATGTCATAGAAAACCCATCTGCTATATGGTTTGTTGGACCCCTCTTTGCTTCTCTAACTGGTCTTGTTTTCAAAGAAGGTAAAGTTTATTTTTTCCTTAAAATAACACGAGCAATTGTTTTTGATTTTTTTTTTAATTTCATTGTTACACTCAAATCATTAATATCACAACAAAAGTAGCACTATTACCACTTTTTGAAAGTGAAATACACCTTTTTATGCATAGGTTTGAAACACCATAGAAAGTTTAGGCGTGAGATATGTAAATACGTAAGAATTGTGTGCTATGTATGTAAATTTTCCAATTTTTTATCCATTCTAGCGTTGAATGCTGATGTGATGCGTGCAGGTCTTTGCTATGGAAAGCTGGAAGCTGGTGTACTGACATTCATTATTCCTGCTTTGCTTCTTGGTCATCTGGTACATAATGCATTTACATTTAATTTGTTGTGGCGAGATACGTAGGTTTTAATGAAGTTTTTTGGCTTATTTCAATATCAAATTTGAAGTTTGAATTTATTTATTTGGTTTTGATGTAAGTTTTTTGATTATTTATCAACCTACTAGGCTATACAACCTTTCAACTTTCTAATCCGGGTTTAGGACTGGAATGGAAGTTGACAAGTGCCAAATTGAAAAAAAAATTCTTAAATAATTTTGTTAAAACAAATCTTGAAATTGAACACCTCTAGCAATGCTTAGTGGACAGAAATGAAAAATAAGAATTCATAAAGCCAACCTTAAATAATTGGGATATGGTAAATAATGATGATGAGTTTGCAGGCAAGTTTACAAAACATCAAGCTAATTATGAAAAATGAGAATTCATAAAGCCAACGTTAAATAATTGGGATATGGTAAATAATGATGATGAGTTTGCAGGCAAGTTTATAAAACATCAAGCTAATTATACCCTGCAAATTATTTTTTGGTTTATGCATGCTTCGAAGGGTTTTAAAGAAGTTTCAAAATGAGTGACACCAAACCTTACATCTTTTGTGAACTTTTGTGTCATGTTAAAGAAATTAGGCTGCGTTTACCTACAAAACCAAATAATTTCACGGCATTTTTAATAATGGCTTTCCCCTCACTATTATTTTCAGTATTCTCTAAAATAAGATCTGTTAGATGCACTACATATGACATTCATTATAATAAAGGCGTCTTACTCCATAAAGCATTTAACCTCAAAGGGAACTCCAAATTTCTTTGATTGCACATAGTCAGCATAAATTAATATAATAGTAGATACATGCCAAATAATAACTGAAGTAGTTATTAATAACTATTTTTTGTTATGTTTCTTGTGCAATCTTCATAATTTGTGCATCAAGAAGTTCAACAAGCTTCATCATAGTCTGGTAATGATGGAATACATTAGCAACTCAATTTAACATAATCGACGATGGTCTTTCTTTTACTGATATTTCAATATCTTTTAATATAATATCTATTCAGCACATTGCATATGATATTTCATATATATGAGACATTTTCTCCTTTGTGCCTTAACCTGTAAGAAGCAAATTCAAAATTCTTAGATTACACTTAATTTACATAAATTAAATATTTAAATAAAATACTACAAAAATAATAAAATTCCAAACAATAGTTAGAGTGGTTATCAATAACCATCAGCATAATTTTTTCTTATCCAAACTTCTGAATTGATGGATTGATGAGTTCAAGAAGCTTCATTGCAGTTCTAGAATGTTGGAATTCATGAAACAACTCTATGAACACAATATCAAATTGGAAATAAATAAGAAATTGAATCTCTATTTTCATTGATTCTTTCTTTTTTAATATTCTTTTGTTTTTATGATCGGTATACATACATTTGCCCATGCGCTCTTTCTTCTTTAGGATATTTGTTTTGATATCGATCCCATTATTGCTTTCCATAATATAAAACGAACAATTTGTGTCTATCCTAAATGTATACACATTTAACTATCTATTCCTTCAAAATTGTCCACCAAAATTTATTGATGTTTCATATTCAAACTCCCTGTTAATTTTTTCATGCCTTCTTAGTATGCAAAATACTCCTACTTAATCTGTGAAAGGAATTTTCACACACTTGCTCGTATTAATTATTTTGAACACTCCAATTGAGCCAATAAAAATGCTCCTTTACTGGATAAAAACTATTCTTAGCCTCTTTTCATGATAAATATATATGTGAGAGAGTAATTGAACCTAATTTTAACTTGATATACTTTGATGCAAAATTCATCTTCTTTGAATTTGTATCTGGCTTGTTAAGACTCCAACAACTTATTTGTAATAAGAGATCGAGTTTAGATGAAATGTTGCTGTTAAAATGGATCAAAATATTTAAAACAGCATACGAAGATCATGTTAGGAATGGAGAAGCTTAGAAGGTTATCTTGATAGATAACATAAAATTAACATCAGTGCTGCAATGCAAATGCTAAAATGTCACTCTTTCAAAAATTTCACCTTTTTGAGAGCGCTCATCTTATTAAAAATGACAAAAGATAACACAAAAGAACAATTAGCATTGATTACCTATTCAAACTCTTCTTCTTCAACATCAAAGGATAAACATATTTAAAAAAAAAAGGTAACATTAAAAGCTTAACGCCATAAAATTTTGGCTAAACACACTTGAAGTAGGAATATGGTTTAAATCTCACTTCCTCATTAAAAGCTTAACGCCATAAAATTTTGGCTAAACACACTTGAAGTAGGAATATGGTTTAAATCTCACTTCCTCAAATCATGTCTGTGACCAAAGAAGTTTCTTCGCTTGAAAAGATCAATCTTAATAACACTAACTTGTTTAGTTTTCTGATGAGCCTACCGATACCGAAGCATATTACTTTGATCAGTCCATATTGTTGCATATTAATGCATTGTGAACATTATAGCAAAAAAGCCTAAAGAAGTAGGCATTCTAGACCTTATCAGCATTTACTTGTCAAAATTTTGAAGTTTTTGTGCTGGATTTTGCACCAGTAATGACTAATGATGCTTAGTACCTTGCCTGCAACTAACAAGCATTTCTGTGCTTGGCTTACATTTTCGACAAGCCAAATACCTGATGACCTAAATCTAGCATCCACTTCCATGAACTTTGCATTGGGTTCTTACTCTCTGGATTAAAAGTGAAAAGTAGAAAATAATCAGAAGATGAAGTTGTAATGTGTTTCAATTTGAGTATATTCTTGCCAATGTTATTGTATCATGGTACAAGCGACTAAGGGTGTCACTGAGCCAAGCCGACTCGTGATGCGGCTTGGGCTTGGTTCGATGAGTGGCTCGTTAATTAATCTTGATGAGCTAACAAGCCAAGTTTGAGCCAGCCCTGGCTCAACTCGTTAGCTCGTAAGATGACTCATTTAAAAAATAATTAATATAAAATATATTAAAAATACGTTAAAATTCAAAATTTTATGTTTAACTTACAAAAATGTTTAAATATTGATATCTTATATCAGGTGATTGTTTATTATTTACCTCCTAATTACTAATTATATTTGTTATTTTTATTATAACACTAGATGGATTTTATATTATTTTCTCTTTTTTATAATAAAAATAAGCCAACTTCTTGCCTGCTTGAACTCGTACAAGTAAGCTCAAGCTCGACTCGACTCGTTTACACCCCTATTAATGAACAAGCAGTGGTTTTGATTGAAGTTCATAAGTTGGTCATGTACAGTCATATGTTTTGCTCTATTCAGTGGGTTTCTTGAGATTTCTCAGCCGACTGGATTGATGTTTTATATTTTCTAGCATTTATTATGTCATCATATATTATATTGATTAGATACCCATGATGTGCAGACTGGATTGATGGATGATGGTGTGAAACTGAATTTATTAGGCCTGTGGATGGCTCTCTTTGTAGTGTTTGCAGCAAGAAAGTTTCAGCAACCCATTAAGGTTCTTTTACATTCCAAAAAAAAAAAAACTCTTGATATGTCTGTTAATCTGACTTTATAGTTTTCTAGAAGGCAACATCCCCCTCATTCTTCCCGCTATGTTTTTTTTTTAAGGATGACATTGGTGACAAATCTGTATTCATCTTCAACGCTCTGCCTGAGGCAGATAAAGAAGTTTTACTCAAGAAACTCCAGCAAAAGGATGATAGCTTAGTTGATTAGTGCGAAACTAGATGATCACGTTTCAGCCGAAGGACGATATGCTGTCGAGGTACGTCGTTTATTGTTCTGCTTGAAATACCAGCATCAAAGAAAGTTATACATGTAAATAGTCAATAGATGCAATAATTTTCAAGGGGGTGTTTGGTAGCATAGTTTTAGTAGTATTTAGCCATGGATTTAGTGTAAATCCAGCTAAACAATAAAAAATATTGAAAATTAAATCCAATGCTCCATTAAATTGAACTTTTTCGAGTTCTGGCTTTCCTTCTCGCCTTCGGTCTCTTTTACGACGTCAATACGGATTTGTTAAATCTGATTGCGAGGCGAATTTAAGAATTTCTTTGGTCCTGTTGTGAGCGTCATCTCTATCGCATCTCCATCAACAAAATCCTGATTTATCGGGTTTACTAAATCCTATTTACATAAATACGGGTTGCAGCCAAACGCCCCTAACACTTTTATTAATCAGACTTATTGGCACCAAAGACGAACTTTATCTCCAGCCATGAGTGGACTATTAAAGTCTTTTTAGTTTTAGTATGATTGTATTGATGATCAACATTAGTTTTGTAACTTGTTATCATAGTAATAAAGATACTTACAAAAGATATTCAATATAAGATGCCTACTTCAATTACTTTCTTGTCCTTTGTCTACATACATACCCCACAATTCTCTTGCATTTACATATCCAACACCTAAAGTCTAATATTTATATTTGTAACCCCTTGATATTAAAAACTATGCATGTAAATGTGCATTTTAATTTTTAAAAAGTTAGCGATAATGATATTTTTTTATGTGATGTCAATTATTTGGCTGTTANCTAAAGTCTAATATTTATATTTGTAACCCCTTGATATTAAAAACTATGCATGTAAATGTGCATTTTAATTTTGAAAAAGTTAGCGATAGTGATATTTTTTATGTGATGTCAATTATTTGGCTGTTTTGCATGTAAATATGAATATTTCAATGTTAGATATGTAAAATATAAGATATGTGTGGTATGCATGTAAATTCCTTTTTTTTTTTTTTTTGGTGAGGTGAAATTTAGCTCAATATTTTTATCCATTCTGTTTGCAGGGTACAATGTCAGAGCATGAGGCAATTACAAATAAAAATACTATAAGGTCAGTTTGAGATTGAATTTCATGTTGGATATATATATATACATTGCACTCTGATGAACAGGGGTCATATGTGATAAAATGTGAGCAATGTTGAGTTTTGTTTAACTTGTTTTGCCTGCTTTCAAACTGCACTGTATATCTGTAATATATTTAATAGGTAATTTTCTTTTACTTGGTAGAGTCATGTAATTATGTTATTGTCATCTTTGTTCCAAGCTCTGTTATTGATTTTAGGAAAAAATGAACTCCTTTTATTTGTGAGGGTCAATATTCAAATTTGGGTCATTCATTGTATCCCTTGAGTTTCCCAACAGCCCCCAAGGGGTTGTAATGTATTTTTGATGGGATATCAAAATTTTGGGCGGTATAAATGTAAAATGTAGATATTAGATGTGTAAATAGGTAGAAATTGGGTTGTATGTATGTAAATGTTTCTGTAAGTTATCATATTTGCATTTGCATGGACTTATAAGACCTTAATAAGCTACAGGGAACGCCTCAATGATCTTTGGGTCAAATTTTGGTATAGTTAATAAGTTGAAATTTTTGTTTAGTAAATAATTTTAGCTCTTTCATTTATCAGTACAAGGCTTTCCCTAGGTGAATGCTCTAGTAGTAATATGTGAGTTGCATGATAAATTTATGTAAATATTACACTATTTTAGATATGTAAATACATTATATATATATATGTCGTGTACTTAGATCAGTTGGTCGGACATCTTCTTGTCAATTGTAAGTCCCCTCTGGTCTGGGATTCGATTCCCCTCAAGTGTATCTTAGGCGCATGAGGAATGGTCGGNATATATATATATATATATATATATATATATATATATATATATATATATATATATATATATATATATATATATCATAAATTTAATTTATATTTTAAATTAAAAATTTATGATAATTTTGAGAATGTAATTAATCGACACTCTGTCAAGCTTCCTAGCAAGAATCTGATCACTCTCTCCGTGGTTGGACCAAGTGTAGAGCAAGCCCTTACAAAGGGAGGCCAAACTAATCTCTATCTAAGCATTGGTGAAGGTCCGTATTCTGGCTTTTCCCGCTAAGTCAAATCTCTCAGAACAATGAACGATCCAGGTTGGGTCAATCACTACATTGCTCGGTCCCCGTGCCGATTGGTGATTAAACTATGCAATCAAACTTGTATTTCTCTTTTGAGAAGTTATTGATGGTGATAGTTCACATGTCATGTTAAAATTTTAAATATTGTAAGTATAAGTTGAGCTTTAATGAGAATAATATTAGAAATTAATGTTTAGTGATTAGTGTGTGGTTTTAATGCGAGTCTTCTAATTGGATATACATTTAATATTTACTACTAAATTTTATTATTTATATATATTTCTCACTTAAATTTTTGAGATCATATTATAATATTACAATTATTTATTTGTAAAATTGAATATTTTTATTGCATAAGTTTATGATGCTAAAATGGGAGAATGAAAGTTAGGATGTTAGAAAAGTATTTAAAAAAAAAGAATTTTTAGGTATAAGTGTAAATTTGACTTTTTTTTTTTTAAGGTGGACTTGTCAAGACAAATTTTCAGAAAGTAAAATAAATAAAGATTTTTTTTTTTTTCCCCTCGAATGCTTCCCTTCGCTCCACNTATATATATATATATATATATATATATATATATATATATATATATATATATATATATTTCTCACTTAAATTTTAGATATCACATTATAATATTACTATTATTTATTTTTAAAATTGAATATTTTTATTGCATAAATTTATGATACTAAAATGTGATGTTGAAAGTTAGGACTTTAGAAAAGTAAAAAAAAAAATTAAGAATTTTGAGGTACAAGTGTAAATTTGACTCTTTTGTTTTTTTTTTTTTTTTTTTTTTTTTTTTTTTTTTTTNTTTTTTTTTTTTTTTTTTTTTTTTTTTTTTTTTTTTTTTTTTTTTTTTTTTTTTTTTTTAATTTAAGGTGGACTTGTGAAGGCAAATGTTCAAGAAGTAAAATAAATTAAGATTTTTATTTTTTTTTTCCTCGAATGCTTCCCTCCGCTCCACTCTTCTCCGCTTCTAGATCCCCGTTCCCATCCAAAACCCTTATCACTCTCCTCCTCCCAATCTTCCGCCATTCATCTAGTGTTGCTGTGCTGCCGATGGAAGTCACCGCCTCCGAGGAAACCCTGCGGAGCAACCTGGCCGAGAAGCTGGCCGCTGTGGAGGCCCAAGCGGAGGTCGTCCGTAAGCTCAAGGCGGAGGGTGCCGAGAAACCGGAGATCAACGCGGCCGTCGATGCCCTCAGGGCCCTGAAGGTGGAGTCTTCCGCGGTGGCGAGGTGTCTTCAAACCGTTATCAGCGACAACGGCGGCGGCGGCGCCGGTGATCGCGAAGCGTTCCGGCAAGCGGTTGTGAACACGCTGGAGAGGAGGCTCTTTTATGTTGCTTCTTTCAAGATATACCGTGGGGTAGCCGGCCTTTACGACTACGGTCCTCCTGGGTGCGCCGTCAAGTCTAATGTTCTCGCTTTCTGGCGTCAGGTCAGGATTTCAGCATCGGCCTAATGGAAACAAATATGTTTAGCTTTTTGGAGAGATAACGATGATAGAGATGGGATTTTTTTTTTCATCAGCTTTATAAGTGTTTTGCACATGATTTTCTTTAATTCTAATTTGAAATTCAAAGCATTCAATATGCCTTGTGAATAATGATTTAGAATTTGGAAATTTGTGTGTTTTGACTTCCTTTTTTGCAGTTAATTAATATATACCCTTGTTTTGTAGCATTTTGTATTGGAGGAGAACATGTTGGAGGTAGATTGTCCCTGTGTTACACCAGAGATAGTTCTGAAGGCATCAGGCCATGTAGAGAAGTTTACGGACCTTATGGTGAAGGATGAGAAGACAGGAACCTGCTATCGGGCTGATCATTTACTCAAGGATTATTGCAAAGACAAACTTGAGAAGGATCTTAGTCTTCCTGCTGAAAAAATTACTGAATTAAAGCATGTTTTGGCTGTGTTGGATGATTTATCTGCAGAGGAACTGGGGGCTAAACTGAAGGAGTATGGCATTGTTGCACCTGATACGAAGAATCTTCTATCTGATCCTTATCCCTTTAATCTCATGTTTCGGACTTCGATTGGCCCGTCTGGCTTGAGCCCTGGGTGAGATTCATTGCTCACTAAAGATCTGTTTTTATTTTTATTTTATGGATCTTACTTTGTCACTCATTTCTTGGATACTTTTTTGGTTTTAAATTTTAGATATTTGAGGCCAGAGACCGCACAAGGCATCTTTGTGAACTTCAAGGATTTGTATTATTACAATGGAAACAGACTTCCATTTGCAGCAGCTCAGATTGGCCAAGCTTTTAGAAACGAGGTATCTTTAGAATCACCAACTTATATCCAGTTCTATTATACTTTTTGGTTCGATGATGCAAATTTTATACTTGGCTTTTGCTTTTCATGATATCTTCAAATTTATTAACGCCAATAATAGGAAAAATAAATGTTATTACTAAAAGGCAAACAGGCGGTTACAGGCGAATACACTTGAAAGCGAAATACAACAACAAACACCACTAAAGTATTTCCCAAGGGTGGTGGAGATCGGAATGGCTAAGGGGTGTGGTGGCAGTAAAGGAATACTGGCAGAACAGCAGGAAGGCGGAGTTCCCTGGCTGGAAATAGGTGTTATGCGCGACAGCAATTCAAGAAGGTAAGGGGAATGGCTGGGAGGCTAAAGGCGGCAGGCAAACAACATGGCAAAGGGGTTTTTTGGTGGTGGCAGCAGTACAGGATGGTTGGATTGCGGCAGATGTTGGTGGGCTTGTTCTGCTAGGGCAGCGAAGTAGGGGGAGGGAATGACGACGACGACGGCTGGAACTGCAGAAAATAACAACCAGAATGCTGTCTTTGGTGACTGTAGTAGTGAAGTGCGGCCGGGAGCAGCGTGGAGGAGAACTCGGAAGGGGATAGGGAAGATAACACCGCCCAGGAGAAAGATAGCCGGAGCACCCTCGGATACAACCATCGAAGGGAAGAAGAGATGCGGGCGGCCGTCCGGGTACAAAACACGCGAAAAACTAATAACCTCAAACGAAGGATTCACATCAACATACTTAGAATTGGATCCCCCAATGGAAAGGAGGCGCCAAACCAACGTGGGAGAGGTCTAGATGATGAAATCGCAGGATCTGCTCCCGCACCTCTTTAGGTCAGCGTTACTATAGCAATCTCCCATGTCAGCCAAGATTTGAAAGACGCTTAAACTCACTTCGGAATTCATCAAATAGGAGCACATGTGCTATTTTTGTTTAATTTAGATAGTTGAAAAGGACTTTGGTGCAATTTAATTTAGTTAAAGGTTCAGCTTTGACAATTTTATCATATTTCACTTGTGCTACATACCTGTTGCTTGTGCGACTGGATTTTATTCTGGAACAAATGAGTATAGCGTACTAGGATATATTGAATGAGCACACGTAGTTTTTTAAATCATTTTATTTCTTCATTTATCTAGCAAGTGCTTCATATTACATTTATTTCACAGCATGTGGGTAATTTATCATCTATTAATTAAAGCAAAATCTGGCTGTTTAATAAGTGTAAACAATGCCCTATGAAAGCCGCCGCTTTTCAGTTAAAGACATTCTTTTTTGCCATCCTAATAGTGGAACAAACCATATCTTAGCTTCTGTAGGGGGGGTATGTAATACTAGGAAGAAAAAATAATCCAAAGGTGCTACTTCCCAGCATTTGTTGTCGTGTACTTTAATAAACTTTTAATACACGTCATTAATATCCTATATCGTAGTCATTTTGCATTTTGATCTAACGAGCAACATGCTATTATCGTAATGGCTGCTCTAAATTAGATGATTCTGTGGTTTCTAAATCATTTATAATTGTATTTGGTGTAAATTAGTCTAAATCTGTACCTTTGAGGCTCTAATATCATTTTTTTTCTCCTATCTTGTCGCAAGGTTTTTTTTTCTTACTTTGTGTTGTAATATTTTTGGTGGTAATGGATGCTTATCATAGTATTGAACTTATCAGAAAGATTTATGCAGACTAGAAATTATTTGTAGTTAAAAAGAATCTCTGTTTTGTGGCAGCTGCACACTCGCACTAAAATATCGTCAACTTTTATCATTTTGTTTGAATACTATTTTCTTCAGAACTAAGCCATTTATATCANGCTTGAGCCCTGGGTGAGATTCATTGCTCACTAAAGATCTGTTTTTATTTTTATTTTATGGATCTTACTTTGCCACTCATTTCTTGGATACTTTTTTGGTTTTAAATTTTAGATATTTGAGGCCGGAGACTGCACAAGGCATCTTTGTGAACTTCAAGGATTTGTATTATTATAATGGAAACAGACTTCCATTTGCAGCAGCTCAGATTGGCCAAGCTTTTAGAAATGAGGTATCTTTAGAATCACCAGCTTATCTTTAGAATCACCAGCTTCTATTTTACTTTTTGGATCAATAATGCAAAATTTATACTTGGCTTTTGCATTTCATGTTATTTTCAAATTTATTAACATCAATAATAGGAAAAATAAATGTTATTACTAAAAGGCAAATAGGCGGTTACAGGCAAATACACTTGAAAGAGGAATACAACAACAAACACCACTAAAGTATTTCCCAAGGGTGTTGGAGATCGGAATGGCTAAGGGGTGTGGTGGCAGTAAAGGAATACTGGGAGCGGCAAGGGAGAGGTGCGAAAATGCAGGGATAGCAAGTATGGTTACTATCCTTGATGGTGACAACTAGCAGTTGGGGTTGGTAGTGGCAGAACAGCAGGAAGGCGGGGAGGCTAAAGGCGGCAGGCAAACAACATGGCAAAGGGGTTTTTTTATGGTGGCAGCAGTACAGGATTGTTGGATAGCGGCAGATGTTGGTGGCTAGTTCTGTTAGGGCAGCAAAGCAGGGGGAGGGAATGATGACGACGACGACGACGACGGCTGGAACTGCAGAAAATAACAACCAGAATGCTGTCTTGGGTGACTGTAGTAGTGAAGTGCGGCCGGGAGCGGCGTGGAGGAGAACTCGGAAGGAGATAGGGAAGATAACACCTCCCAGGGAGAAAGATATAGCCGGAGCACCCTCGGATACAACCATCGAAGGGAAGAAGAGATGCCGGCGGCCGTCCGGGTACAAAACACGCGAAAAACTGAAAACCTCAAACAAAGGATTCACATTAACATACTTAGAATTGGATGCCCCAATGGAAAGAAGGCGCCAAACCAACATGGGAGAGGTCTAGACGAAGAAATCGCGGGATCTGCTTCCGCACCTCTTTAGGCCAGCGTTGGTGTAGTAATGAAATGTGGCTGTTCTAAATTAGATGATTCTGTGGTTTCTAAAGCATTTATAATTGTATTTGGTGTAAATTTAGTCTAAATCTGTACCTCTGAGGCTCTAATATCATTTTTTTTTCTCCTATCTCGTCGCAAGGTTTTTTTTTCTTACTTTGTGTTTATAATATTTTTGGTGGTAATGAATGCTTATCATAGGATTGAGCTTATCAGAAATATTTATGCAGACTAGAAATTGTTTGTAGTTAAAAAGAATCTTTGTTTTGTGGCAGCTGCACACTCGCACTAAAATATCCTCAACTTTTATCATTTTGTTTGAATACTATTTTCTTCAGAACTAAGCCGTTTATATCGCCAGATTTCACCCCGGCAAGGATTGTTAAGAGTTCGTGAGTTCACATTGGCTGAGATTGAGCACTTTGTTGACCCTAAAGACAAATCCCATCCAAAATTTGTCGATGTGGCTGACTTGGAGTTCCTAATGTTTCCTCGAGAGCTACAAATGGCCGGTGAATCGGCAAAACCAGTTGTTCTTGGTGAAGCTGTTAGGAAGGTCTGGTTCTTGTCTTCATTTACATATATACCAGTCCATTTCTATGTATTAACATTCTAACACCTATACACCAATTTTTACATAACATGCTACCTTACCTGTGCATGAAAATGTGTATGTCATTTTTTAAAAGCTTAAATGGTTGTATTTTTTATGTGATATGAAAGATTTAGGTGGTATAAATGTAAAAAGTAAAGTTGTGGTGCTAGATATGTGAATACACAGGGATTAGGTGGTATGTGTAAAGGTGTATTCCTGTTTTGAAATGTTATTTTCTTCTGATGTAGTTTCCTTTTCATTTTATTAGGGAACTGTAAATAATGAAACTCTTGGTTACTTCATTGGGAGAGTTTACCTCTTTCTGACCCATCTGGGCATCAACAAAGAACGCCTTCGATTCCGACAGCATTTGCCGAATGAGATGGCGCACTATGCTGCGGACTGTTGGGATGCGGAGATAGAGTGCTCGTATGGATGGATAGAATGTGTTGGAATTGCAGATAGATCTGCTTATGATTTACGTGCTCATACCGTAGGTTCTAATTTTCTTGGAATGTTCATCCACAGCTTTTGGAAGAAGTCTAGATGTCAGTTTGCATTNTGGAATGTTCATCCACAGCTTATGGAAGAGTCTAGATGTCAGTTTGCATTTTTTTTTCGCATAAAATTGCTCGGATGGCTACAACATTTTAAATATCTGCCTCAAATAACAACTGTAATATCACTTGAACCAGTATTTTAAGCTTTAATCTCCTTTGCCTTTTTTTTTGTGGTCTACATGTAGTGTCTTTTTTATCGGCAAAAACCTTTTTTTAATAAACTCTGCTCTTCTTTTTATCTAAATATTTAATCTTTTTGTGAGTCTCTTTATGATTGCTTTGCATTTTATTACCCATCATTTATCCTAAAGTTAGGGAACTATTCTAAATTTGTGCTAAATTTCTTAGTTTTAACAGGAGAAGAGTGGCGTTCCATTGGTTGCTCATGAGAGGTATCCAGAACCCATAGAGGTCGAGGTCAGTTTTGTTCTACACTGTTTCTTTGACCTTCCTTTCTTTACCTCAGCAAGATATCAGATTTCCCTTTCAAGTGGCTAGAAAAAAAAAACTGATTTTGCCACCCTTATCTTACTTTGAGATTTATTGTTTCATGGCTTAATTCTCTTTTACTATTATAAATACAGAAACTGTTGATCACTCCATCAAAGAAAGAATTGGGCATTGCATTTAAAGCAAACCAAAAAATGGTTACTGAGGCACTTGAGGTGAGCGACTGTCACCCTTCTCTTCTTAAACCCATCACCTTTCCGCAATGAAACTCCCCCCGCCCTCTTCCTTCTGGTTAGGCCATGACTGAAGCTGAAGCTTTGGACATGAAAGCTTCTCTGGAATCTAAAGGAGAAACTGAATTCCAAGTCTGCTCTCTGGAAAAATCTGTCATTATTAAGAAAAGCATGGTCTCGATCCACATTGAAAAGAAGAAGGAACACCAAAGGACCTTCACACCTTCGGTTATCGAGCCTTCATTTGGCATCGGGAGAATCATCTACTGCCTATTTGAGCACTGTTTCTACACGAGACCGAGCAAATCAGAGGATGAGCACCTGAATGTTTTCCGCTTCCCACCTCTTGTAGCTCCCATTAAGTGCACTGTTTTCCCACTGGTCAAGAATGAGAAGTTTGATGAATCTGCCAAAATCATTTCGAAATCTTTAACGGCAGCTGGAATTTCTCATATTATTGATGTTACAGGTATGATTTCAAAATTTTCTGAATGGTTCGGTTCAAACTATCAGAATTATTCATTTGAAATTCTCGTAATTTAGAGTACTTTTCTGTTAATACTCGTCAGCTGAAAACAATTTTCATTTGTGGTAAACTTGAAAAGCTCTTATCTTGCTCTCATGCTCGCTCCATCATTGTGATATTATAAAGGGTGCATTTACATTCATATCACTCAATTCCTATGCATTTTCATATCTAACACCAACACTTTATTTTTACATTTATACCATCCAACTATTTCATCTCACATAAAAAATACCACCATTTTTTACTTTTAAAAGGTGAAATACATCTTTCATGCATAGGTAAGATGGCAAATATATAAAAAATTTTACTTTTAAAAGGTGAAATACATCTTTCATGCATTGGCAAGATGGCAAATATATAAAAATTAAAGTTTTGTTGTTAGATATGTAAATATGGTGGAATTAAGTGCTATGTATGTGAATCTTCCTAAAAGAATAATAATCTCTTCTTGTAAAGCCTCAAGTGGAAACAACTTAGGGGCTGTTTGTTTAGCAGTATTTTGA
Organism: Phalaenopsis hybrid cultivar; assembly: GCA_002079205.1. Classification (NCBI taxonomy): domain Eukaryota; kingdom Viridiplantae; phylum Streptophyta; class Magnoliopsida; order Asparagales; family Orchidaceae; genus Phalaenopsis; species Phalaenopsis hybrid cultivar. The sequence continues at coordinate 24,965 of JXCR01074616.1, read as the reverse complement.
GTGCATTTCATTTCAAAAGTTTTGTCCTTTGATTCAAATAAAGGACAGTAAAATTTTGAAAGATTTGAAATACATCAGAACTTCTGTTTTTCCTATATTCTAAAATTACCCAATTATACATCTCGTCCTCATTTTAATGCATTTGAAATATGGGGCATTTACGTACATTGCGCACAACGTATAACTGTCATATTTACACACATAGCACTCAAATATGTAATATCACATGAAAAATAGCACTATTTTCTCTTCTTAGAAATGAAATACACCTCATGCATGAGTTTCAAACACCAAAGTGCTATGTATCTAAATATGGAAGTTCATGTGCGAGATATGTAAGTTTGTAAGAATTGTGTGCTACATATATAAATTTCCCATAAAAAAAAAAAATTCAACTCATTTTGATTTGCATTTAAATTCAAACTCCTCGTGCATTTCTAAAATGCATGCATTTCAAGTCATTTGTATTTTTAAAATGCACGTAAGAGCTTCTTTACTTATATTTCAGGTACCTCAATTGGGAAGCGCTATGCGAGGACAGACGAAATAGGCGTGCCCTTTGCCATCACCGTCGACTCAACCAGATCGGTGACGATCCGCGACAGGGATAGCAAGGACCAAATCCGTGTGAGCATTGACGAAGTCGCTTCGGTGGTGAAGGAAGTAACTGATGGGCAGAGCACCTGGGCTGATATCATGTGGAGGTTTCCAACTCATTCTGCATCACAAGCTGATGAGGACTGAAACTTTTCTCCCTACACTATCTTTTTTACGGTTGGGAGGGTTCAGACTAATTATGGTAACTGGTGAAACAAGATAAATCCATTATTTTTCATGGTGAAACAAACATAGGTAATGATATAATTTATAATGTTATGGCTGAATAGAAGTAATTTTGTTTTGGGTGTTAAGGAAGCTGAGCAACTGAAAAAGGTTATTTTTTATGTACCTTTTAACTCATGTGATGTGTGCAATTTATATTTGGAAGATTTGCATGCATACCACTCGATTCTCATGTACTTATATATCTTAACACTTAAACTTCAATTTTTACATATATGTCATCTTACGTATGCATGAAAAGATGGATTTCACTTTTAGAAGTTAAAATGGTGGTATTTTAGATGTGATATGAAAGATTTGGGTGATATAAATGTAAAAAGATAAGTTTAGGTGTCAGATATGTAAATACATAAGAATTGGGTGGTATGTATGTAAATTCCCCTTTATGTATGTATTTGTAAGCATGGTTTTAAAAGTCGGTTTAACCAACTGTAACAACCCTTGGTCGTTAAGACTAGGAACTACATCACAGGTTGTATTCCCTCCATTTCCTAAATAACTCAGCAGCTTTGGAGCACTGTATTAGGTCCAGAACATTCTCAACTTTATTTGACATTTGCACTATTGTAATGAAGGTTCAATGTGAAATTAATATTTTTGATTTGCTGTATTACATTTCATTCCAGTTCTGCTAGTTTCCCTGTTTTCTCTTCCTGCAGGTTCCATTTCTTCCTAATTTGTCCAACTTCTCTCATACAAGGTAAACACTTTCTACTTCAACCACCTTAAATTCTGCCATATGTCATCAATCTGGTATCTACCACCGAAATATAAAACACTCTAGAAAGGCGGTTTCAATCCACAAACCGGTCCAGGGTTGTCCAACTAAGAAATAAACTTGACCATATTTTCATGAGAAATCTTTTGCATCTCAATATCTACTTGAGATCAAGTCTTTAGTAGATAACATTGTTGTTGCTGTGGTTCATATTGACAATCAAGATATAACCATGCACATCCTCACTAGTCTCCCAACTCCCTATCAATTCTTCAAAATAGCAATTAGACTGTGACTCAAACCAAACAAGCTTGATGAACTTTACTCACTTCCATTGCTCTCTACACCAACTCAACAAGAGGAGGATGCATCACTAACAGAGGTCATGGAAGAACCTCTAGTAGTCAATCACGAAGAGGAGCGGCTCAAGTTAACAACAGCAGGGATTGTAGAACTTCAGGCAACACCACTATCTGTCAAATATGTGGGAAATATGGGCACACTACATTGATATATGTTGGCATAGAACCAACTTTGATTCATACCCGTCTAGCAACCCCCCAAATAAGATACACCTCATGGCAGCAACCAACCAAAAATGGACTATATTGATTCTTAACATTGAACACCTGCAACATGCACCTTCGTAGTAGGGAAATTAACAAGTGATAGTAGGAGGTTGGTCTGCTCTTCCTATCACAGACATTGGGCAGAGAATTATCCTCATTTCTCAACATAAGCTACTTCGTCCTCAATGCTTACATTCTCCCTGCTTATCCAACATCTTTATCTCGGTACATCTGTTAACTTCAAATAACAAAGGTATGATTTCATTTAATAAAATTGGTTGTCATCAAGGGTCAGAGGACAAAACCACAATCCTCGATGGACCCAATCGGAATGGAGTCTATCCAGTCATTGCACTCTCAATCATTCATCATTCCACATCTCCATCTGAGCCACGACATCATCGTCTTGGACATCCACACCATAAAGCAACGACTACCATATCTTCGAAGAATAGACCTCACAACATTATTATATCTTCTTTTTTTTTNTTTTTTTTTTTTTTTTTTTTTTTTTTTTTTTTTTTTTTTTTTTTTTTTTTTTTTTGTAATGAATGCAACTCATCCAAGAGTCACAAATGGCAATTTCTTTTTTTATGTTTTTAGGTCCACGGAAAATTTTGATCTTGTTCACTCAGATGTATGGGGACCAATTTACTTACCGTCTCACTTATGGGCTGAAAGTCAACATTGCTTCTTACCTCATCAATCAAAAACTTCCAAGATGTAGTTTTTGTATGAATTTCTACATCACACTTTTACCTTCAATAATTTGTCCATCTTCGAGTGTCTCTACTTTTCTCGGCAAAGACCTCTAATTTCGCATAAACTCTCTCCTTTAGCTCCACCTTGTATATTCATTGGATACTCAGCCTCTCATAAAAGGTATGGAAGCTAAAATCTTCAAACAAGGAGAATTATCATCTGTCGACATTTTATTTTTAATGAAATGTTGATCCCCAAAGAAATACTTGATATTCACACCATCATGACAACAATCTCAGACCTCGGCGGTAAAGCAACTCCACTGAAGACATGCCATGTCAAATGAATTTCAAGCCTTGCCAAAACAGAATACTTGGGCACTTCTATCTTCTTCTCCCAACAAAAACATGATAGGTTGTAGATGGATATATTGAACCAAACTTCATCATGATGGATCGATCGATCCCCAATTACAAAGCAAGGTTGATTGCTCGAGGGTTTAAATAGGAAAAGCCATTGAATAAAATGGAAACCTTCAATCCAGTGGCTAGACTGACTACAATTAGAGTTCTTCTCACCATAGCTCCCCACCACGAGTGACATGCACCATAGTTAGACATTTCAAACACATTATTGCATGCACACACCTAGATGAAACCATTTGCATGACCCAACCAGAAGGGTTTTAAGATGTCCAACATGTTAATCATACTCTCTCTTCTCCAGCCACCTCAAAACTAAAGGATTCCGACTGAGCACAACATATCCCTCTCTTCTAATCTACCAAAATAACAATATATGTATATATTTACTCGTGTATGTGGACGACACACTACTCACAGGAAATGATGCCACAAACATCTCAACGATACTGCAAGATCTCAAACCAGCATTTCAACTGAAGTAACTTGGCTTGGTTAGGTATTTCCTCACTCAAACATCTTATATCAAATATCTACTCTGACAGTTAGGCATGCTCAACTGCAAATCAGCTCTTAATCCACATCCTTGCAAGCTCAAATATGCTAACTCAAAACTCATTTGCCCTCCCAAAATAGCATAATAATAATAATAATAATAAAAGAATATTTATCTTCAATAGGATGCAATCTTATAATGCTCTCTCTCTCTTAATGTCATTCTAATAATTTAGGGGGTTGTGCATGTCAATCACCAAACTTATTAAATATAATATTTTAACAACCTAAAAAGTAAATATAATATTTTAACCACTCAATATTTTAACTAGGAGTGTCAAAAATTGATACCACTGCCAACACGACTAGAACTTGACTCAAAAAATCCGGATTATGGTTGATCCTAAAATTTTATTGAGTCAGGTTCATGTCAAAAAATAGGACCAGTTTATTATTCGGGTCGGATTGAACCCGAAAACCCAAAACAGACTTGAATAAGCACAAAATTTTTTATAGTATTCGGTTTAGTGGGACAGGCTTGATTCTGGTCTTATTTTTTTACCGTTTAATTATATTCGAGTCTTAATTTTAGGCCCCTTTATTATTTAAGTTGTGTTAACCCGACTTGATTATTTGAATTGACACCCTAATTTTTATTTAAGAATTTCATGAGTTGGTTTCACAAGGTGGCTGAAATGGAAAAAAAATAATTAAAATATTATATTTAAGTGTTGATTGATTAAAATATTATATTTACTATTTTAAGTTATTTATACGTAAAAATATCATTAATTTAAATATGAACTTTTTCTTTTCAATAATTACCTATTTTATTCAAATAATCTAAATGTTATTTTTAAGTAGGATATTTGTATAAATTCTGAGATTAAAAGATTAAAACAATATCATGTAATAGATTTTGAAGGGTTAAAAATAAAAAAATTAACTTTTTTCACATAAATTTTACCATGTAAAAAACAGCGCCGTCTGTGGGAATCGAACCCACGACCACATGGTTAAAAGCCATGCGCTCTACCAGCTGAGCTAAGACGGCTTGGTTGTTGTATAATTGAAAAGCTTTGTATATCTATAAATTTAAAAAATATTGATCATTTTTGCCTAATACTGCACGCACCTTTCTCACGTCCAAATTCCATCCGAGTAGGAGAACGACGATTCTGTGCAGGAGGAGAGAAGTTGAAGATGCTTAGAACGGCCGGAAAACGTCTCCCTCCTTTGCCGTGGAGGACGATCTCTGCCGGAGTTTCCCTCTTCTCTAGGGATCCGATCTTCGGCGCATCTTCTATGCCGGTCAGTTCTTCCCTCACAACCCGACTCGCCCTCGAATCGTGTATTATAGGACGGATTAGAGGTAAGGGTTATCTGTTTTCCCTCTTTTCTTTTCGCATTCCGATTGTTTGTCGAATCGTATAGTTCCCCTAGAGAACTTTTCTACTATTTTCTTGTCGTATGGATACGCTTATGTTGTTGCACTGGCATCAGACATGTCCTGCTAGTTTATTGTTGCATTCTCTTTTGTTTTTTTGCCCGGAGATTTGTAGAATACGTCCATTCTGTCTGTGCATTGCTTGAAATTTTTTTATTTGTTTTCTTGAAGATCTGTATCGTTTCAGACTAGTATGATTGTCATCAGCGGTGGAGCCAAAAAATTTTCAAAGTAGGGGCACGAAGTAACTTCTTCAAAAATTCCCTCGATGTGTTACATTCGGGCTTGGGACAAAGCATTGACAGATTTAACTGAAGCATTTAAACGAGTACGATATTCAATTGTAGCAAAATCAAATCGCTTTTGAAAAATAAAATTAATAGGCTGAATTTATTTCATTTAATCACTTGGGTTGATGAACTCATTATTGAGATTGACATTAAGTGTTTTTCCTTCAGGCCTGGGGTTCTCTCTTTTTGTTGTGCATTCACATTAATATCATATTTTCATTCATATCACTTAATCTTTAACATCACATCAAAAATACTATCACTAACTTTTTTGAAGTAAAATACATATTTGTATGTGTAAAGTACTCAATATATTTTACATTCTTATGTATTTATATTTTCAATTCAAAAATCTTATAATGTTAACCTAAATAAAGTGTACTTAAAATCTAATTTTACAATTAATTAGTATTTTTTATATTATTAACTAAAAACTATTTAAAAACTAATTAACTAAACCAAATAAAAGAAGAAAATTTACACACTTACAGCTCAATTCTGATGTATTTACATATTTAACACCTAAACTTCAATTTTTGCATGCATGCCATCTTACCCATGAATGAAAAGATGCATATCATTTTTTTTTTAAGTTAAAATCGTGGTATTTTTTATGAGATACACAAGATTTAGGTAGCATGAATGTAAAAAAGTAAAGTTTTGGTATTAGATATGTAAATATAAAGGAATTGTCTTGTATGTATGTAAATGCCCAAATAAATTCGAATTCCACAACTGAAGCTCCACGGAAACTAATAAAAAATCATTCCAGTTTTTTTTTTTAATTTATTTATTTAGTCCCTCATTGGTGAGGGAACCGCTCTTTATGGTGTTTAAATATAACTCTTCATCAAAGCCTAACATCCTTGAGAGGTTGCATGCTGCTAGAATGGCTTGCAGACGCATATATATTTGAGTTTTTAAGTGCTTTTAAATGAGATTTTTTCCTAGGAAAATGTAGGCAGTTGTAGATTTCACAAAAGTTTAGAGGGGACACGTGCTCCCTCGGCCGCCCTCCCAAATCGTCCCGTGATTGTCATGTAGTGTGGTTTTCATTACTCTGTGTTTGGAGATGCATAAGTTAAAAGTGGCCATTGTTCATAAAACATAATATCGTTGGTGACCGGCAATAAAAATAATAAAATAAAATAATTTTGTTGGCGATCCGTACAATTAGTTGGTGCTGCTTATGTTGCAAATGACTAATGAGGAAGGTAATTTCATTGATCGTCAATCAATTGTTTGTATTGAAATGGATAGAAGTATAAAACTGACTAAATTTCTTATGTGTTATTATTTTGTCTCAATTAAATATCGTATTTGCGTTATAAAAACGAGGTGGCGTGGAGCATGCTTGTTGACTTATTCATTAACTTTTTACTCTTAGTATTCATCGTGGATTTAAATTATTTCCAGTGTACTTTGGTAGTGAAATATTCAAGTAGTGCCATTCAGTGATTATTGAATGAGGGGATTATTACTATCTTTAGTTGATGTTGAAATATGAGAAGCGTACCTAAAAGCTACTTTGATGTTCGGTGTCATCTAGAGCTCATCATGATTATTGTGTATTGCATCATTTTATGCGGCATGCGATACTTATTTCATGTTTCATGTTTATTCCTAGCATCATACTATGCAACATGTCATATTTATTTCATGTTTCATCTTTATTCCTTGCACTGTGTTTCATGTTATTTTGCCTTGTTACTTGGATATTGTATGTACAGTGTACCAGTCTTTAGTTTACATAAAGTGTTCTATATTCTTTCATGAAGGATATTGATGATACTATAATTGAAACAAAAGCATGGAAGATTGATTTATTTTCTCCCTCCCCTCTTCTATTCACTTTATCCTCTCTCTCTCTTTCTCTCTCTCTAAGGTACCTCCCTTTACTAAGCAACCTTCTATGCCTAGCATCTTTTTCCTACCTCTCCTCTATTCACTATCTAATGTTAATGTTTGTGAGTGACTCAAAAACTTTATTTCATTGTGATTCTCTTCATCAATTGATATCAAAGTTATATCAATCCATCATATTGTACCACAACTATAATTTCTTATTCGTCTCTCTAGTTATTGCCTTCACTCTTATTTTTATGCACCCAAACCAACCACCTTTTTTCGGTTATGATCCTACTAAATTTATTTTTAGCTTTGTAACCAGCCATCATATCCATAAAAAAAGAAAGATAATATAGGATTGTGAGCAATGGTTGTTTGTGAATCTTAATCTCCAACTTGTGGTTAAATTGGCTTGCTTGTTTAAAGGATCAAGATTACAAGTTTTGCCTTGGTTATTGTAAATAATATTAATATTGAAAATTAATAATATGATAACCAATCATAAAGTTAAGTTTGGTGTGAATAGTACAGTAGGATTGCTATAGAAAATCAATTGAAATTGTACAAATGAGATGGATTAGCTTTGCTAGAAGATAGAGAACTCCATTTTAATCAAATTATTATAAGGTACAAACATATCTGTGCCTGTGTAGTCAAGAAAAGGGATCAATAATGTTTGATGAAAGGAGTGCAAGTTATCCGGTAATGAAGAGATCAATGAGATGTCTGGAGGTGAATGCAAACCTTGATAGCTTAGATACTTTATTAGAAGAAAGGGAATTTTAAAGCACTACATCTTATACTTAATTGCTATAATATACAAGCATATATTGCTTATAACTAGGAAAAAAAGAGAAATTTAAATGAAGTACAATAAAGCAAAATGTTCTCAATAGAAAAATATATTATTATAATAAATTTTGATTATTCCTATTATAACTTATTGATGCCATGTGATAATTAACTTAGTTGTCTTCTTCATTTTCTTTTCCCTTTGGATCTGTTGATTTTTCTCTTTAATTGAACTAAATCTTCTTCCTTCTGTGCTTGTTTTGGTGTAGAGAGAATGTAGACAAAGAGGGTAGCAGACAAAAGAGGTAGATGACATTTAATAATAGAAAGAGTGAGAGTCTTGGTCGATTTTAGGAGGCAATAGACTTTACTTAGCCAACTAAGACTAGAAAGAGATGGAGTGGAACTCTTTAGATTCTCTTAATTGGATGAATCTAATGTCTCAAATACAAGATACAATTTATATGATAAATTTTTATCTAAAATGAATAAAAATAATGAGGATTGATTGTAGGTAACAGCCTTGAAGTCTGGGCATCTCCTTGAAATTTGGATATAATCCTCTCTATACAATTTCTAGAAGGATATGCATTGTGCATTATGCATTATTTTTATGAAGATTGTTCTTTTCCCTCCTTTGGCCTACCTCCATTTGTGCTATGGGATTTGAATTTTCTATTGCTTCAATTTTTCTTCTTCTTCTTGCCTTATCCTTTGATATAGCCTTGGAGGTCTTTGATTTTTTCTTCTTTTGTACTTTTTTATGTATCAATATATAGCTTTCCATGCATAAATAAATCATGCTTCTTCTTTAGCTTGGATCCACTTGTATCATGGATACCCTTTTAGAAGTAATTTTGTCGTACAAATTGCTGGATAAGTGAGCCCTCTTTTACCTCTGGTATTTTGCTTGGGAGTGCTTTCTTTGTAGGGTTGCTTCTTCTTTTGGGCTTATTTTGGTTGACATTTGCGTTTCTTCTTTTGCTTCCTTGACCAGATTATTTTGGCTTACTTGTTCATTTGCTACTTTTGTTATGGAGCTATGAGAAGGTTGAAGGCTGTTGTAGATGGATAGCCAAAGTGGGATTGTAACTATGGCTGATGGTTGCCTTTCCCTCCACGTGTTGTGTTCATGTGAAATACAAAATTCATCACTTTTTTACAAAATCATATTTTTCTTCTCATCAATAGTAAACATCTAATAGGATTTCTTAGGACTATATGACAAACATTAAGGGGAATTACGTCACAATTTACATCATGTGCTGTACATGCAAATCCTATTGTACCTTATTTAGTGGCATTAAACTATCTTGGTCCACCCTAAATCATAAGAACTTAGGTCGGAATTTTATCTAAGCCTAATTTATAACTTTGGCTCTATAAATCAATTATTAATATTGCGTCAATAATTTTATTGATAATTCAATAGTTTAGCTGAAGATTGATATTGAATAGATCCTTTTTATGCTTTTCATTATTATATGCCATTATTTACCACACTTGCCCTTATACACAACTTGCATGTTTCAAAATCCTTAGTTGTGGCAGTAAGAGTCTTCGTTGCCTTTTCTTGCTTTGACCTCTTTTCAATGCGAATTGCCAACCTTTCTACTTTTAATTGCTCTTCATTGGACTTAACATTTGGGAGAGCTTTCAACTTTTCAGTTGTTGCCGATCTCATTATCTTCCATTATTGCAATAGCCTTTGGGGTTTTCGTTTAAATTTTCCACACTTGGAATCATTTCAAATCTCTTTCAAGTTCTTGGACCCCTGCTATATATTTTATAGAAGTAAATCTTTCCTTGAGTTCATAATACTCATCAGCTGTATGGTTCTACATTCTCCTTCAGAACTTGTTAAATTTGATGTCAAGTGCTCTTAATATTTGATTTTCTATAATTTTTTAGAACTTATCTTTCATTTATCTCATTTGTTTTACAACCGCGTAATTTCCATTTCTTCCTCTAGTTACCACACTTTTTTATGATGATGGCAAGAGAAAATTTATAATAAATTAAAAAAAAATCAATGTAAAATGCATGATGTTATCCTCCGATTAAGCTTTTCATAATCTAGCTGTGAAACCAAGATTGCAGGCAAGTTACGGATCACTTTAAAAGTTCAAATATCCATTGAGTCCTCCTAATTCCAGAAAAAGGGGAAAAGGCAGAAGGCGACCACAACTTAATAATAATTTTTCACGCCCTTTTATACCAAATACTTCTTCAGTGCCTCCATTTTTTTAATTTAAAAAAAAAACCATTATCTTCAAAGTTATCCTTATCATCTGTGGTATCCTCAGTTTTGTTTTACCATTTTTATGCTTTAGAGTTTTATTACAATTCTCGTATATTGGATCCAGTAAATGTTTCTGCAGTTTTCTGTTTCTAGGATGAATCCGCAGTTGAGCTATACGAAACAGTAGTACCCCAGTGAGACCTTTTAGTCACTATACATATTATTAGTTTGTAGTGGCACTTTTTGCTTAATCAAAGTCACTCTAGCTGTACTTCCATTAAAAAAATAGAACAAGATAAAAACATCACACTCTTTAGGTCAAATTCATGTTTATATAAAATTTAGGATGCTTAAATCCGAAGCTAAATAATCATTTTCTTCCTTATATATTTGCATGTGAATTTTAAATGCCTTAAGAGATGCATAATTGAATGCCTGGAATGTAATGAGTTCTTTAGTGGATAAAGAATTTAACATGCCATTCATTATGATACCATTTATTTGAGGTGTGTATTGTTTGAATAAAATAAAGAAAATAGAACTAAAATGTTATTTGTAGTTTGGCCCAAGTTTTAAAGAATTGGTTCAATTCGATTATTTATTATCAACAACAACAATAACAACAACAACAAAGCCTTGATACCATCACAATTCGATTATTTATTATTCATGAATTTTTTTTCGTCATTGCGTCCTATTTAGTGTCATATTTTCTTTTAGTTCTAAAAAATTAAGATCATTTTTTTTGTACAAGAAGCCCAAGTCTTCTTAGGTTTACCTCAGCCCTTCTTAACATCAGTCAAATCTAAAACATTTACTCTCCTAATTGGATCATCGGATGGTCGGCGTTTAATGTGAGCACGACTTTCTCTAATTCTGTCCGTCACTGAGGCTACACAAACCCTATCATGGATGTAATCATTTCGCATTTTGTCTCTAAGTGTAAAGCCACTCATCCACCTACCTAATCATTCTCATCTCGGCCACACTTAACTTAGTATTATGCTTCTCTTTTAAAGGCCAACATTCGGCGCCATTGAGCATTGCCGGTCTCACCACCCTCTTATAAAATTTTCCTTTCAGACTAAACGGTACTTTCTATCACACAAAAGGCCTGAAGCATTCCTCCACTTCAACCAACCAACTTGAATTCTACTATTAACATCCCCATCTATATCACCATCACTTTGAACAACAGACCCGAGATATCTAAATCGTTCACACTTTTTAATAATTTGATCACCCAAAGTTACATTTCTGCACTAGAACTACTATTACTACTAAAATTACATTCTGTGTATTTAATTTTAGTTCTACTCAAATGAAGGCCTTTAGACTCGAATGTAGACTCCATAATTAAAGTTTTCCTGGATTTTTTCCCTCGTCTTATCCACAAGAAGGTTATCATCAACAAAAAGCATACACCAAGGTACATCCTCTTTGTAAATGTCCAGTAAGAGCATCCATAACTAAAGCAAAAAGATATGTGCTTAAAGCCGATCCCTTATGTAATCCAACAGAAATAGGAAAATATTTGGTCAATCCTCCTTCATGAACAAAAGTAACAGCTCTAGTATACATATCTTTAATGACTTGAATATAAGTCATATCAACGCCTTTCTTCTCAAGAACTCTCCAAAGGATATCTCTTGGAACTTTATCGTAAGTTTTTTCTAAATCAATAAAAATCAAATGTAAATCCTATTTATTATCTCTGAACTTCTCCATCAAACCCCTCAATAAATGTATAGCTTCCATAGTAGACCTGTCCGGCATAAATCTAAATTTATTATGAGAAATCTTTGTAATACGTCTTAACCTATGTTCAATTATCCTCTCCCATAATTTTAAAGTATGACACATCAGTTTAATTCCTCTATACTTGGCACCCTCTTGTGTATCCCTTTATTCTTAAAAATGGGGACCAAAATACTCTTTCTCCACTCCTCGAGCATCTTTTTAGTTTTTAAAATAATATTAAAGAGTTTAGTAAGTCAAAAAACTCTCAAATCTCTTAAATATTTACACACTTCAATTAGGATATCATCAGGTCCTACAGACTTTTCACCCTTGGTTTTCTTTAAAGTCTCCTCAACTTCTTTTTTCCTAATGCGACGGTAAAAATAAAACGTTTTATTATTGTTAACGATTTTAAGATCAATAAGGTCGATCGTATTTTCAGAAACTTCATTAAAAAGTTTATCAAGATAAGTCACCTACCTATGTTGAATATCTTTTTTTTAAGAAAAATAGTTTTTAATTTTCATCTTTAATACACTTTACTTGTTAAACTTTACATTGGGCCTTTTTTATTTTCATTTAATTCTAATAAATTAATCTTTTATTTTATGCAACATTTCCAAGTCTTTTTGAGTCTACTTCTACATTTCTCTTAACATAAGTCAAATATAAAATATCTACTCTCCTAATAGGGCTATCAGGTGGTCGACAAGCACAAGAAATCTAGATATATCTCTAATTTGGAATGTGAGATATGATGTCGTTGTGGTGCACTTTTGGTGAAAGCAAAAAGCATGAAGATAATCATAAGAACTAATTTCAAAGAGAAGACGTAAACCAACAACTATAGATCATCTTATTATGTCATCTAAAAGGATCGGTGTAAAGTTTAAAATTGTGCAATTAGGTATTGAGGAATTTTTTTCTTGTGTGGTGTGACATAAGACTCAAAGCATTTTGAGGTATAAGCTTTAGATTCAACAAATTGCCCAAAATAAGAAATATTATACAAATATTGGACTATTTAGTAAGAAGTAGCATATTAACATCCTATCATAAAAGCATCAAAGAGCATAACAAGCCATAGTAAGTCTCTCTAACCAATTTGAAAAAGTAAAATGCATTTCAAACCGTTTGATTTTTATTAGAACAAGCTTCGAACCTAGTTTCGATTGAATCAAGCTCAAGTTTGGGCTCGAATGAGGTTCGAATTTAAACATATTCAACTCATTACTTTGGCTTAATGTACTCTATGAATACAAGATGTCATCCCTCATTATTGGTAACTAATTTGGTTCAAAATGAACCATCGGGCATATTTCCCTAAGAAAATAAACAACAGCTATATTTATCCAATTTTTTTGTTATTTCGAGGCATATAAAATCAATTTTCGCAATAATAAAAGGGGATTTTATTTAATATATTTTATTTATTTATTTTTAATTAACCTAAACCCTTAAATATGAGGCACACATCTTCAATTGTGAGGCGTTGCATGATGGGTCATAATGTGAATGCGTCATGGCAAAAGATTCTTAAAGGCATTGAGGAACACCTTGAGATGTGCCTCATATTGTGTAATTTTAAACTATGTTCTGAAATAGCAACTATCTCTGTAAGTAGTGTAGACCCAAGCTCAATCTCGATTACAAAATAAATCACTATAGAAAAAGGATTAAGTTTAGGCTTAGGCAAACCTCCTTTACTCATTCAACTTGTGGCAATTTGTCAACTTAATCAAACAATTGCTTGTTATTCTTAATAAGCTTCAATTGAGCTTGCCCAATTCTATTAAAGATGTAAACATCATTTATATTTAGTTGGGACTTGTTTCTTAAAGGCATTAGTACTTTGACAAGGTAGTCCAATAAAGTGGTGAAATAAATAACTTGTGCATTATTCACCTCAAAGCTATAATCAATAGTCAAAATATGGCTAACAAAAGCTGCCTGGACAAAGTGCAAAAACTGAAGTGAGCGAGAATCGAACATGATTTCAAAAACATAATTAATGCATATTCACCTAAAACATTGTGAATTAAAGCACAATTTGTAGATAGATTATATGAAGGAAAGAATGCAAAAAAAAAAAAAAAGGTTAGTTAAAACTAGAACTTATTTTCACAGGTCACACACAACAAAGGAGATTTCACACTCCAGCTATTAATCTCTTATCATCATTAGAAAGAAGGCGATCTAATGCCAGAGGAAATATATAGAGCATAAAAGAAAGTCATTCAGGATTAAAGGACATGAAAGGGAAGAGTGCAAGCTATGGTCGGGACATCATTACCCGCAGTTATCTTTATTATCTTATCTAAAAACTCACGTGAGTCCCAAAAATTGAGTACGCGAGAAAATTGCCTTACTGGGTGTAGTGACATTCAAATGCTACGACACCTAACGGTATAAAATTTCAGAAAAAAATAATTCAGGGGGCAAAAGTGAAAAAAAAAAAAAACTACTTTTTTATTTTATTTTATTTTATTTTATTTTTTTCATTTCACGCATAATTTATGAATGTGAATTGTTTCAGCCAGTTTATCATTCATATTTGGCCAGCCTGATTACCAAATTAGAAAGTACTCTGATGCTGCAACTAAACCATATACTTTTATTCCAACAAAATAATTAATCTTCTTCAAGTTTCTTCGTACTGCTGTCAGAAGATAATAGTGTTAATGATCTTTTTTTCCTTATTTCTTGTATGAAACCAAGCATGGCAACATAGAACATCATGAAAATTTTTAGTGTACCATGGGTGAAGGCAGATGAACACCTCTATGTTTTTGCGTATATAGATTCCATCAACCACCTTTATATTAAAATTGATAAATGTAGGCTATATTCTTTTAAGTTTATTTGATTTATTTATCACTTGAAACAGCTTGTTTACATTCCAAATAGAACTTGTAGTTATTTGACTGAAATAGAATTAGATGCATTTAGAGCAAATATAATTGTTTTATTCATTGCAAATCGATCAATAAACTGAGCGATATCACATTATCTAAACAAATAGTTTGGAAGCATGTTACTATTCCTCTTCCTCATCCGTTCCCTGCCATTTAACCCTGCAGCTTTTTCTGCTGAATCTCTCGTCCCAAAACACCATGATTCTGTTTTAATCGACCTTCCAGCCACAGTGGCCGCACTAAAGAACCCATCCTCCAACATCATCTATGACGAATACAATCACGAACGTTACCCTCCCGGCGATCCCTCCAAACGAGCCTTCGCCTATTTCGTGCTGACCGGTGGAAGGTTCGTTTACGCCTCCTTGCTCCGTCTTTTCATTCTCAAGTTCGTTCTGAGCATGTCTGCAAGCAAGGATGTGCTCGCCCTCGCCTCCCTCGAAGTTGATCTCTCGAGCATTGAACCCGGCGCAACCGTGACGGTTAAGTGGAGGGGTAAACCCGTGTTTATAAGGCGTCGGACGGAAGCAGACATCAAACTGGCAAATGCGGTGGATGTGACGTCGCTTCGAGATCCTGAGGAGGATTCTGTGAGGGTTAAGAATCCGGAGTGGCTTATCGTCGTCGGCGTTTGTACTCATCTGGGCTGCATTCCTCTGCCGAATGCTGGTGATTTTGGGGGTTGGTTCTGCCCATGTCATGGATCTCATTATGATGTTTCTGGGAGGATTCGGAAGGGTCCTGCTCCTTTCAACTTGGAGGTGCCACAATATGCCTTCTTGGAAGATAATAAGCTTCTGATTGGCTGACTTTTGATTTACTCTCTCAATCTGCAATTTTTTTTTTTTTCCCATCAATTTTGTTGTTTATTTAAACTGTATGGATTTTGATGTTTTATGGGCTGGAATTGCACTGCTTTTATCATAATTGGCTTTCCCGTTAATGGAGGTTTGTTCTCATTGTAATAATATGATGAGCCACGAATGTGGGATTCTATTTATATCAAAATAGTTCTTTAAAGGTTACCTCTCTCTCTCTCTCTCTCTCTCTCTTGTCTTGAGTCTTACAAGAAAAAGTGTTTTTTTAATTTTTAAAATTTAAAATAGTGATATTTTTTTTATATGCTGTGTAAAATTTGAGTGATATAAAAATAAAAAAAATGATGTTGAGGGCTTTGATGTGATGCTAATACATGAGAATTGGGTGGCATACATGTAAATGCCACTTCATTTTTTTTTTCTTTAATCAATCCCGTTCCCTCAATTGTTGTAAGTTAGAAATGAAGGGTTTGTTTGGTATAGTTTTCGACCTGCTTTATGTTTCAAATCATCATCCCAGCATGCTTTATTTTGGAGAAATGCTTTCTTGGCCCTTCAGAATTTTTTGTGGCGAAATGTTAATTTTAAAAATATGATGGTTGTAAAAAAAAAATGATTTTTTAATAAAAAAAAACATTTATTTACAATTTACACCTGGTTTTAGAAAATTATTCTCTACCATAATTTTATAACTATTTTTTAAAAAATACTACAATCACCCAAATATATCAGATATGCTGTAGGAAGAAGTGTTTTCTAGGCGGGGTTTGAAATAAATGTATTTTGTAGTATGTAGATCAGTTAATTAATGACATTAATGTATTTATGGGAAGAATCAAAAACACATGTACAATATATATATATATATATAATTTTGGATATGTAAAAATTAAATTTTTTTATGTGAGATACATAAATGCATAACATTATTGGACTTTTTTCTAAAATTTAATCAGTTTAAATCGAATTTCTCAATAAAATTTTAACAATTGAGAATTTTTTGTAAGAAAAGTTGTTTAAATCTTTAGGGAAAAAAAAATTAAAGAAGAAACATAGCTTTAATATTAGATATATAAGCACCCCTACTATACTTTTAGAAGGTGATTCTTTTAGCCAAAACAATGAGTTGGTGTGGTCCAACTGGCCTAATAATATTTGTCAGTATAATATATTTGTTTCAGAATTTAGTACCATGAGATATCAATGGTATGACAGTCAGCAAAAAATATTTGCATCATTTATGACACTTCAATGAAAAGAATAAACATGACAATGGTATTTCAGTGGCTTCCTTCACATGAATGTGCCCCAAGTCTAACTTAATAAATGATTCACAAATTGAGCTTATGAGCTAACAAACCAAATTTGGACTCGAGCTTGACCACTAATTAGCTAATGAGCCAGCTTACTTAAAAATAATTAATATAAATTATATTTTAAATATATTAAATTTTATGAATTTAAGAGAATTATTTTAACTCTCATGGGAAAAAAAAATCTAAGGACTAAAATGGCTCCCTACAAAGAACCAATGGACTATTTTAACTCCCAAACAGGTATGTTATGACTGCCAAAATTCTTCTATCAAAAAAAGCAAGCAGATTACATTAGGATTATACAAATAGGATACTTTTGGAGGCCGAATCAAGCAAGCTAACTAACCATCATAAGCTTTACATACCAATCACCAACTTCAATGATTGGCAGAAAGCTACTAAAGCCGGCAAAGTCTCAGCTTTACAAATTTACAAATTTCAGGTGAGATCAGGGAGGGGGAAAATAAGACAGGATTTTACCTTCCAGGATTGAGATGTACAAGGGTTTGGGTCCCATAGAAGGATCCCATGTCCCACTCCTCATTGGGGGAGGATAGAGTCATTAGTGCAACTACAATAGATCTCGTGCTAGGCCGCAGCTGGGGATTTTCCTGGGTGCAAGCTCTGGCAAGCTGGGCCATCTGGAAACCAGACAGACAGACAAACTTATTATATGAAAGTTCAGAAAGGATTATAGAGAGAGAAGAATCAAAACTTGTTTATAAGGGGTCAAAATTACTTCAGATTATACAAAAGGTCAATTTATTTCCCAACTTATTTAATATGTATCAAGTGTCTGGGACAATTTTACATCTACTTTGCGCTTCAGACTGCCATCCCAATTATACTTAAAGTATTACTTTTTTTTTTTGCTGCTTTATAAAAACTTTTGTGATGGAAAGCTGTTTTTTTATGACCAAACCTGTTAAAATGTGGTGGTTGTAAGAAAACTAGTGATTGACTGTTCGAAAAAAATAAATATTTATAATTCTCGCTACATCTTTCTAATAAATTGTTTTCCCCCATCATAACTTTTATAATGATCTTTACAAAAAGCTATTCCTCAACTCTTTAATTGAGACAAATAATTCTATCAGAGTGGGTAGTAAATTAATCTTTTACATAGTCTATAAAACTATTTTGTCCCCAAGCAAAATGTCAGAAGATCATTTTAATCCTTTACTCAAAATGTGTGTGTAGAGGTTATCACCTTCAGCACGGATTCAATTGGATAGTTGTCGCCAAGCCTAGCATCCACTAGGCTCCGAAGTTCTTCCATTGGTTCCTCTTGCTTAAGCGCGCCTTCAAACTGTTTTCAAAATATGATTCAATCTATCTTAAGCATAACCAGGCGTGAGTGCTTCATGCCAATATAATCACCATATTGATAGCTAACAATATATTATTCAAGAGAAATGACATTGAGAAACTATTGCTATTGACAAGTGAATGAGAAAATTTACCAGAGATATCAAGCCTTTGGATTCAGTAGCAGATTCATTAGACTTTACTACAGCTTCTTTGGCTGAAATCAGCTCATAAAGTACAACGCCAAAAGCGTACACATCCACCTTGGGAGAAACATCACCATACTTGGCATATCTGAGAGAAATTGAAAAATATTTCTAGCCAACAACAACAGCAAGCCTTTATCACACTAAGCAGCATAGGCTACATGAATCCCTTTTTTCTCCATTGCATGCTATTGAGTGTCATATTTTCATTTAATTCTAATAAATTAAGATAATTTTTTATACAACATGCCCGAATCTTTTTAATTTGGCTACAAGAAAATTATTTCTAGCCAACTGAAACAAATTTATCAAGTATCAAAATAGTCCCGACTAGTTACATGGGGCTAATTTAGTTTCAACGTTATAAAGTGAAAAATTAATCCATGGACTCTTTAATTTTGGGTTGAAATAATCCTCCATCAGGGCTATTTCAGCACATGCTAAAAGAGTTTGACGACCAAATTAGCACATATCTAAAGTTCATGATTAAAATGCCCCCTTTAAAGAGTTGGGACTACTTTGACACTTTTCTCCAAATTTATCATAATAGAATCCGCATATGAAAACATAAGAGATGCATTCTGCTAATGAAAATTAAAAAATGGCTAAAGCATGTAATAAAAAATTGGTTAAAGCATGTGAAGTTGATGGTGTTCTAACTTATCAAACACCCCATCCCAACCTTTAAAATTTCTACTATACAATGTGGGAGAGTCCAGCATAAATCACAAAATATTCAAATTTGAATGTGAAAAATTGAACTCAATCCCGCAACAAAATTTCGTAGTGAAGAAAGATAATTGAACTTTATCCTATAACTAGCATCATTTGTAGAACAAAAACTTTTAGAAGAAGTGATAAAAAGTGTTTTTTATTATCTAAATTTGGAACGAACTTAATTGAGAACTCACACACACAATGCATATTTTGGGCCTCGAACCCAAAGCCTGTTAGTTGAAAGTCCAAGCTCCCAACCAACAGAATAAGGAATGCTATGTAGAAGTGATAAATAAGTGTACATATAGCTAGCGTACTGATCTTAAAATCCACCTTTCATCCAGTTGACCGTTAACTATCCTCCCCAAATCTCTCTCTCCCAATAATTGATTTAAGGATAGTGAGGATCATAACTAGACTAGTTATTAATTGATTAGTTTGGTGGTAAGTCGGGAAAAGAGACGCATTTACATATAGATATGACCGTTCAAAAAAAAAGAAAAATTTACATGCATATCACACAATTCTTATAATTTATATATCAAACATCTAAAATTTGATATTTACATTTACAACATATTGGTGCTATAGCCTTATGCATAAAAACGTGGATTTAAATTTTAAAATGTAGGTAAAAGTGGTATTTTTAATGTCATGATAAGGATCTGAGTGTTATGAATGTGAATACTAAAATTTAGGAGATAGATATGTTAATAAATAAGAGTTGAGAGTAATTTCCACTTAAAAAAAAGGATGGGTTTCATACTCTGGAGACATATAGCCAAATGTTCCAACCAGACGAGTCATCAATGATGTACTCACAGCTTCTGTGAGTTTTGCCAATCCGAAGTCTGCAACCTGCAAGATATGAGTTCTCTTAACATCAACATAGTCACAAAGTTCTATTGACGATTGTAATAACCTTTCTACTGCTTAAAAAAAAAAAGAAACCTTTCCATGAAAATTTTTATCAATCAAAATGTTTGCCGATTTGATATCCCTGTGGACATATACTGGAACAGTATGCTCATGAATGTGCTCCAACCCCCTCGCTGCATCAAGGGCAATCTGCACTCTAGCAGACCAAGGCAGGGGATCTCTCCCTATAAGAGCATTCAAATTCAAAGGACTTTACAAAAACAATTTATAATCTGAGAATTGTGTTGACAAGCAACGAATATTTTACCTATGGACCCACGTAAATGTTGCTTTAAGTTGCCATTTTCAATATATTCATAAACAAGGAACAACGATCTCTCAGTGCAATAGCCAATCAGCCGCACCTGCATGCGTTTTGAATATTATTACTTCAGAAGAGTTACTTGTTGCTTGTTCTGAGATGGTGACAGCTAAGAGGCAGTTTCGGATAAATTTTTTTTTATTTTATTATTATTATTTTATGTTTTTGTTTGAAAAAAACAGGCTTGGCATGCTATAAAATATTTAGCTGTTTGAAAAAACACTAAAATAACTTTAAAATGCTCCAAGTATTTTTAAAATAAGCTAATTTGCTTTCAAAAAAAAATACAAAAAAATGCACTAAACTACTAAAAACAAAACAAGAGTGATCCCAAGGAGCCCCAAATGATGATAATATTTGAAAGCTAGACGATTAAAGATGAGTGGACAGTTACAAGAAGCTAAAAGGAGATGTGTAGTAAAGAGTATTTGTTTACCAGATTCGAGTGATGGACATGTGTTAAAACTTTGAGTTCAGCGAGGAATTCTTTAGATGCCTGCGTATCCATTTTCTTAATAGCAGCTTTCTGCAAGTTGGAGAAAAGAGAAAATCTTTAGTAGAAGTGGATAATATGGGGAAATAGAAAGCAAGCATCCAACATAAGTTTGAATAATAATCCCAAACATCAGGTTAAGTCACCACCCATAATTATCATCCCTTTATCAAACATACATTGAAAAAATTCATGGACTGCCTCCCGCACTTAATTATTTTTATAACGTTATATCCACTAATTAAGTTACAATCAGTGCAACATACTTGGCCTAATGTTTAAAAGTTTTGTTTGATTTAAAATGTGTGATAATATTTTGAATGCCAACAATGAGTTAATATTATATGATGATAACTTGGCATTGATCATTAGTAAAGAACAAGAAATTAAAAAGCGCTCCTAAAAATAAACTGTTAAAGTGAAGGTGTGAAAACTTAGACAATTCCAAAAAGGCAAATTTTCAAGATTAAGATGAAGATTTATAAATCTAATGATGCAGAAGAAAGTATGAATGAGGACGACGATGGAATGAAAAGTGGCAAAGATTAGAATATCACCATACCATATAACCTACAGATTAATGTAATTTAACTTTACTGGTTAAAAATAATCTATTTAGTAATAATTTTAGAGTTCAAATGCAATGGAGCTTGAATTTTCATTAGTTTATCCAACAGGCACTAAAAATGATGTTTAGCTATTTTATACCCTCCAAATATATTCAACATGATTAAAACAAATTTATATGCGATTAATTATTTATGGCGGTACTGCATTGTGTGTTAAACAACCACGACTCCTTAAGTACATCTAGTGTCTCTCTTTTAAACACGATTCATTCATGTCTTATTAAATAATCCTAATACTTTTGACAAAAGGTGAAAAAAAGTAAATTATCTGAATCCATTCATAAAAGATCTACTGTCGTATTTTACTTCATAAACAATGCATAACAACTTAAAAGTTCTTTTTGTTGAATAAAAGTTGACAAACATAAAAAATAAAGAAGCTTTGGAGATCTAATTTCAAATGCAATCTGTGAATCATCCAAGGATGTTGCTTCGAAACTAAGAAAATTCAACAGCATAGGACCCAGTGAATTATCAATTACACTTTAGATAAATAATTAAGACGAAAAAGAATACCAACAATTGATGCCAAACACGATCTACAAAACTCATGACCATAAAATTCATAAAAGCAATTTGTAATCATGGTGTCTTACAGCAGGTTCCAAAAGAAGTTATGAAATTTTGCTTTTATGACAAAATAAACCCCAAATTTTCACACAAACTGATGAAACAGGAACATAAAATTTACTCTTCAGCAACATAGTAGTAAATGAAATAGAAGGAGATAGATACCACTCTAATTTTTATATCATATACAAAAAAATAATTCTAAAACTACTACTTCCTTTTATAACAGTTTTACACAATTTCAATCTGATTCAATGTATTCAATCAAAATAAACTTAGCAGTTGATTTCATATAGTGATGGGATTTAAAAAAGCAGTTGATGAATCATGAACATTTTGATTACAGAAATGATTTATAAAATATTATATATAATTTAAAAATAGCTTTTGAAAATGGTCATAACATTTTATCGAATGATGACAACCAACCTCTCCTCTTAACTCGGCATAGTAAATAGCACCAAATCCACCTTCGCCGATTTTATTAGACAAATCAAAATCATTAGTAGCCTTAGCCAGCTCTTGATAAGAAAACTCCACAGATTTATCAATAGTGATGCCTGTGAATGGTGTACCAATACTGGGAGTCAGCTCTTGACTTCTGTCTGTTGCAGATGCCGAAGCTTCACCAAGAAAAGAACAATATTACAATAATAGAAAACTATAATAATTTCATAGCTGTTTCTTGATGAAGAATTTTCAATGTGGTTAGATTGATGGAGCCCCAAATAGAAGATTTACCACTCAATTCCTATTTATTTACATGTCACACCTAAACTTCCATTTTTACAGACATTCCACCTTAACAATGCATAAAAAAGGTATATTTCACCTTCTGAAATATAAAATGATTGTATTTTTTATGTTATATGAAAGATTTCGGTGGTATAAATGTAAAAAACAAAGTCAAGATGTTAGATATGTAAATACATAGGAATTAGGTGGTATGCATGTAAATGCCCCTAACTAAAAAAGGACCTTTCATCTTTTCTTACTTTATTTTGCACTGGAGAGGAGGCCATGAAGCAGAGCACAACAGATGAAATAGTAAAGCTTATTAAGTACACATATTATTATCAACCATATTACAATAAAAATATAAGCTACCTTAACTTCTCCAAATAAATAAATAAAACAAAAACAAATATAATTCATGATTCATCCCATAAGTTCGTTTTAGCAAAAGAAATATAATATGCAAATTATTAAAATTTCATGTCATTGAGACTAAGACAAAGTCAATAACAGAAGGATTTAAAAACAATCTCATGGTCCTCAAAAATCAATCAGATGTACCCCAAAATTAAGCTACTAATCAACCCGCCTTTCCAACAAATTACACAATATAATTTTTCATAAAGAAGATTTACATATATACCACTCAATTGCTATGTATTTACATATCAAACATCTAAACTTCAATTTGTACATATATATGCCACCATTCCTACGCCAAAAAAGGTGCATTTTACCTTTTTCAAATTAGAAAAAGGTATCTTTGATGTGAAATGAAAGATTGCGGTGGTATAAATGTAGAAAGCAATGTTTAGGTATTAGATATGTAAATACATAGAAACTGCATGGTCTGTATGTAAATGTCCCCCTGTAATTATCATAATGAGTCCCTCAGAATTGGAAAGGTCGCAGTCATTTACCGACCATTCAAGAAGCTTGCATGCAATAAAATAAAGCGGCATGGTTGGCGTAGGCTAGCCTATGATGAATTTTACTAAACCTGAGAGCGAGCGCGAGAAGCATAATATCAAAAGAAAATAAAGAAAAAAATGCTATTACAAATACAATAAAGATGTTGCAATAAAAATGCAGGTGCTAAAAAATTAACGGATACATTTTAAATAGGTTGTTCTCATCAGTCTATCATTACGAGAAAACAAAGGGCTTAAAGCAAAATAGTTTAAAAGATTTTTGGGCAAGAAAGAATCAAGGATATCTAAAGATTATTCAATATCAAGTGAACAAAAGCATCTGATAAATGAAGAAATAATTAACTTTAAGTTTGCAGCGGCTGATTTACTTGAAAGATATAACACTAAAAAACCGGCACAATTGTTCAAGGGGGGAAAAAAAAAGTAGAGCCATACTGAATAATTACCATTTGCATGCATATTTGTGTTATTTTCAAATTGCAGTGCAGGCAATGTAGGGGTGCTTGCTTTCTTTGTCCTACAAAACCTGCAAGAGAAGCAAATAGCCACCAGAAATCCAACTGCTCCAGCTACACATATTCCACCTAAAGCTCCGCCTGTTAATCCTGCTTAAGCTTGAAGTAAAAATTATTAAGTTATAACTTTCTCATTAATTTGCCAGTCCATACTTATAAAAGTGAAGATTGTGGACCAACCAGATGTGTTGCTGCAGAATATATGAATTAAACTGGCATTAGAATAAAAAATACTGCAAGGTTTACCTCACTAGTGTGCTATTTTTCAAATATCAAATTTTACCTTGAAATAAGAGGGCGATAGCTTCCTGTTGGATCTGTCCAAAAACAAAAAGAAAAACAATCTAACGATATTATTACAAAATTAAGCAAAACATAAGTTCATAGAAACTATGTATGGAAACCACAAAAAAAAAGCATGATCATTATCTACTTTCCACACTACATTTATTTTATGCAAAGC
>JXCR01074597.1:7071-19164 GCA_002079205.1 Phalaenopsis hybrid cultivar | reverse complement strand
ATATATATATATATATAATTGATTAGTACTATTTCGAGCCAAAACGAGCCGAACATGAACAAACAAATATTTGTTTGTGTTGTTCGTGTTCAGCTTATTAACTTAGCGAACGAGCCGAACGCGAGCTCTTCGCGAACAACGAGCCGTTTTGACAACCCTAATTGTAGGTGTAAGAGTTATATTCAAGTAAAGAAGATTATTTATTTATTTATTTTATTCTATAGATTTTTTTATGGCTTTCCTACGGGTCTTCGATGGTTTCTGCTCATTTGTAATGGTATCGATGGTTAATCGCCATCGATTATCATACCGACCCAAAATCCAACGATCTTGTGACAGACTATCAATAAAGTGACAACCTGTTCCGGTAGGCACAAATCCAATGAAAAAACAAAGAGCAATGATTTTTTTTTTCTTATACGACATCTTATTGCGGTCATGAATGTCGGTCATTTCCAACAGTTTACCGATGTATAACAATTTATCACTCTTCTAACAATATCTGCTAGTTCTTTTATCGCAGTTTATGTTACTGAAGGATATAGATGGCTTACCAACGACTTGTATTTCAGTGTACATCAATGAGTATAACCTATCGACATACCATTGAAACATAAAAGCCGTCCGAAAACTATCATTTTTAAAATTACTAACAAACAATTTAGCTAAGCCCCTTCAATCGTGGATAAATTGGCGAAAACGTATTAACCGATGGTTTTATAATATATACCGACGACCTTTGATCATTATAAATAGGCTAAAGTCCTGAAGCAAATCAAATAAAATTGAAATTTAGAGGGTTTGTCTTGAGTCTGATTTTTAGAATCACTATAAAATTTCAAAACACTTAAAAGGTTACTTCTATTTATTATGATTTATTAAAAAAAAGAAATATTAAAACTTAAAATAATTATAAAAATAAGGAAAGTTAGTAAATCACAAAACTTTCACAAATCATAGTTGAGATCAAAGGTAACCTCTAGAAATAAATTCCTGAGATTTTGAAACTATTTAACCTAAAATATACACTTAGTTTTGATAACTCAAAATAAATGAAATTTTAAGAATAAAAAAATACTAAAAAACTATAAAATATAGAAAGATAA
This sequence comes from Phalaenopsis hybrid cultivar, assembly GCA_002079205.1. Lineage (NCBI taxonomy): Eukaryota > Viridiplantae > Streptophyta > Magnoliopsida > Asparagales > Orchidaceae > Phalaenopsis > Phalaenopsis hybrid cultivar. The sequence continues at coordinate 18,058 of JXCR01074597.1, read as the reverse complement.
ATATTTTTTTATAAATATATTTATGAGATCTCTAATTACTTTTATAGTTGGATTTAAGCAATTTATATTACTTCGATATTAATTAAATAAACACACACACACAGACGGATATATATATATATATATAAGCATATATATGGTATAAAAATAATATAATAATAAAATAAAATTAAAAAATAAAATATATCACTTAAAAAAACTAAACTTAAATGAAATAATCCTTGGATTAGTTTGAACGTTAAAATAATACAATTATTACAACTTGAACATAAAGCCTAGTTTTGACTGATCATGACATTTATCTTGCACACATTAAATTAAAATCCAGTAAATGGATGTATAACTCAGCACAATTAATACAACTTAGTTGTACTAAGATAAATTTTCCAATGATACTTATATGCAAGAACAAATTTACGAGTGATCTCTTCAGTACAACCTGTGATATATCGATTGTATCGATGCTATAACAAATTTTATAAAGGCGGTTAGGTAGCTCAGTACAACTGATACAACACGGTTGTACTGAATAAATCTGAGTCTCCTGTTATTAATCTCATAGGTTATGTTAGTACTACTATTTACCTTTAGTTTACAGGAAGGTAAATAGAAGATGTAAATTCAATAAAGGGATGTATAGCTCAGCACAACCAATACAACATGGTTGTTCTGAGATAAATTTCCTAACGATACTTTTGCAAGGAAGTCCAAATTCACGTGCAATCTCTTTGGTACAACGGTGTTATATCAGTTGTATCAAAGCTATACCAAATTTTATAAAAATAGTTTGGTAGCTCATCACAACCGATACAACATGGTTGTACTGAGCAAATTTCAGTTTCTTGTTATAAATCTCGTTTTTTATGTTAGTAATACTATTTACCTTTGATTTGCAGAAATGTAAATAAAAGATGTAAATTTAATAAAGGGATGTATAACTCAATACAACCGATACAACAAGGTTGTTCTGAGATAAATTTCCTAATGATACTTTTGTATTCAAGATCAAATTTATGTGCGATCTTTTTGGTAAAACCGTGTCGTATCGGTTGTACCGAAGCTATAATGAATTTTATAAAGGCAGTTAGGTAGTTTAGTACAACCAATATGACACGGTTGTACTGAGCAAATTTGAGTCACCTGTTATTAATCACAATGTTTACGTTAATACCACTATTTACCTTTGGTTTATAGAAAGGTAAATAAATAATATATATTCATTAAAGAGATATATAACTCGGTACAACTGATAGAACATGGTCATACTGAGATAAATTTTCTAATGATATTTGTATGGAAGACAAAATTTATGTATGGTCTCTTCGGTACAACCCATATTATATTAGTTGTATTGAATCTATACCAAATTTTATATATACAGTTAGGTAGCTAAGTACAACCGATACAACATGGCTGAACAAAATAAATTTGAGTCTACTGCTATTAATCTCAATGTTTATGTTAATACTACTATCTACCTTTGGTTTTCAGAAAGGTAATTAAATGAGGTGAATTCATTAGAGGGATATATAACTCAGTACAACCAATACAACATGAATTTACTGAGCTAAATTTTCTAATGATACTTGTTTGTAAGACCAAATTTATGTGTGATCTCTTCGGTACAATCGTGTTGTATCAGTTGTAGTAAAGCTATACCAAATTTTATAAAGACAATTAGGTTGCTCAGTACAACCAATACAACAACAAAGTTTCTTAGTGATAATTATGCATCAAATTTTATAAATCGTCGAGGTAACTCAGTACAAACATGTTGTACACGACTTTACTGAGCTACATTGTAGGCATCCTAATATTAATTACACGGTTCTGTACAACCATTTTGTATTGGTTCTATCAATAAAAAAATAGTTCAAAAGGTAGATGCTTACTCATAGTACAATAGATAAAGGAAACATTCTTAAAGATACTCATGCTTTGATTCTATGTACAATCAAATTCATTCAGACAACCATGTTTTCACTCTTTATTACAACATCTAAGAGTTTCTTATTACAAAATCATATGATTTTTTTCTTATTATATATGGGTTGTTATGCTTCGTTACAACTAAAAATTCATTCGCCTAATTATGCCTATCATCTTCTCGGTGTGGTTAATGGATGGATTAATTGTGTTTGAAGATGGTCTGAATTCCTGTTAATGTGGATATAACATTAGCACATGACAACAAAAAATTGGAATAAAACTTAAAATTCTTGCAACGAGACCTCTATTAAACATTGAGGCGTAGCATAGAGAGGAGTTGTAGGAGATGATGTGAAACAATGGGGCATAACATACAGAGGGATTACAGTTGACGTCTCTTCATAATCGTCAACTATTATTTGTTTATCTTTGTTTTTTGGTATAGAGTCAACCGTGAGAAAAAAATAGTTTACGAAAAATGTAAAAATAACTAATATAAGAATTACTCTTATATTTTTTTTCTGTGGGTGAGATTTCAATTTTGCATTAGCAACACCCTCCAGTCGCATTTTGACTTGGTCTTTTGCCTGAACATCATCATTCTCAGTAGTCTTTTTTTCTCTTTATAGACTTTGTCCATTGAGGTGAGTTCCCTCCACGTATTAGTTCAATATCCTCTGATAACTTCTTCAAGGTATCTAACATTTATTATTCTGCTCATACGTTACCTTGTGCTCTACAACTTACTTGATACGATTACTTGATGAGGTGATTACATAATATAAACGATGTGGACGACCCACTACTTCCTTCAAACTCTCTAATTTTCTTATAAGTAGTATCAGGGTTAATATTTTTCTTTGCTTTACTGGACCACCTCATTAGCAGATACTTTTCTGGTATTCTAACATGTTTTGGTTACAAAACTTTAATATAATGGGAGCAAAGTAAACCAATCATCTCAAATTTCCTAAAACTAAACAGTGCAATGGATTTAATTTAATCATATTGGACAGTCCAAATCTTAGAATTTCTATTGTTATCCAAGTTTCTAACAATGTATTATGAAGAAATTTGATTAATTTTTTTGCCGCCAGTCCACATGCTCTGTGTAGATATTCTTCTTCAAAGAAGAAATACATCTTTCTTATGTAGAATGCATCGACTTGTTATAATATTGGGCTGCTTCTTGCAATTGGAGCAATTGCAAAGTTATCACCTTTAAAATATTCATCTTTTTTGTTTCTTTTTCATGTATTCATGATCTTTCCAATCATAAAATACAAACAGCGATGAAGCTTGTGGGCTTAGAAATTCCATGACACACATTATTTGTAGACTCACTGCACTGTGCTAAAAGAATTTTCATACTGAACGCATCTTTAATTTTATAGACCACTTGGTTTTATATTTATATAACTTAAATAACCAAGCATTATCTTGGAGGTTTTTTTTTTTCAATCATCACATACCATTCTTGCTCAGACTCCTCTTCTGTGTCACATTTACTCATGAATATGTAAAATAGTCCTTTTACTGTCTTGTTGTCATTGAAGCAATGAACTTTCAAAAAAGCCTTCTTAAGAATATGTCGTTGACATAGTCTATGTCGAGTGTGTGGCAACACAACTTCTAAGGCCCTTGCCATAGCGTAGTCTTCATTAGTGAATATTGTTACATGTTACTTATCACCCCTTGCGTGAAAAGAAGTTTTGAATGGCCAAATAAATGGCTTAGTTGTCTCTTATGATAAAAAGGATACTCCAAACAAAATATTTTGCCAATGATGATTGACTCCCCCAAAAATATCACAAGCTGAATTGTAGTTATTAAGTCGATAACTTGCATAAAAAAATATGACTTGTCCGAAGTAGTTGTAGTCAACCCTTGTTATGCCATTAGTCCAGAAAAAAATTAGTCAGTCTATCTGACTTATCAAATTAGACATCCCATGTAGCCAAATTATCTTCAACCTGTCTTTCCCTTAAATAATTGCATTATAGCATTAATATCTTCGTTCTCAATTCTCTTTTTTATCTTTTTGTATATAATCATATCCATATCTTCTCGTAAAACCTATATTTACGATTCCTCCAACTTCCTCAACAAGATACTAAAATGCATCAATAGTTCTAATTCTTGCTTGTGTCATCGATTGCAACACATCTGCTTTGTTTTTGCTGATTCCCCAGTGTGATCTAAACAGATGTTGATCAGTTGGCATGGCTAATTATTTGTTGTGGTTATCTATGAATTTATTTATAGTCCAATTACCTTCAAAATCAACACAAATCTAATGTTTTCCTGGCAACTTATACTAGTGTCTAATTTCGGGAACTTCACTCTTGTGCTTAGAATGGGTCCTTTCTTAAAACCAACTTTTGAGCATAGAAAATACTTTGATTTTATATTTATTGTACCTAATCAGTAACACACATGCTTCTCCCTTACAATGAATCCATAAGAGTGGGTATAAGAGTAATACAGATCATAATCTTCCTTCTCGTTCTACACAAACGTGTCAAATAATTTTTTTGTAATTGGTTCATAATTCTTATGATTGACATTATCTCTTGCAAGTTCCGAAATAAGGTTCTAGAAATGTAGGATAAAATAAATCAATACAGCCAATAGAACATTGGATCATTCCATTCGATACAACCGTATTGTATCGGTTCTACTGAAATAAATCAGTACAACTAATACAACGTGGTGTTACAAGTAGTGATAAATTAATGAATTCTATCCAAAAAAAAAAAAAAAAAAATTACCAGTTCATTTTTTCTATATATACCATTTGTTTTAATGTTATGTTGTGTTACATTTTTTCATAGGGGATACAACATTGCATTGTTCCCTTCGGTACAACTGTGTTGTATTGGTTGTATTGATTTATCTCAGTATAACCAATACAACATGATTTTACAAGTAGTGATAGTCAGTCAATTACAATCGCGAGCGAAAATAAAAATTATAAATTCATACTTTCTATATACAATTCTTTTTATTTTTAAGTTAAGATTTTTTACAACTGATAGAACATTGGATCATTCTCTTCGATATCGTATCAATTGTATTGAGATAAATCAGTACAACCAACACAACATGATTGTACAAGTTGTGATAAATCTGTTAATCCTAGTAAAGAGAAAAAATAAAAATTAGAATTTCATACTTTCTATATACAATTTTTATTTTTTTGTTACAATTTCTTACAATAGATAAAACTTTGCATCCTAGCCTTCTTTACAATCGTGATGTATTAGTTGTATTGAGATAAATCAGTACAATTAATAAAACATGGTTGTATAAGTAGTGATAAATTAGTTAATCCTATCCATGAAGAAAAGCAAAAGTTATTAATTCATTCTTTCTATATATATATATATATATATATATAATTATTTTATTATTATGTTATGATTTTTTTACAAGGGTTACAAAATTGCATCATTTCTTTCGATACAACATGGTTGTATCGGTTTTACTAAGATAAATTGGTACAACAAAAATAATATGATCGTATAAATAGTGATAACTCGGTCAATCATAATCACGAAGAGAAGTAAAAATTAGAAATTCATACTTTATATACATTTTTTTATTTTAAAGTTAAGATTTCTTACAACTGATAGAACATTGGTTCTTTCCCTTCAATACATTCTTGTTATATCGGTTGTACTGAAATAGATCAGTTAACTAACACAATATGGTTGTACAAGTAGCGATAAATTAGTTAATCTTAGCTAAGAGAAAAAAAATAAAAATTTGAAATTCATACTTTCTGTATGTAATTTCTAATTTTATGTTACAATTTCTTAGAACATATAGAACATTGCATCGTAACCTTTAGTACAACGGTGTTGTATTGATTGTACTGAGATAAATCAATACAACCAATATAGCATGTTTGTACAAATAGTGATAAATCAGTCAATCCTGTTCACGAGGAAATGTAAAAATTATAAATTTATTCTTTCTATCTATAGAATTCTTTTGTTGTTATATTGCTTTTTTTTATAAAAGAAACTACATGATTGCACAAGATAAAATTAGCCAATCCTAGCCACAAGGATAAGCAAAAATTAAAACTCATTCGTCCACACATCAGCAAGATAGTCTCCTTCAAATATAAATTAAAAAATATTACATGCATCAAATAGCTCCAATTAATAAAAAAAGAAATCATTCATATTAACTTGTAAACAAACATATCTTTCAAATTTACCAATGAGTTCAAGTCTATAATTTCATCACCAGAAAGAGAAGTGGATATGTCTTTCGGGTTTTTTATGTTGTCACTCTGGTTGTTTTCCATTCTTAAGATTCTTCATGAGTTTCGGTAACAATAACAATCTCTACCCGAGTTTTGGTAACGACAACGATTTTTATATGATGTTCCACAAAGAAAAAATCTCTTATAGCTAAACCCTAAAAGTTGAAAGATCTGATGTTCTTATTTTGCTTTCAAAATTTTGGCGTGTTCTTTTCCTATGTTAAAATACCCTACCCTGTTATTTAGGTCATTTATTATGAATTCTTTAAAAAATATAACAATAAAAAATTAAAAAAACACGGGACATTTTTGAATTGGCTTCCGCACCTAAATCTACCACTCTTAACCGAACATAATAATTTTCCGAGAGAGAGAGAGAGAGGATGTAAATATCATTAGGTCAATTAATGCATCAAACCACCTAGTTAATTTAATCTACACAAAACAAGACATTTTTCGCATTTCTAGATCCGAGAAAATATCCTGCTTCACTTGCTTGGTTAATAACATTCTCTCCCGTGGAGATTAACTTCTAATTATTTTCATTGGATTTTTACTAATCATCCCCAAGCAACACATAGATCATACCATACCCACAAGCATCTACCAATCCACTCTTGAGATAGAACATCATATTGTCTCGCATTTATGGCTGAAGTTGGTAGCAAAAGCAACAAACAGTTTGGACATGCAGGATTTGCGTTGGGCTGTGTCGCCAGCCAGCCAGGCTGCGCCGGCCCGCAACACTATTGCCCTGCACCTGTGACTGGTCCCTGAACCAATGTCATGCTCACAATCGCACGCATAAATCTCCTCATCGCATTTACTTCCCTGCCATGCACCTCCTCTTCCCCCACCCTTCCCTTTCCAAGCCCTTTCAGGTGCGCTATTTGTACGGCCTTCCTTGTCCCTTAATCACTTCCCCACTCAAAACTGCATCACACACACACACACTCTCTCTCTCTCTCTCCATCACTTCTTTAACCCTTCAGTTTCAGTGCTTCTCTATGAATGAATAGAAGGTCTTTTCATGGTTCACATGCACAATATATAGTGCTATATAGCTAGCTAGCTAGCTCCTCCCTTCTTCATTCTTGCTCCTCTTCTTTCTCTACTTGGTTTGTTCTCTTCTTCCATTTCGTCCACCTCTTAATTCGATGGAGCAGATGAGTGCTATGGGAGGAGAGTTGGGGTGGGAAATATTTGGTGAGGAAGTTAGCGGAGAGCAAGGGCTGCCTCCAGGCTTCCGTTTCCATCCCACTGACGAAGAACTTGTTACCTTCTACTTGGCCGCTAAAGTCTTCAATGGAAACATATGCGGTGTCGATATTGTGGAAGTTGACCTTAATAGATGTGAGCCATGGGAGCTTCCAGGTACTCATAAAACTCTTATGTAAACATAAGATGTTATCTGAAAAGAAAAAAAAAAACAAGGTTAATATTATAAAAGCCAAACTACAACCAGTATATTATCATATAGGTACTAGTCACTTGTTCTATTCTCCAAACATCATGTGATTTTAGTTAAGATAAATGCTCATGAATGAAAAAGAAGTGCAAGTAAACATTATAGACACCAAGTTTTTTCCACAGTATTAAATATTGCTAGACTCTTAAAAATGCCGACCTCTGTCATTTACTGGACTCCAGTTTTTCCTGAAACAAATGCTACCAGCTATAAACCTACAAGGTATTGCTGGTATCAAAATAATAGCACAGGTTAAATTTCTCTTTAAAGGCACCTCTCTTTAGAATGAAATAAAGTTCTTCATGTTTTAAATGACTTTATTTTTTCTTATTAGAACTTCTATTCCAGTTATTTTCTTATTAAATGATAAAATAATTTGCAGTTAAATTAACATGGAATCATTAGCCAAACCCCTACGCCCTAAAAGGAAAACTATTTTCCTCTCCTCTTTTATTCCCAGCTTTCGTAATCCTTGGTTTGTCCTTTTGCTTCGTTTCCACAACTGAGCACCACCAAACCCAAACCCATCTTCATTCTTCTTGTCCCTTCTCTCTTTCTTCGTTACATATATATACTTATTTTTGCATGTTAATGCCATAAAAATATACTAAACAAAGTAATAATAAAATACGCACAGTTTTCTGAGCTGCACCCATTCAAACAAAAAAAGAAAAAAAAAATAAGAACGCAGCTCTGAATGAATTGCAGAGGCGGCGAAGATGGGGGAGAGGGAGTGGTATTTCTTCAGCCTGAGGGACAGGAAGTATCCGACCGGTCTAAGAACGAACCGGGCGACGGGAGCCGGTTACTGGAAGGCGACCGGAAAAGACCGGGAGGTTCACGCAGCGGCCAGCGGCTCACTTGTCGGCATGAAGAAGACTCTGGTCTTCTACAAGGGACGGGCCCCACGCGGTGAGAAGACCCGGTGGGTCCTACACGAATATCGCCTCCACGGCGACTTCTCCTTCCGACACGCATGCAAGGTCTTTTCTCCTATCAAAACTCTCTTCCTTTTAATTATTGCTTCGTTTTGTTTACGTGATTTGACAACGTATTCAGTTTTGATTATTGCGTCTTGCTGTGCTGCTCTAAGCTTTGCTAGCTGTAGATATATTACCAGTTAGTACCGTTGGTCATCTGCTAAACGTTTTTAGAGACTGGTATAGATTGCCCTTCATCACATATGAAAAAACTTGCTAAAGCCTTTTGATAATTTCTTCGTGGGATTGAGAAAGGAGGGTTATGATTGATTTGTACTGGTGGGGGGGTAGGGAAATGTACTATAATTTGAAAATGAAGCTACTCAATATATAAAATTAAATTTTCCTGTTGAAATAGTTAAAGAGTGATGATATATTGCGCAACTAAATTCTCATATAAAACTTTAGTTTCTTAATTTTTGATGTATTTGGTATCTCTGAAACATAATTATTTTATAAAAATAATATAAACTCATGTGATTATCTCTTCTTTATAAATTTCTACACAATTTCCTATAATTATTTTTTTATTTTGTCATTTATTTTCGAGTAATGATTTGCGTACTGTACGTTTTGAAAGAGAATGATTATGATTTTTGAACATAATATACCCTTTAATTTCTAGGCTATTATACAGTTACTGTATTTAAGTTCTTTAAACTAATAAGTTGATGGTCATTCTATTGTGGTTCTCGATTTGTAGCCTAGCTATCTCATTTGAAAAAATATATATATATGATGCACATTTTTACTCAATAAATGCAATAATAAAAAATGTTTATTTAGTACAAAAACAAGAAGAGATTATCTTGTTATTATAATTAAAATCATGGCTATCATGGACAACAGTTGAGAAATTAAAGAGCACAACCCAACATACTAACTAATATGTTCTTATCCTGTATTATTATATGTATTTGTCGTTTCTTGTAGGAGGAATGGGTGATATGCAGAATATTTCACAAAGGAGGAGGTGATCATAAAAAGAACACATATTTCCCCAACTCCACCTACTTTGTAGACCCTTCATGCTCCTCTCTCAACTCCTGCATCTCCCCTCTACTCGAGCACACACAAAACCTAGAAAACCCTATTAATTCTCTCCCACAAAACCACCACAATCCCCACTTTCCTCATACTCTAGAGAACCCTTCATTACTCTTCCCTTTTCCTCTTCCCCAGCCTTTTCCTTCCACGGGCCATTTCCATTCTCTCTTTAAGTATCCATTAACAACAAACGAACAAATCAAAAGAGCTCCCACTCATGAGGAATCCTTCTCAAACTGGCTTGAATCCTGCTTACAAAAGCCTAGCTCTTCCAGTTATGATACAAGTCACAATTATTTTGGACTGCTTCCCATCCAAGGAGGAGCACCAGTGCTACATGACACAACCTTTGTGGGATCGAGCGTTGCATTACAATCTGGATCATTGGTTCCATGAGCTTTTGTATCGTACATATTTGAAATTTTTTGTTGTACTAAAATGTGAAAGCACTTTGCCATTAGGTTGTTTTAGGATGGCTTTGCATGAGGCAGGCTAGGGAACTATTTTAGCGTAACACTATTGTACATTGGCTTTAGCTATATCTAAAATTTTACTATTTACTAAGTAGAAATGAATATTTATATATTTATGTATGACATGATGGCATCTTGTCACAATTTTAAATGTGTAATGCACGAAGGATGAGATGGAGAGGTTAGGAGTGATCAATCCACGTCATTAGTGCATGTTGATTTGATTTCATGCAAGCAAGGCCTGAAATGCATGGACGCATGATGCAGGGCTTCTTAATATAGGGGATGGGATTGATGTGACTAATGGCCCGCACCTGTGAAGTTTCTGTTGGCTTTATTTGTATGTAATCAAGATGTTTGGGGTGTTCGAGAGAGAGAATTAGAAAAAGAAATGGCAAAGATTTTAATCAATGATATGTATTAGTAATGAATATAATTTTGGTTTTTATATTAATACAGAACATAATGTTGTTTTCATAAGTTATGGATAATTTTAATATAAATACAATTTTTTAAAAATTTTAGTCAAATTCAATTACTTTAATAGAATTTATGAAATTTATTTTCAAATCGTCCAAAATCATCTAAAACATAATTGAATTCTCTGAATTTTGATCGGCACTTTAATTTTATTAAAATCACTCAAACTTATAAAAAAAATAATGTTATAGTGGTGGTTTTGAAATTTATGAGAAAATATATTTTTAAAAAAAAATTAGATCTTACAAAATAATTTTTTATAAGTGCTGCAAAAATTAAGTACTACTTGTTTTCAGTTGGATATGAATACATTGTAAATATATATATATATATA
>JXCR01074566.1:0-17878 GCA_002079205.1 Phalaenopsis hybrid cultivar | reverse complement strand
ACTCAAGAAATGATTTTCATTTTATGTACTTACATGAACCTAAATATGTTAAATGAGTTATTTGAGTCAAATTTAGATTAATTGAAATGATGATGAAATTTGTTCAAGTCAAACTTTCATTCAGTTTATACGAGCGTGTCAATTAGACTGTTGGGTTGGGTTGGGCTGGGTTTGGATTATACAGGCTCTGGTGAAGTCAAATTCAAGTAAAATAAGATCATCACCCATTAATCCATATTGACACATTTAATCACAAAAAATCACTTAACATTTTGTACTCGATAAACCCAAACAATCTTTGAGATCATTCTCGGAACATTAATAAATAATGGGCAATGATATATGATACGACTCCAACAATTTTTTATCATTTGANTATATATATATATATATATATATATATATATATATATATATATATATATATATATATATATATACCACCCAAATTATTCGCAACATCTAGAAATTTACCATTTTAATCCTTAAAATGCAATACACATTTTCAAGCATAAATAAGATGGTATGCGTGCAAAAATTAAAGTTCAATTATTATACATCTACTATCTAAATACATAGGAATTGAGGTGTGTGAATGTAAATCTTCCTTTTCTTCTTTGGTGACTTGAGTCCAATTAATGGAAACAAGGAGTTTCTAATTCTACTAATTATTATAATAAGACGATAAATAAAAAAAATCATAGGAAAAAATAATAAGAAACTGATTGAGATTGAACATTTTACTCAAATGTACTCATAAATGATTCAATAAAAGTATTTCCTACATAAAATTATAAATATCATTTTCTCAATTAACTTTATCTTAATAACATTCTTTAATGATTTTTATGNCTAATTATTATAATAAGACGATAAATAAAAAAAATCATAGGAAAAAATAATAAGAAACTGATTGAGATTGAAATTTTTCCTCAATTGTACTCATAAATGATTCAATAAAAGTATTTCCTACATAAAAGTATAAATAACATTTTCTCAATTAACTTTATCTTGATAACATTCTTTAATGATTTTTATTTAAATTTATTAGGGAGTGATAAAACTCTTTTCTAAAGGGAAGGAGTGTCTAAAAAATTTGTTGTTCGCGAATAGTTTGTGTTTGGTTCGTCAAGTAACACGTGTTTAAACAGTTGGTTAAGTAAGTGAGTCGAATAAAAACAAATTTTATAAGCTAAAATTATAAACAATTCTTTGTTCGTTCGTGCTTATCTCTTTTTAGTTCGAAATAAGAAAATTATACATTCTAGCTCATGTAGGCATGTGATTCAGTGATTTTTATTGCATAAGAGTGATGCAAATTCGAATCCTCTAATTAATTTGAACAAGTTAATTTCAAGTTAAACCGATGTCGAACATGAAAAAGGATATGTAAATCAAGCCGAATACGAACATTCTGTTTACTAACAATTTCTAACACGAGCCCNTAAATTTATTAGGGAGTGATAAAACTCTTTTCTAAAGGGAAGGAGTGTCTAAAAAATTTGTTGTTCGCGAATAGTTTGTGTTTGGTTCGTCAAGTAACACGTGTTTAAACAGTTGGTTAAGTAAGTGAGTCGAATAAAAACAAATTTTATAAGCTAAAATTATAAACAATTCTTTGTTCGTTCGTGCTTATCTCTTTTTAGTTCGAAATAAGAAGATTATACATTCTAGCTCATGTAGGCGTGTGATTCAGTGATTTTTATTGCATAAGAGTGATGCAAATTCGAATCCAACATTTTATATTTATTTTTCTAATTAATTTGAACAAGTTAATTTCAAGCTGAACCGATGTCGAACATGAAAAAAGATATGTAAATCAAGCCGAATACGAACATTCTGTTCACTAACAATTTCTGACACGAGCCCATTTGATATGAGTCAAATATAAGACAAGTCTGAGCTCGTTCAAGCTCAACTCATTTACACCCTCTACTGTTGGGCCATCTTCTAGAAGCCAGATAAAAAGAACAAAGAAAAAATGGGTTTAATAAAATTCTCCACTTTTTTTAATTTTGAATTTAATTATTTAATTTTCAAATATTTCCACATGATTAACGGCATTAAAGAAGAGGCGACAGCCTACATGTGGCTCATGCAGCATTTGGAGGCATCAGGACAAATATATAATTACAATAAAAAAATAATAGAAATATCTAATAATTTAATTATACTGTTTTAAAATTGTATAATATAGTACATTATTTTAATTATAATTAAAGATAATACATAAAGCATGATTTTGACAATTTAGCTATCTTACAAGTCGATATTTTATTTAAAATTGATTTTCAAGAAAAATTATTCTGATTTTTAAATTAAAAAAAATTGAATCATTCAAATTTAATAAATGTATTTTGAATAACTAACATATAAATAACCGGAATTAAAACATATTAAATGACGATATGTTAATATCTAAAGCTATTAGAGGCTTTCAGGTATTTTTGAGAAAAAGAGTTGGTATTTATAAATAAGAAGATTTACATAAATGCCACTCAATTTCTGCGTATTTATATTTATAACATTTAAACTTTAATTATTTTTTACATATATTTTACATATCTAAAGATTTTTTTATTTATATAAAAAAAGAGAGATTTAATTTTAATATAAATTGGGAAGAGATATTTAGCCCCTTGAATAATAGTAAAAATATTAAATAATATTAAACACCTCATTAAATTGTGATTTTTTTTTATTTTGGAGTTATATTTAAATATTTTTTTTCCTACTTCTAAATATTTATCAAATCATTAACCATAATAATATATATTTGGATCTTAGCCAAATTTATATCAATAAATATATATATATATTTTTCCAAATTTCTATGAAAAGAGATATTTTCTTAAAATTATATAGTAGACAAGAGATGAAGATAATTGGTTCATTTTACCCATTTAAGAGTAGGGGCATTTACACACATACCACCAAATTCTTCTGTAATTACATATAGGACACATAAATTATGCTTTTTATATTTATACCACTAAAATATTTCATACGCATAAAAATATCAGTCATTTTAACTGTTAAAAGGTGAAAATACATTTTTTTCATGCATGGATAACGTGGCATGTATGCGAACATGAAAGTTTTGGTGATAGATCTATAAATACATAGAAATTGAATGACATTTATGTAAAATATTTGAAATATTAATGTAAATATATAGCTGAAATCACGTGGAAATGAGAAGAAACCATACATTGCATGATAATTGTGAGAAGATCATGCACTGTCTTGCCCGAAGTTGCGTAGCATGTTGGGAAGGAATAATTTAGATATAATAGCCAACTTGGCAAATCTTGATGGAATGGGACTCTTTTGAACTAAAGCTATGTGGGCTTCAAGCTATAAATAAATAATTAATTAATTAAAATTATTTTTTTATTATAAGAAAGACATTGAGTGAAATTATTGCTCTCCTCCCCCCTTAAACTTCACATTGGAGCAATTTTTTTAAATAAAATTTTGAGTTTTTAAATATAAATTAAAATTGGAAATGCAAAGCTAAATTAAAGAGAGAGATGATGGTGATTAGNTTTTAAATATAAATTAAAATTGGAAATGCAAAGCTAAATTAAAGAGAGAGATGATGGTGATTAGTTTTTTTTTATTTTAGCTTTATAAAAATAATAGACTAAGAATGCTATGTGCTATGCGCACTTGGATGTTTTAATTAATATGTTCATTTTAAAGGTGTTTTGTGCTCATGTTATTATGTGTTTAGTGCTTGGTGTATATTAATTATTTATTGTGTAAATATAATCATGTAGGTGCTTGATGTAAATATCATCGTTTTGAACCCTCTATATGTAATTATCTTAGTATTTAATTAGCTCATGATGATAAAGTTAAACAAAATTTTGACATGAAGATTTCAAACAACTAAGTCTCAATAATGTTCATTTTAAATAATATAAATAAAAGATAAATATTATCAACTTGAAAATAAAAATATTTTAACAATTAAAAAAAATTAATAAATATATGTTTAAATTTCAGCAAATATTAAATTCAAAATGAAAGGATATAAAATGATAAAGCAAATTTCAATTTTTTAAAAATAATTTCAGCAATGAAAATTTATTTTATCTATCTAAGAATATAATTTCAACCTATTTTAATTTTAGCACTAGAAAATAATTTTTATCACAATAAAACTTTCATAAATGTATGTTAATCTTTCATATATATATCTATAGATATGAAATTTATATAATTCATGCAATCATCATCTCATTCATGTATAAGCTCTAAACCATCATCACAAAGTTGTTTCCTTTTAAAGTACAGATTCTCTTAAGTCCTATAACTTTAACACACGTGAGTTTTGTTGATTTAAGTAATGTGGTGGCAAACGAATCTTAGCTTAATAGTTAAAATATGCAATTAGGCCCCCCCAAACACAAGGTTTAATCATTAACATTCATGCAAATCCAGTTAAAAAAGTNACGAATCTTAGCTTAATAGTTAAAATATGCAATTAGGCCCCCCCAAACACAAGGTTTAATCATTAACATTCACGCAAATCCAGTTAAAAAAGTTAAACACAAGCCAATTTTATATTTTGATTGGGTTCGATTGCAAAAACTTTGTGGAATGGAGTTGAGCCAATCCTTTTTAATGATGAGGTTAGTGGGATTTAGCATAGAAAGTGTCTTTTGAAGGAAGATGATTCACTAATAATGATTATTTATTTTAATATATCAATAATATTTGTATTATTTTATTGCTTAGATGATATACTTGGGCACTGATGGTGATGAGTGAGTCATCTCCTAGTTTTTATTTAATTAATGTGTTAATTAAGATTTGAGATGGCAAATATTCTTCATGATTATCTTTGGATGAAGAAGTAATTAAAATATAATTAGTTTTAAGGTAGATTAATTAAAATAGAATAAATAATGCATGGATGATATATTTTAACATATTTTATGGCTCATTTTATTACCATAAACTCATTAGTTTAATTCCACATTATAGTTGAAGAAAAAAAACTATTTAAAATTGAAGTTTGATTAGATTAACATATCTCACATTTAATGTCCAAACTACCCCCTAATGATTGGCCCATAAGTTCCAATCTTAATTAATTATGGCCTTTGATGAATCCACCTAATTTTAAGCGTGCATCCATAATGGAATAGCTATTTATAATAAATTATCTTTAATTTCTGTTAACTCATTTAAAATTTTTCAGTGATACGAGTGACGTAAAATTAATTGGCCTTGTGAGCTTTGAAAACCTATATCTGCAAATCAGGTCTTTCTAAAGTTGAGTCCACCAGCCGAAACAGTCGAATTGAGTCCAACATCTGAAGTGGTTGAACCGAGTCCACCAGTCGAAGTGGTCNTAATTTCTGTTAACTCATTTAAAATTTTTCAGTGATACGAGTGACGTAAAATCAACTGGCCTTATGAGCTTTAAAAACCTGAATCTGCAAATCAGGTCTTTCTAAAGTTGTATCCACCAGTCGAAACAGTCGAATTGAGTCCACCATCTGAAGTGGTTGAACTGAGTCCACCATCTGAAGTGGTTGAACTGAGTCCACCAGTCGAAGTGGTTAAATTAAGTCCACCTGCCAAAGAGATTGAATTGTTTTTATTATTGTCATGTATATAAATTGATCTTCTCTTATCATTGTTAATGTCTTTTCATTAACTCAGACCATTTTCACGTATTATTTTATTATTATTATTATTATTATAANCGAAGTGGTCAAATTAAGTCCACCTGCCAAAGAGATTGAATTGTTTTTATTATTGTCATGTATATAAATTGAACTTCTCTTATCATTGTTAATGTCTTTTCATTAACTCAAACCATTTTCACGTATTATTTTATTATTATTATTATTTTTTTTTTATTAAGTATTGCAAATGTTAATATTGCAAAATATATGATAGATAATATAAAATTTTCATAGTTTGAGGTCTTATTTGTTTGAGCACGCATGAGTTATGATAAAATACTCTCAAAATCTAATAATAAAATAGCTTTTATTTAGTTGATGTTAAACTATTTAAGTTCTTATCTTACAAAATGAAAGAGTTATTTGCAATTCAGTAGAGATTATGTCACTTGTTTAATGGCTTATGACTCAACTATCTTAACTTTTTATGGCTCATTATGTTTTAGTAAAATTATCGTCATATTCTATACATTTATTAGCTTTAAATTATTTAGGAATATTCCCTTAACTTTATTTTTTTAGCCATGATAAGACAATAATGCAAAGTTAAATTAGGGGCATTTGCATAACTAAATTTGATATTTACATGCATACCAAATTCCTTAACATCACATCAAAAACCACCATTACAAACTTTTTAAAAACAAAATACATCTTTCAATGCATAGATTTTTAACACCAATGTATGTTACAATTGTAAATATCAAACTTTTGATGTTAGATATATAATTACATATGAATTATGCGGTATGTATGCAAATTTTCCCTTTACAATCTTACTATAATTTTGAGCAATTATTTGTGTTATCATAATGCAACTTTTGATAGGGACAATCCATGATCTTGGAGAATAGAGATATGAATTTTCTTTATTTTTCTAAAGTTAAGCTTTTGATGATGGAAGTCTCCTCTTAAGTATCTTTCTAGTGCACGTAAATTAATGCCTTTTGGTACTTTGAAGCCTCATCCTCTATGATATGACCTATCATTATAAATATTCTTTTGTTGAGTGTTAGAATAATGTTTAATAATGATAGTTATTTATGAGAGTACATAGTAGAGTTCTATGTAATCTTAGATTTTAGCTCATATATAATAATATGATGAACTGACTGTTTTGTATAGGATTGTCGTCATGTTAGGGTCGGATTTTGGCCGATGCTAATTTGCATAAGTATGTCAATGGATTTTATTAATGTTGATACTCTAAGATTTAGGATTAGATATGAAATTTTCTATTTATAGAAAGAGTACATGAGTAATACATCTCCACATAAGTAATACAAAATTATTTTGATAACTACTATTAAAAAGATGAACCCGATGTTATTGTTATGGGCCCCAATAATAGAGTTTAGATTTTTATTTCCTGGGGAAGTAAAGGAGAGCATCATAATGTGTGATGTGAGCGNTGATAGTTATTTATGAGAGTACATAGTAGAGTTCTATGTAATCTTAGATTTTAGCTCATATATAATAATATGATGAACTGACTGTTTTGTATAGGATTGTCGTCATGTTAGGGTCGGATTTTGGCCGATGCTAATTTGCATAAGTATGTCAATGGATTTTATTAATGTTGATACTCTAAGATTTAGGATTAGATATGAAATTTTCTATTTATAGAAAGAGTACATGAGTAATACATCTCCACATAAGTAATACAAAATTATTTTGATAACTACTATTAAAAAGATGAACCCGATGTTATTGTTATGGGCCCCAATAATAGAGTTTAGATTTTTATTTTCTGGGGAAGTAAAGGAGAGCATCATAATGTGTGATGTGCGCATTAATTAATAATTCTAACTCGAATATTGTTATTAATATCACCCATAAATATCATCCAAGTTCAATATGTATCATTGTCAATGAGTGGGAATATATATTCAACTAAAAGCAACAATTATCATTAGCAAGTAACATCACCTCATAGTGTGTCGTGTTATCTATATTTCTTATGAGTTGTAAGAATTATTTTGAAATGCCTAAATAACTATAAGTTTCATTTCTATAAGTATAAATATATATATATATTTTTTAGCACATATCGTTCCAAATTTCATTTTTGTACATAATGGATGAAAGAAATTAATGCCATCCTTTAGATAAGTTGGACCTAGGGCAGCCCTTCAAGCTCCCGA
Organism: Phalaenopsis hybrid cultivar; assembly: GCA_002079205.1. Taxonomy (NCBI): domain Eukaryota; kingdom Viridiplantae; phylum Streptophyta; class Magnoliopsida; order Asparagales; family Orchidaceae; genus Phalaenopsis; species Phalaenopsis hybrid cultivar. The sequence continues at coordinate 10,029 of JXCR01074566.1, read as the reverse complement.
ACCCAACACTTTATGATGCTTCATTTTGCTTCAACTAGGGGTGTAAGTGAATCAAGTTGACTCGTTAGACGGCTCGAGCTCAGCCTGATAAGTTGCACTTGAACTGAGATTGATGAGCCTACAAGAAAACCTCAAGCTAGCCCCGACTCGACTTGTTAGCTCGTGAACCGGCTCGTTAAAGAAAATAATAATATAGAATATACTCAAATTATGTGAAAGCAAGAGGAAGGAAGGAAATGGAGAAGCAGAGGAAAAAGAATGAAAAAGCTAACTCTCTGAAACTCTCCAAGCACTCATGTGATCGCTCTTCAAGTTCTCTGTCTCTCCCCTCAGTTTCTCAAACCAGGATGGTGACCAAGAAAGAAAATGGGAGAGGAGGGAAAAAAAGAAAGGAGAAGAGGAAGAAGAAAAAGCGTGAAGAAGCTCTCCATGAACTCTCCAAAACTCTCCCCCAGCTCACTGTGATCACTCTTGGCTCTCCCAAAGGGAAAATGAGCACGATCTCCCTAGATATCCCACACATGAAGAATATTCTTCTTACTGGTGCAGTGATTCAAATGACCACTTGCCTCTTTTGGCAAGCGCTAAAGTTAGCTCAGAGGCCATTTTTGGTTTAGGACCGTTCCAACGGCTTATGGCGACATTCGAACGACATCCAGACAAAAATAAAAAAAATGGACAAGCAATGAAAACAATCAAAACATAATGAATGCGTAACAGATCACGCCCCATATGGCATGGTCATCTTACCCAGTTTGGGGCGATTTCCAAGTTATGGTGATTTAGGTCGTGGCAAAACGTGAAAAGCCATCCCGAAGTGAAAACGACGTTTCGAACGCATCCGCATTGTCTGCTCCAATATTCTGAGTCATCTAAAGGATAATTCCCCGTGTGTAANCCCCATATGGCATGGTCATCTTACCCAGTTTGGGGCGATTTCCAAGTTATGGTGATTTAGGTCGTGGCAAAATGTGAAAAGCCATCCCCAAGTGAAAACGACGTTCCGAACGCATCCGCACTGTCTGCTCCAATATTCTGAGTCATCTAAAGGATAATTCCCCGTGTGTACGCCAATTTAGGGCCTGATTTGTTCACACTGCGTGGAACAAAACTCGTCTGGTCGGGGCCATCTCATCCATGTAATGTCGGCCGACCCTTACCTCATTGATAGCCAAAGCCTAGCAAAATAATCTTGGCCACACATCAGAAGATTGAATACATATATCTTGAGCCTTGGGGAGTCTTATGTGCGTGAAACATACCCTAAGGTCGTTCGAGCGGACATCCTACACCCGTGACATAAGAAAATGATGCCAACATAATCAAACTCAAACTCAAGCAGAGGGTGTCTCGAGCTCGACCCTACTCATTGACACCCCTACTTACAACCAATGTAATACACGCTTGAGTATTTATCACATAACTCGAGTAAAAACTTCTAGTAAAACTTTAGTATTCAAAAAGACTTCTACGTGATTTATGTTATATTTACATGCTAATTACTGGTGGAGTGAAATGCCAAAAAAAAAGAAAAAAAAANTGTCTCGAGCTCGACCCTACTCATTGACACCCCTACTTACAACCAATGTAATACACGCTTGAGTATTTATCATATAACTCGAGTAAAAACTTCTAGTAAAGCTTTAGTATTCGAAAAGACTTCTACGTGATTTATGTTATATTTACATGCTAATTACTGGTGGAGTGAAATGCCAAAAAAAAAGAAAAAAAAAAAAGGAGATAATCAAGAAAAGATTGTCTCTAAATCTTATCCAAGAAAATGGAATAAAGCTAAGAAAATATGGTGAATGGTGAAGTTGCTTAGCTTGCACGTGATTATAATTAGCAATAACAGAAGAAGAACAAGAACATTAGAAAGCTAGAATAAGACATTGGAATCAAAGGCTGCAGAAACAAAGTGCAAGTTTTCTTCGCCTTGTCAAACAAACACTTTTTTAGCAATCTTTTTTATTTGCATGCAAGGAAATGGATAAATAATATAATTTCATGAAACAAATTGAAGAGGAGAATTTCAAGTTGAATAACTTAAAAGAGGATAGAGATTGTCATTTCTGCAAAATTCACATTAAATTAGATGAGAACATGAGTAACGTTTTAGGCATCTAAACATATAATACATCAAGTAAATATATAATGCTTTGGAATATGTTTATTTATTTCTACGAGGCCAATGCATTATTCTAAAGTTATGTTGGCATCAGTTTTTTATGTCACGGGTGTGGGATGCTCGCTCGAACGACTTTAAGGTATGCTTCACTCACATAAGACGCCCAAAGGCTCAAGATATTCGTCTTCGATTCTCTGGCACGAGGCCAAGATTATTTTGCTAGGCTTTGGTTGTAGTAAAATAATACGAGACTAATGTATTATAAATAAAAATTATCTAAAGCTATTTTCATAATTCTAAGAACAATTCATATTTACTTAGAGTTCTCATTGGTCAAGAGTTGACTAGGTACAATAACGCATGTGAGTTTTACCCTATTTTAGGAAAATAACTAAGGAAAGGTATGTATGCATGGATATGAATGGGACAACAGGGCTTTTTGGTCCCATTCAACAAGTTGAATTTTTTTTCCATTCAATGGAACTTAGAGGGAAGCTTCCAAGGATTGTATCAGATATAGTAGAATCAACACAAGGATACTAAGATTTGAAATGCTTTATTCTAAATTTATGAGGACTTAAAAACTTTATAGTATGTATATTTATAGGATACTTTAATAGTATATATAATTACATGGAAATTTTCTCAAATCTTAAGAGTATTCTTAACCCTTTCNTAAAAGAGGATAGAGATTGTCATTTCTGCAAAATTCACATTAAATTAGATGAGAACATGAGTAACGTTTTAGGCATCTAAACATATAATACATCAAGTAAATATATAATGCTTTGGAATATGTTTATTTATTTCTACGAGGCCAATGCATTATTCTAAAGTTATGTTGGCATCAGTTTTTTATGTCACGGGTGTGGGATGCTCGCTCGAACGACTTTAAGGTATGCTTCACTCACATAAGACGCCCAAAGGCTCAAGATATTCGTCTTCGATTCTCTGGCACGAGGCCAAGATTATTTTGCTAGGCTTTGGTTGTAGTAAAATAATACGAGACTAATGTATTATAAATAAAAATTATCTAAAGCTATTTTCATAATTCTAAGAACAATTCATATTTACTTAGAGTTCTCATTTGTCAAGAGTTGACTAGGTACAATAACGCATGTGACTTTTACCCTATTTTAGGAAAATAACTAAGTNTTATAAATAAAAATTATCTAAAGCTATTTTCATAATTCTAAGAACAATTCATATTTACTTAGAGTTCTCATTGGTCAAGAGTTGACTAGGTACAATAACGCATGTGAGTTTTACCCTATTTTAGGAAAATAACTAAGGAAAGGTATGTATGCATGGATATGAATGGGACAACAGGGCTTTTTGGTCCCATTCAACAAGTTGAATTTTTTTTCCATTCAATGGAACTTAGAGGGAAGCTTCCAAGGATTGTATCAGATATAGTAGAATCAACACAAGGATACTAAGATTTGAAATGTTTTATTCTAAATTTATGAGGACTTAAAAACTTTATAGTATGTATATTTATAGGACACTTTAATAGTATATATAATTACATGGAAATTTTCTCAAATCTTACGAGTATTCTTAACCCTTTGTTGATTTTACTCTTAGTTTTACTTACTACAAAACCTTAGATAAGGATTAGTGAAGAGTACTCTTAAGAATACTCTTAAGATTTGAAAATATTTTTAGACAATATTTTTAAGAATATCAACTTCAATTTCTATAAAGATTAGATAGATTGGCCGAACTAAGCTTAATATAATGTTAAAAAAAATAGCTATTTTAAATAATAATAATAAGTACAATATGACCAACTCANTTAAGATTTGAAAATATTTTTAGACAATATTTTTAAGAATATCAACTTCAATTTCTATAAAGATTAGATAGACTTGCCGCACTAAGCTTAATATAATGTTAAAAAAAAATAGCTATTTTAAATAATAATAATAAGTACAATATGACCAGCTCGATGATTATCCCCATAAAAATTTCTTGACATTTAAATTAGGAACTAAACTTGAAAGTGGATAAGTGGAAGGTAGGAGCCTGTTTCATTCCTTTTGAATTTTATGTATAAACATTTATATGAAATATTTTTTCATGATTTAGTGAAGAGTATGATAGACACATAAGAAATCACATTTTATATGCATGAACGAAAATTTGCCTAATGATTTTCTTGTAATTGATGAAAGGGTGGAGAACCAAGCAATATTGCTTTTAACATTCTTGTTGGACTATTATGCTCCTAGCAATGGTGGGATTAATGAAATCCTCCTAAGAAATGAACATGGCAATCTTCTTAGGATTAAAGATTAAGTGGATTTGTAGTGCGCACATTACTTTTATTTAATAGATTTATGTAAAATTTAAAAAGGACTTGAGATATGTTTAAGTACAGACCAACTTTAAACCAAACTTAAGCTATTAGTAGATTGGGTTGTCACAGAGTGATTGAACCTCACAACCCTTTTTGTTTATGTTTGGTTGCTTCCATTGGAGGTATAACATAATAGAGAGAACAATTGATCTCTGAGGTTCATTATTGATCATTGTAATCCCTTTCTATGTATTTCCTAATATACTTTCAAATTTTTCTCGAAGAAAATTTAGCCCAAGNAACCAAACTTAAGCTATTAGTAGATTGGGTTGTCACAGAGTGATTGAACCTCACAACCCTTTTTGTTTATGTCTGGTTGCTTCCGTTGGAGGTATAACATAATAGAGAGAGCAATTGATCTCTGAAGATCATCATTGATCATTGTAATCCCTTTCTATGTATTTCTTAATATACTTTCCCATTTTTCTCGAAGAAAATTTAGCCCAAATTCTCTCTCTCCTCCATCACATTCCTTCTCCCCATACTTCAAAGCAACTTTGCTTATTTCCAAGTGCATGTGTTGGGATGGATGGAGCTATGAAGATGAAGATTACAATACCTCTTCTACTTAGTAGTTTGTGTTCAAGTTAATGCATAGAGCCACATTAATGCATGAAATTAATCACTTAAAGATAACGTTCAACTTGTGACAAATATACTACTATTTTACATTAATAAAAAAAAAACTTTATTCTATTGATGAAACCTAATTATAATAAAACATTAAATTAGAGTCTTAATTTCCTTAATTAAAACATTTAAATGCATACTTTATCCACACATTTATTTAATTAATAACATGTTTTCGTGGATTCAATCTTAGTGTCCAAAGAAAAACAGCTTTAAATTTCCGAACCAATNAAAACTTTATTCTATTGATGAAACCTAATTATAATAAAACATTAAATTAGAGTCTTAATTTCCTTAATTAAAGCATTTAAATGCATGCTTTATCCACACATTTATTTAATTAATAACATGTTTTCTTGGATTCAATCTTAGTGTCCAAAGAAAAACAGCTTTAAATTTCCGAACCAACAACATGACATTTGTTTAGTTGTACCATAATTATTTAATATAAAAAGATAACATTCCTCGTGGCTTTTAGCATGACTTTTGTGTGACTTTGATTTGACACGTCTCATAAAATATTGGGAAATTTACAAACATACCACAAAATTCTTATGCATTTATACATTTAACCCAGTTTGGTATGTACGGTTAAGATATATTCGTGTCACAAACTTATTCATACAAAAACGTGTATTTCATTTTTTATAAAAACAGTGATGCTAATGATTGGAGTGGCTATGTATGTAAATAGGAATGATAAATATGTAAATACATAAACTTTGTGTGGCGCGTATGTAAATGCCTGTAAAACATAATATAAATATTAATAAATTAATTAGTAATTATAAATTTCATTCTTAAATATTTAAATTAGAATAAATAATCAAAATACGAATTAGAATTTTCTTTGCTTTATAGCTTTACCCACACGGCGATATATATAGTTCGTGGTAGCTATCTTTATTTGTAAAAAGAAAATGTGATTAATTGATGTTCGTTAAGTCAATGAAGAAAATTTGGTCTTACCCACTTCTTTATTAAAAAGTATTGACCAAGAAATCATATATATATATATATATAAACTCAAATTTTTAACAAGTTCGTTAGGGCTCACCTTAAACTGATACATTGAACAAGCTCGAGTTTGGGTTTGATAAGGCTCGACTCATCAACTACTGAGTTAAGTCAACTAATGCGTTTTCTTTTCCTATCATTGTATTGTGGATATTAACACTTGCAAATCTCACAAACAAAATCAAACACTATTGGTCACATCGATGCCTTCTCTAAGCAAGCTTTAGTCCAATAAGCTCCCATTAGGATTTTCTCGTTGTGTGCTAGAGCTGTTGATGCTGACCTTCCGTCGTGACTACATCTTTTTTTTTTAACTTAAAATACTCTAAAATTTTAATTTGAGAAAAACTAATATGCATCATCTAAAAAATATATGATTAAATAAGCAAATGCTAACACGAACTATATAATTAGCTAGCTACAACAAGGATAGCCAACCTATATTGAAAAGGACACTCATAAAAAATAAAAGAATAAAAGCTAATAATAAAGCANATTGTGGATATTAACACTTGCAAATCTCACAAACAAAATCAAACACTATTGGTCACATCGATGCCTTCTCTAGCAAGCTTTAGTCCAATAAGCTCCCATTAGGATTTTCTCGCTGTGTGCTAGAGCTGTTGATGCTGACCTTCCGTCGTGACTACATCTTTTTTTTTAACTTAAAATACTCTAAAATTTTAATTTGAGAAAAACTAATATGCATCATCTAAAAAATATATGATTAAATAAGCAAATGCTAACACGAACTATATAATTAGCTAGCTACAACAAGGAAAGCCAACCTATATTGAAAAGGACACTCATAAAAAATAAAAGAATAAAGCTAATAATAAAGCCAGATTGTCTTCTAAGTCATGAGTCACAACCTCGTCGTCAAATTTCTCTACCAAATCTAATGTCAATAAAGTTTGGTTGAACAATTAAAGAAAGAATACGTTTAGGACTAATTTGTCTCGTAACTTTTCTTTCAATACAACTGTAATTATACATATATGTATATATAAATATATATATTTATACTTATCCTTCTTAAAAGAATAGTCTAATATACCTATATGATGATGAATAAATTTTTCGCTTATCAAATCGAGCCCATTTGTTGATCTGATTATACTCATCCTTCTGAAAAGAATAGCCTGGCATATCTATACGATGATGAATATTAAGGAAGTCATTATGCCAAAAAAAAAAATATATTTGTCAATTCCTTATTAAAAATATCGCCCGACACTTGGGACTCGATCGTTTCACTCAATACTAGGGACANTTATCAAATCGAGCCCATTTGTTGATCTGATTATACTCATCCTTCTGAAAAGAATAGCCTGGCATATCTATATGATGATGAATATTAAGGAAGTCATTATGCCAAAAAAAAAATATATATTTGTCAATTCCTTATTAAAAATGTCGCCCGACACTTGGGACTCGATCGTTTCACTCAATACTAGGGACGAGCATCTTACAAGCAACACCTGACACCCACATTGTGATCCTTTTATCAAGACACCAAAGACGTACATCGTACAATACAAGATATATTGCGTTGATTATTTATTACTTTTCTAGCTTATGTATAAAAAGAGAAGGAAAAGAATAGGGAAGGGGGCGTTTCGGATAGCTTCCTGACTCTCTCTCCTTTTGAATTTTGTATCCCAGGAATTTCTGAGGATTTGCACTCCTCTAGCTTACCGAATATAAGAATTTAATATAATCCTATGGTTCCCTCTCAATAATATCATCCATCCTGCCCTCATTTTTATTTTAATTATACAAGGTTTGTCACAGGGTTGCATGTAGGGCTGTCAATTTAACTCGTTGTTTGTGAACAGCTCGTGTTCGGCTCGTTCGTTAAGCCTAATGAGCCGAACACGAACAATTTTTTAAGCTCGAAATGTAAACGAGCCGAACACGAACAACAGTTTGTTCGCTCGTGTTTGGCTCGAAATGGCTCGAAAAAAAAAATTATAGAACTTTTTATATAACAATATATTACATATAATATTTATATAATAATATATTATATATATTTATGTCCAATTTTAAATCATAACATCTCATGTGGCAATGTGGTTAGTGTCTTCTTTTCTATAAATTTGATCCAGGTTCGAATCCCACACTTTACGTCTATTTTTCACAATCTTAGTTTAACGAGCCAATTTCGAGCCGAACACGAACACGAACACACTATTCACGAGCCGAATACGAGTTAAGCCTGAGCTCGCTCAAGCTCGGCTCGTTTACAGCCCTACTTGCATGTACTTACGAGCAACATGAGACATTGAGACCGCAAGTCTCAAAAAGATTTAACTGTGAGGAAAGATTGTAACGATTTTTCATGAAAAATTGATATTATTAATTTTATTATTATTTAATTATATTATAACTGTGTTATAATATCTCCACATTTTTCTTGAGGGTCGACTCATTTCTTAGAAATAAGTGACTTAAAATAAATTGCTCTTATGATAATTAGGTCAATAGATGCTTAATGACTACAAAAAAATTGATTTTTCATCAATTAATTGCATAATGAAGAAGAAAGCCAACGTTAAATAGTCAAAATTGATTTGAATCAACAAACATTCTCTATTTTAGGCTTATTTGATTTACAATTCAATCTAATTGAATAAAAATAGATCTAAAACCATTTTAGTTCTACTAAAGTATTTTTTATATTTTAATTTGTACAATAAAAATACTCTTGATCGGATCTTTAGTGGATCTAACGGCTCAAAGTGGAGCACCCGTCATCATATAGACGACTACGAGAATAAGGTACTTGGACGATGACAGAAAGACAATAGTCTACCAACCAAAGACTGATCCAGCAGACGAATTAGGGTCAACCAACCTTGAGGTTGACTGACTCTAAGGCTATTCCGGTAAAGACCGACCGACAAGATATATATTCTTGAAATTTACATGATACAGAGATAATTGTCATTTCAAAATAAGACTATTGTGAAAGAAGGTTTTGAATCTCAGGGAGTTTGGTGCGTCGAGATGTGGGCAACGTCTCATGCCACCAAAGAAAAAGTGATGGATGGACATATTCACCCAAGCAAAGAAGAAACAACCATGCTAGTACTTTGCTCGAGAGGCTGACTCACCGTGTATTTATCAATTGAATGACATGAATCCGATCGATTGAAGATTAATCGATCACTGAAAATTAAGTTATAATTATCATTTAACAATTTTCGCAGCCCTCTATTGATAGAAAGGTATAACATGTAAATTAGCCTATTGAANAAAGACCCGGGACGTCTCCTTTAGATGAAAAAATGAGCACATGGAAGAATGCAGCGCCCCCCGTCAATAAACCAGCGCCGGACCCCTACTGCGGCCGGCACCCACTGCTGCACCCACCACCCGGTCCTACCTTTCCAAGATCTCATCCATTTATTCATGTTAAATTTTTTGAAATGTAGGATGTCCAATTATTCATAACTGCATACAATGTTGTATAATAAAGAGAGAAAAATAAAGGGATAAAAGTCATGAGAGGAAATTTTAGAGAATGTATTAAATTATTATCTCTGGCGAGACGAAAAAATCAGGTCCTTCTGAGTGTTTTTGAGTTATAAGATTTGAGCGTGAGGGATAGAGCGACAGAAGGAGAAAAATATGTATGGATTTTTATAGGGAAAAATAAAAAAATGTCATTCTCCATTATCTTTCACATAACTCTTAACAAATTTTCATAATCTGGCACGAGTTTTGAAGAATGATACAGATCTCGAGATAATTATATAAGTAATAAGTATTTAAATCATGATAAAAGTCATTCAGATCTCCAATTTCAGCAAACTTACTGTCAATTTGACAGGCTCAACGGGAAGAACCCAATGTTACCAAAATTGGTTCAATATGAACTAAATCA
>JXCR01074561.1:36583-62618 GCA_002079205.1 Phalaenopsis hybrid cultivar | reverse complement strand
CGGTCGGCTGTAAGAATTGAATCTCGAGATCATTATCGATATTTCATAGTGTAACTTCCATTTGCTATAAATATGAGAATAATAACGTGCCAATGTGAATTTTTCCTGAAAAGAGACACAAAGGGAGTATTTATTTTTGGTGCTCATAGACTTCAGTCTTTCCAGACTTGTTCTAATTCTCTCATTGCACTTTATTCCTTGGATGTGATTCACGAACAATTTTGGGTTCAACCCTAACATAGATGATTTTGTAGATTCTTCAACGATTCTTATCCTAATTAAGACAACCATACAATATTATAAGAAAATTTTATAAAAGGCAATTAAATTTCTATGCTCATTCCACTCTTAAGAGACGTTAACTAATCTAACTTATGTGTTATTGATCACTTCAGACGTTTTAGGATGAGTTTGGGGTGGCGGTCCAACACCATACAACTGTTTTTTCTTTTTTGTAAAATTGTATTTTGCATGTGTTCTCAAAAACTACAGCGGAAAACTACGTTTTTCCACCAGACTTGACTACCTGGGGTGACTGCGAGAAAGTTGTGTTTTAACTTGTTCAAAATGAATTTTAAAATAGCCACAACAAGCTTTTAAACAACGACTTCTTTTTCAGCGGTTTCATAGTTGCAGCTGCCCCAAACTGAGCCTTGGTGCACGTCTTTTAGCCAACACATATAAGTGTATTTTATTAATTGCGCTAAATATAACTGTTGAATCCTAAATTGTTCGCGGGCCTACACCTGGACATGAGCACTCATAAAAGAGAAGAGAAGAAATTGATAAAGAGAAAGAGGGAGATTGAAAGAGTTTTAAAGAAAAGCTCTAAGAGTTTTATTGCCTAGAAAAGGTCAGTACATATGGCGTACAACTAAGCGTGCGTTTGGGGCGGCGGCATGGTGCCACACCACAGTTTTTTGAACAATATCTTATTCTTTAGCAGCTTCACGATAGTTTATTCTTCACGGCATGGTGCCACATCATAGTTTATTCTTCGACAACTTCACAACTGCTTCTTCAAATAGCTGTAGTTGCCCCAAACTGACCCTAAGTTCAATATCCTTGATTTTGCATGTCAAGTCTCAAATTTGACCATTCTTTTGGGTTGTACACATGATTATAAACCATAGAAAGAAGACAAAATCAATTTGAAAATAGGAATGCAGCATGAATTGGGACTTCATATGACCATAAGCCACCAAACAAGGGAGTTGCCAATTTAGTTAATGACTTCGTCCGAATGTCATAAATAAATATATATATATACATACATACATACATACATACATACATACATACATACATACATATATATATATATATATATATATATATAACTTGGACGTGTACAGTTTGTTTTGTTTAAGGAATAATTCTTCAACAACTATTCATATATGGTTGCACCTACTGGAATGATAGAAGACAAAATTTTTAAGGCAGAAGTACCATATAGATGGAGAACATCCTATTTGAAATATACACAATGAAAATATAAAATATATCAAAATTTGCAAAATCCGATTTCAAATGGATAAAACTGTCAATAAATGATCTGACATGACAATCTTATAAAGACCTTATAAAATGAGTACATTATTTGATAAATATCACGAAAAAGAACCAGTGGTCCCGGCCAACTTGCCGACCGGAATTCGGGGATCGGAGATCTATTTTCATGATCTGGGATCATACATTGTGGCCACACCGCATTCAGGCGTGGTCACACCACTGTTCAAAGCGTAGTAGATAGAGGCTCTATATGACCACACCCAAGGTCCAACGTAATTAGGTCGGGTTCTCTGTCTGGGCAGCATGGCCATGCCACTCGCTGGCTTGGTCACGCTGGTCGACAAAACTGGGCGCCTGCTAAGATTTAGGCGTGGTCACGCCGACCAAAACCCATATGGGTTGTTTGGGATGGTTTTGGAGTAGGTGTGGTCACACCACTAAATAGGCATGACCACGTCTAAATTAGGAGGGGGTTCCAGGCCTCGTGTGTGATGTCCAAAGGATCGAATGTGAGCAGATAATGATCCTTGTACCTCCGTAGGGACCGTAAATGTGATTCAAAAGAGTTTGAAAGGTTGAACCGTCTACATTTTATCGAGCTGAGCAGTTCCAATCATAAAATCCATCTATTCAGGCCTTGAGCTTAAGATCTGAACATGGTGCGAGGTACTCTAGTCTATAATATGTGCCACAGGAATGCCCATATTAGCATGATACAACCTTATGCCACAGTAACGAACGTCAATCTAGATGATACCGAAAGCAATGTCGGCTTGGCCATGATCAACTCGGGGCACAACTATAGCCGTGTAGACATGTGCTCTCAACGAGGATGTCCCGTGTATGTCGTATCAAAAATGAACGCCAACAAATAAATAGGTTGGGTTTAGGTCATGTTGGTTCATGTTAAGTCAAATTTGGATTAGAGTAAAACCTAACCCATTAAGCCGAATTGACACCACCAGTGAGAAGGATCCACTATTTAAGTACTGAGTAAAAATATTAATCTCTCAGTTTAATATGTGATATAAATCAATACCAATGATTTGATTGAGATAAACTGGTTAATTAATGTAAATGATTCATATAATTTGTCTTTACAAAGTTATTAATCCCTTGAATCATAGTCAAATACGGCTCAAGCCCAGATGATTGTTATATGATTAAGCGATCTCCTCCTGTGATAAGAATGTTGAGAAGCTGACACACAGAATTAGGGTCTATTTGGGGCAGCAACAGCTTATTAAAAAATAATTATGATACTGCTGAATAATAATCTGATGCACAAAAAATAGCGATGACTATTACTATTTTTTTTAAAAGTCGGACCACAGCTAGAAAACTACCACCACACTTAGCCAGGAGTGATGAGAAAACACAGATTTAAGCAGCAGCTTTTAACAAGACCGCCAAAATAAAGTTTGCCCAACAGACAAACCTGTAATGTTTAGATCAATATAAAGCAGTTGAAGAACCATATTAGTTAAATAAATACCAAATAATAGATCATTTAATTCCAAACAATCAAATGAGCCAAATATAACTGAAAGACAGCTTACTTAGAAATTATATCATCAAATGATTTTTTTTTATAATTATTTTGACTTGTTTTTGGCCAAAATATTATTATTTTTAAAAAATTTACATAAACTTGGACACAATATTGTACTAATTAAGCTTAAGAAAATAAAATATCTCATTTTTTTTCCATTTGATTTTGTAATATTTTTTTGTTTTTTTTTCTNTATCTATTTTTCTCATAAGAAAATAAACAATTTGTATTTTATTAGATCCATTCTTATAAGTAATAATATGCTAATCTCTTTTGTTGAATAAAGTATTAGCAATAACCAAAGCATACGATAAAACAAAATCTAATATGACTTTACATTCTTCATTAATCATTCTAAAATTGTAGTCACCATGAATATTTCTAAAATCTTATTACACTCTACCAACATGTCCATTTAAATCTCCTTATAAAATTTTTTTTCTTCAAGAGGTGTCATTTGTATTAATTCTTCAAGGTGATTCTATACTTTTTCTTTAGAACCTATATCTAAACTTACTTGAGAAGCATAAATATTTATAATATTAAAAATTATAGTATCAACAACAATCTTGAGGGTTATAATTTTATCTCTAATTCTATTAATTTTTACAGCATTTTCTTTCAAACTCTTATCTATAATTACGTCTATACTATTTGTAGTGTGACACTTACCGGAATATCAAAATTTAAAACCTAAGCTATCAATTTCTTTAGTATTTTCTTCAACTCATTTGGTTTCTTGAATACATAAGATATTTATTTTTATATGAATCATAATATCAACTAGTTACATTAGTTTACCTGTCAAAGCACATATATTCTAAGATCTTATCCTCATATTAGTTTTATGGACTAACTTTTTTACTTGCATTTGTCTGTAATGTGAAAAGTCTTGCTTATTTGACACTATGCTCGAGCGTCGGTGTAGCGGTTCTTCCATACTTTTCACTGTATTTAGACCATACAGCGTGTTGGATTACATCAGGGATCGGCTTTAAGCCCATATCCTTTTGCTTTAGTTATAGATGCTCTTACTAGATATTTAAAGCAGGATGTACCTTATTGTATGTTTTTCACTAATGATATCCTTCTTGTGGATAAGACTAGAGAAAGAACTCAGAGAAAACTTGAATTATGAAGGTCTGCATTGGAGTCTAAAGGCCTTCGTTTGAGTAGAACTAAAACTTTAATACTAATAAAAATTAAAAATTTAATAATTTTATCCATCCAAGAATAATGATACATCCAAAATTATAAGAGAAGGGAGTACGATAGAAAATTTATGGATATCTAATATTGACCTGCTTAATGAGATGTGACTTGTGGTCCATTTTTAAATTTCGAAGAGGAATTTTTTAAGTGGGAAGATTGTAACGGTCCCGTTACGGTTACCCAGCGAATAGGAAACGAAGAATCGTAGAAATGGAAGTGAGGAGTCGAGCAAAGTGGAGACGAATCGAGAAGGTCAGGAAGTCGAAGAGATAAGAGAAGAAGCGATAAGGTCGGGAAATCGAACAACTAACTTCGCCGTATAAATCGACAAAACTGGCAGGAACTTACCAGTAGAGTCGAGGCCCCGTGTGGGTTCGATCGAAGGAGTTCTTATGCGAGGAGGCAACATCGAGCTTCTAGCGGCTAACGTGCGAGAGCTCGTTCAAGCGCAAAGGAAGAAGTTGTGAGAAGGATGAAGCGTGAGGAAGGAGGGTGTTGAAGCCGAAAAGGAGAAGAGCGGCGGAAGGAAGGAGGCGTCGACCGTAGTAGCAACTCATGCGGGAGGGAGTCGAAGCTAGGAAATCATGTGTTCAATCCAGATTGTGCGTGCAGAGGAAGTGTTGATGCCGAAGGAGAACGAAGAGAAGATGAAATTTGTGCGGGACAAGCCGAGTTTAGGAAAGACTGAAGGTAAGGTAAATAAATTTAATTGTACTAATTATTAATAATAAGTTTTAAATAAATCAGGTTTTAAGGTAAAGAAGTTTTATAGTAAAAATGTTTAGAGTTTGATTTTATTTAAGTTTTAATTGTTTAATTAGTAAAAAATTGGTACACAATATAAATGTAATTGTATGTATGTTTATATGACTAATCGAAAAGATACAGATTATATAAAGTGATTAGAAAGTTAAACCAGAAGAACCAACTCTATTATCAGTATTTTAAGCTTAAATTATTTAAAAGAAATAATTAAATGAAGATAACAATTAGGATAGTAATAAAAAAATAATTAAAATAATATGATACATCAAAGGGTCAAATAAATGAAAATTGTCTTTTAATAATAAGATTAAAATATAATAAACTAATAATAATTTTTTATGCATTTGATTTTAGGTTTCTCATTGGAGATAAGTGAAGAGAATGTTTTGAAATCATCAGTGATGGAGATGAGTACTTACTTTTTTGTTATAGTAATATTTTGTTTCTTCTTGACTAAATGCATTTAGTATTATTGTTATAGTGCCACGTGCACACGATGTATGGTTTCATTGAATTTTGTTCTTATTGTAAGAATAATATGTGTGCTTAGCTTTGTTGAAATTATCATTGAATCTTGTACAATAGTATTGATTACTATGCAAATGAGAATGAAATATTTATTATTAAAAATGTGATATTTTTATAGTATGCTTGTATTTGCATGCTTAACTATGATGGAGTCACCGCTTGATGGTACTAGTGGGAGACACTAATGTACCCATACACGTATATGAAAAATGATATTGATATTGAAGTAACCTAAGTGGTATAATTTTTAGACAGTGTTCCTGTGACGGTTGTATAGATATAAAATGATATTAATATGTTATTGATATAATAAAATTTATTGATAGCATCTCAAATGTTAATATTGATTATTAAAAGTTTAACTGACATGCATTTTATTTTGTTTTTTCTTTGTATTATTATATTTTTAAAATATGAGTATTCACTGGTTTGTTTAACTCATTATTATTTTAAACTAACTTTCAAGTTAACTAATTGATTAAAAGATGAGCAATTTAAGAGATAATATTTATAGAAGACGCGGACAAATCAATAACAAGGTAAATTTAAATATATTTTTTTAATTTGATTTGATTAGTGGCTCTTTCATTTGTTAATAGTTATAGAAAAAAATATGAAAAAAATTTAATTTCTTTCCTCCAATTTTTTGTTGTCGTTTTGGTTAATTTCAAGCCCCGGGCCGGGTCGTGATAATAATAGCACTGATTATTTATGCTTTCAACGTGAATTTTAATGGCATTCTTGAAAATGCGAACAAGGATTATAGAGCTAAAATATGTATGCAGTTGTTGAGTTAAAAGGATATCGTAGAGACTCATATTTGTGAATGAGGAGAGAATATTATGTAAAGCTCAAAATAATGAATTTATATATTTCAAAATGAAAAAGAAGATAAGCTTCATGCCAGCTATATTTTAATCACCTAATGAGATCAACTAAAAATTATATATTACATGATCGAATGAAAGAAACACAATTTCAAATAATTCATTCTGTAGTGATTGGACTTGACTTGTATGTTTCTTTATAAATATATTATATAAATATAAATATTTTGATTGTACTCTATGATAAGGATGTCTTAAGTTTTGGGTTTCACTAACATGAACACAAGGAAAGATGCATAAAGAGACACCAAAAATGACAAATCACATTTTTTTTCAACTTTTTGTTTTGATGAAGGCTAGCTTTCTTTGATGCAAAAGTAGAAAAAAATCCATTTCTCTATAAATAATAATTTAAATGAGGTTAAATCTCAAATTTTATAAGAAATTTGAGAACAAATGAAAAACATGGCAATTTAGCAAAAAACTTGAACAGATCGCAATCATATATGCAAAACTAATTACAAAGTATCTTGATTATAAGAAAAATGGTAAAAGTCAATAAATTGAATATCTAAGTTCCCAAATTAGTACAAAGTAAAACATCTGTCTAAAGTTCTTAAGTCTTTACTACATTCACAAAATTACCATCTAACGAGCACTTATAAGTTTGAGAAGAAAATACAAATTTTATTCAACAACTCATCGTGAAATACATAGCTCAAGTGTCTTTTTTATAGTCCAAAAGATTCGAAGTTAGTAATGTTTTAAAGTTTCTGAGGTCTGGCTAAACATTGAGTCTTTAAATCAACAATATTATTTTTCCAACCGAAAACAACAAGCCTCCAATCTGAATTCAATTGCAGTAATTAATAGTCGGTTCTTTAGAAATGGTAACAAACAGCTTAAAATTGTTACAATAGGAAAGTCATAAAATTGAAACCAACTGCAGGCATTGTTGATTACAGTGAAAATCCTCAAGATAGTAGAGAGAGTAAAAAATCCGTTTTGGATGAAGAGATACTGAGAGCAATATTGAAGCAAAAAAGAAAAACACGTACACATTGTAAAGGCATGGGTAAGCAAAAATCTTTGTAGATAAGGAACCACGATACTAAGGAGATATCAGAAGTACTTGATAAGACCAAAACAAGCAGCGTGCATGGCAACATCAAAGATCTGATCTTTACTATAGTTCCGATAATCATAAATTAGTAGGTGCCATCTAAGCTGTGTGATGTATAGTGTAGTAATTTATAATTTTTTTATATCAAACGGTTGGATGGAATGGGGAGTTGGAAATAAAAAATCTAGGGAATTTAGGAGCTGAACTGAAAACAACTTGCAGTAGTAAATTAAATTCACCTAATTATTTTAAATGTTAAAGAGCACATTTCATTCGCTTAGGCATAGCACATTAAAAATAAGCTGGAAAAAAAAGAACTAGAACCTCACCAAACTCAAAGCTCACATCTTATGCATTTGATGAGCGTAAATTTTCTAATTTCCATAAAATCTTCCTAACTTTAAAAAAGAAATTTCACTCCCATGTATAGACCATTGAATATTTTTCAAGCAAATTTGGGCTAGCCATTGTGGTACTTGTAAAGTAATTCATAAATCATCACAAACAGGTATGTCATACTAACACAATATATCTGATATCTACCATCCATAGAGGATGCAATCTCATTTGAAATTGCTTTAGAAATAAGATGAATCGAGTTGTCTGGTGAGGTGATGGATATGAATTCACGAGGAAGTAAAAAGAGAGAATCGTATATGACATTATTAGTAGGTTCATGAAATAAAGTTAAATTAGATATGTTGATGACTGGACTAATATAAAAACTTCTCAAAGTTGTGAATTTATAAGCTTTTGTTCCAATGTTCTTTATTTTTTTCAGTTTCACCTTTTTCTTTGCATATAGTTTATTAATGACTATAAAAAAAACTTGTAGGAGGACAACATGACATTATCGTTCTCATTTTTTATGTTCCATTTCCATTAAAAAAAAAAATTGTTACTCTCGATGTTTTAAAAAAACTCACTGGACCAACATATTCTACTTGTTAGGCCGTGAGCTATGGGTCAATATATAGTAGAAAAAATGAGTTTTGAACTCTCCTATTTCCAATGGAAACTCATATTTTGAATCGAAAATAACTTGCAACAATAAATCATACTAGCTAGGGCGTACTCCAATCATACAGAATACATCCGTTCTTGAGGGCACCCAAAATCAGAGAACTTAAACTAAGACAACATAAAATTCATTGTTTCTGATGAGTATAAAATTCTAATAATCAGCCACTATAAGTTTTAATCTTTAAATATGAACGATAATTACTTGTATAACTCATGTTGTTTCAATTTGTTAATTCAACTGTGATAGTTTTTTAAAGGTTAAAATATGGTAAGAGCTTTGATTGCCATGATTCTATTTTAAATTTTGCGACCTCACACAATTTAATAGAAACCAATCTTTATATATATATATATATATATGAGCTCATCTGAATATTCGTGTATATAAAAAATTTGTTATAGTCAATATTTTAAAAATATTTACCACACCAGTTACACTGTGAACTGGGGTTCGATTTAGTGAACAAAAACCAGACTTAACTATTGAAAAGGGTCACTTAAACCGGTAAAATGTTCGCAGTTTTTGAAACTGGGCACTTTTCTATGCTTCAAAGTTAAAGTCCAAATGTACATAAGAAATCACTTTTTAATTGATTCGACTTTCTTTTGTTCTTTTATTCTTGGAGCATTGTTTCTTTTATTGTGAGAATATCCTCAAACAGTTGATAGCAAATTAAGGATGCATTTAATTGTATTGTAGAAAAAATATTTTCATCTATTGCTTATTTGATTAAAAGTAAAACTTAAAGATTTCCTTAAGATTTAACATTCATGTATATTTAATGCTCATTGATAGCGGCCTTAGCGTAAAACCCTTGGGTTGGGGTTTCGAATCCCAAGCCTTTCAGGAGGATTCAAATAGCACACGAATTGGAAGAGGGGTCCGTCACTCGGTCAGTCCAACCTAGAGGGGTTGATTGGCAGTCTCCAACCGTCGATCAATCTTTTTCTAAAAAATATTTAATGTTTTGTATTTTATCCTCTAAATGGATTGCATTATTACAATACAATTTGTGTTATTTAATTGATTTTTTTTGTATCTTTATATTTACTATGTCACCATAAGATCAACTTTTAGTTGAACCTCAAAACATTTTCTCTGTTTCAATCTCTGATTTGGTTACTTAAACCTTCTTACAATACAATTTCTGGTATTTTTATCGTTAGGCTGGAACATCAAATATGGCGGGAGGAAAAGTTTAAGAGAAAATTTATTTTATTTGCTATTTATATTCCTGTTTATTTTGTTGAGAGTGACTCCTATTGGTTAGACCTCTATCTGCCATAAAAATAGAATTTTTCTTGTAATAAATATGGGTAGAAAAACAACGCATGATCAATATTTTTATATTTTAACTCGAAATGAAGAGAACGAGCATGAGTATTCTAACCATTTGTGTAAAGAGTGCGACTATTACTGATGAATGTAAAAAATAAATTGAAAGTTTCTTTATTTTACCTATTTCTTTTTTTTTTTTTTTTTTTTTTTTTTTTTTTTTTTTGCATGAATACACAGGGATAGGGGAAAAAATGGAATTACAAAGGTTTCTAATTTTTATTTTGCTAAAATTTGAGTATCAAAGCACAAATTTGATATGAAACTCTAGCAATAATGTCTAAGACCTTTATCAATTAAATTAATTGGTAGATGCAATTTCAAGTTTAATTGAAATTTCTCTTTTGATATTTTGTATATTTGTACATAAAATTTGATCTGCACGAATCTAAAGACAATCTAACTGTGTAGATCAAAGGAAGCATGATAGGTATTCCTCTTGATGAAAAGCTACATGTCCTCGTGAATCCAACTTGTTGAAGACCGCCCAACCGACCGAAGGACTGATGACTGAGCGAGGTTAGACGACCAAAAGGCCACCCTGGCCAACAAGAGGCAGACATTGATACTAATAACTAGACAAAGGCTTAACCCCCCAGCAATCTCAACGTAAAGCTATTTCAACAATTTCCCCAAACATCACCTAAGATTGCCAAAGAACAATAATTAGGCAAGTTGACCAGATGCCCAAAAACTGACCGGCCACCCCACTCAAGAGTCGACCGACTTCCTAAAGTGTGTCACGACCCGGCTCAAGGCTTGGAATTAACTA
This sequence comes from Phalaenopsis hybrid cultivar, assembly GCA_002079205.1. Lineage (NCBI taxonomy): Eukaryota > Viridiplantae > Streptophyta > Magnoliopsida > Asparagales > Orchidaceae > Phalaenopsis > Phalaenopsis hybrid cultivar. The sequence continues at coordinate 51,968 of JXCR01074561.1, read as the reverse complement.
AGGCAGGAACAGACGGTCGGATGGTGGGAATTAAATTTTTCATTACTATTAACAAATGAAAGAATCACCAATCAAATTAAATTAAAACAGTATATTTAAATGTATCTCGATATTTGGTTGTTTGCGTTTTCTATAAATATTATATATTCTATCTCACATCTTTTAATCACTCAATTAACCTGGAATGTTATTTTAAAAATAATCGTGAGCTAAACAAATGAACATATTCCTAAATTACAGTAATACAAGAAAAAAGAAAAAACAAGATGTATGTCAGTTAAACTTTTAATAAATCAATATTAACATTTGAGATATTATTCAATGAATCTTACTATATCACTAGCATATTAGTATTATTATATATTTGTACAACCATTACAGGAGCACCGGCAAAAAAATTATACCAATTAAGGTAGTTTAATATTCATATCCTTTTTCATGTATGCACACGTGTACCTTAGTTTTCCTCCACTAGTATCATAAAAGGGTGACTCTATCATAGTTAATCATGCACATACAAGCATACATTATTAATATTTCATTCTCGTTTACATAGTAGTCAATATTCTTGTGCAAGATTCAATATTTGTGATAATTTAAATAAAACTAAGCAAAGATGTCTTTCTTACAATGTAACTAAAATTTAATAGAAGCATAAATCATGGATATGCAATACTATAATAGTAACAGTAAATGTCTTTGGCTGAGAATAAACAAAATATTATTATAATAAAAGAATATGAGTACTCACCTTAATGTCGATTAATTTGTTATTTGATTTGTCTTAATGTCGACTTTTAAAATATTATGCCTAAAATAAACATTGTATAAAATTTAATTAATTTATTATGTTATTACATATATATAATTTTAATAATTTATATTATTTTAATTAGTTGTTTACTTTATGTTATTTAAGTATAAAATTTATTATTATTTCATTTTATGTAATCCCGCTTAAAATTTTCTATTATATATATTATTACTATTAATTTTATTATTAAATCAATTGACTTTATTAAAACTTACCTCGCTTGAATCGTAATCAGTTCTGTATGTGATTCTGGTTCTCTGCGCATGATATATCTCTTTCGGCTTCGGCTCCCTACTGCATGAACTCGTCTCTTCTTCTCCTTCTTCCTCTTTACATGTTAGATCTGAATCGGATGAAGACTCTTCCATAGAACCGTGGCGCCTTCCTCTTCAGGGGCTCAAAATTGATGTTGACTCCGTCTTCGCCTTCTCCGCTCGATTCTGACGCCTCCACTGTCGCTCTTTTTTTTTCGCACACATACCTCGTCTCCTCCTTTCTTCCTCTTCTCTTCTACGATGGTCGGCTAGGTTACATTTGTGCGCAAAGAGCTTCCCTTCCTCCCGCTTTCTTTTCTCTACGCATGAGCACCGCGTTGCTGCCCTAACTTGCTCAACACAACAGCTAAGTCCACTTCTTCAATTTATAGAAAGAATTAATCCCTTGTGGTCTTAAACCTTCATTTCAAATTTCTGACTCCTCGTTTTCTCTCTTCTGGGCAGCTCTTCATTTCCTCTCCCTCTCTTCATTTCATCTTCCCGAGTAATTGAAGCAGGAATGTTACAATTTCCCCACTTACCCAAATTTCTTCCTCAAAATTTAAAATTTTAATTCTAATATTATTAAAATTTTCTTATAATTATTTTACTAGCTCTTTCATTAAAATTATATTAATTAATCGTTAACCTTAGCTCTGATACCTCTTTTGTCACGACCCGGCTCAGGGCTTGGAATTAATCAAAGCGGGAACAGACAGTCGGATTATGATAATTAAATATTTCATAACTCTTAACAAATAAAGGAGTCACTAATCAAATTAAATTAAAGCGATATATTTAAATTTACATTGTTACTAATTGTTCATGTCTTCTATAAATACTATCTCTTTTATCGTTCATCTTTTAATCATTTAATTAATCTGAAAAGTTAGTATAAAAATAATAGTGGGATGAGCATGTCAGTGAATACTCATACCTAAACTACAGTAATATAAGAAAAAATAGAAAGCAAGATGCATGTCAGTTAAATTTTAATAAATGAATATTAATATTTGAGATATTATTCAATAAATCTTATTATATCAATAGCATATCAATATCATAATATATTTTTTCAACCGTCACATGACTATCTAAAAATTTATATTAATTAAGGTACTTCAATATTCATATTCTTTTTTATATACCTGCATGGATAACTTAGTGTTCCCCTACTCATATCATAAAATATGACTTCATTATAGTCAATCATGTACATACAAACATGCAATAATAATGTTTCACTCATTTACATAACAATCAATATTATTGTACAAGATTCAATATATGTGATAATTTAACAAAGCTAGAGTACACAGGCATTCTTACAATATGAACAAAATTTAATAGAAGCATAAATCATGAATTTGCAGTAATGTAACAGTAACAGTAAATGTATTTAGCTGAGAAGTAATAAAATATTGTTATATTAACAAAATATGAGTACTCACTTCTATGTCGATTAATTTGTTATTTGATTTTTCTTGACGCCGACTTTTATATGATGAAACGCCTAAAATAATCATCGTATAAAATTTAATTAATTTATTATGTTATTACATATATGCACTTTTAATAATTTATATTATTTTAATTAGTTTTTTACTTTATGTTATTTGAGTGTAAAATTTATTATTACTTTACTTTATATAATCCTGTTTAAAATATATATATGTGTGTGTGTGTGTGTGCGCGCGCGCGCGCATGCTGGTTCCGTGGCTTGTTGGTAGAGCAGCCTCTCTGAAAGTCGTAAGTCCCTCAGGTCACGGGTTCAAATCTCCCAGCGTGTGTGTCATCAGTCGTGACCTAGTCGTAAGTCCCCTCAAGTCACAGGTTCGAATCTCCCTCTGGCCAGTTTGTCGTTAGTGAGGGTGATCCTCTAATAGCTAGGCACATGAGGGTCCCCTCAGGTCACGGGTTCGAATCTCCCTCTGGTCAGTTTGTCGTTAGTGAGGGTGATCCTCTAATAGCTAGGCACATGAGGGTGATTGGGGGTTCGTATAATAGTCTCTAGTCATTCTTTGAATATATATATATATATATATATATATATATATATATATATTCATTTTATTATTAAATCAATTAACTTAACTTTATTAAAACTTTCCTTGGTCGAACCTTAATCCACTTTGCATGTGATTCTAGTTCTCTACACACAATGTATCTCATTCGGCTTCGGCTCCCTACTGCATGAGCTCATCTCTTCTTTTCCTTCTTCCTCTCAGCACGTTAGATCTGAATTGCATGAGGACTCTTCCGCAGAGCCTTGACGCCTTCCTCTTCGGCTGCTCTAAATGGACGTTTGTTTCTCCTTTGTTTGACATTGTCGCCGCCGCTGCTACTCTTCTCCTCTTTTACACGCAATTGTCGTCTCCTTTCTTCCTCCTCTTCTATGATGGTCGGCTACGTTACAATTGTGCGCAAAGAGCTTCCCTTCATCTGACTTCTGTATGCGAGCATCACGTCGTTGCCCTAACTTGCTCGACACAACAGGTAAGTCAACTTCGACATTTCTGACTTGTTTCTTCTCTTTTCTACGCAACTCTTTGTTTCCTCTCGCTCTCTTCATTTCCCTTTCCCCGAGTAATTGAAGTGGAACTGTTACAATCTTTCGCACTAACCAAAATTTTGTCCTTAAAATTTAAAATTTTTAATTTTACTGTTATTAAAACTTTTTTATAATTACCCTTCTGGCTCTTTCATCAAGATTACATTAATTACTCATAAACTGGCTTTGATACCACTTTTGTCAAGACCCAGCTCGGGGCTTAGAATTAATCAAGGCTGGACCAGAAGGTTGGACGGTAGGAATTAAATTTTCCATAACTATTAACAAATGAAATAGCTACTTATCAAATTAAATTAAAGTGATATATTTAAATTTACTTTGTTACCGGTTATCCATGTTTTCTATAAATATTATCCATTTTATTGCTCATCTTTTAATTAATTAATTAATCTGAAAAGTTTGTTTAAAAGTAATTGTGAGCTAAACAAGTTAATACATACTCATATTCTTAAATTACAGTAATACAAAGAAAAAGAAAAGGAAAGATACATGCCAGTTAAACTTTTAATAAATTAATATTAAATGTTAAGATATTATTCAATAAATTTTATTGTATCAATAACATATCAATATCATTGACGTGTTATTACGGTATTATTTGAGTTATTGACAGTGTTATTGCAATATTTTTTGAGATAACCTGCGGTGTTATTTGCGTGGATTTGCGTTGTTATTGTAGTGTTATTGCGGTATTATTGGTATGTTATTAAGATGTTATTGTGATGTATTGCGGCATTATTCAAATGCTATTACAATGTTATTTGAGGTAACCCGTGAGGTAATGGGCGTGTTTTCGGCGGCGGTGTTATTCGAGTAAATTTATGATATTATTGCAGTGTTATTCTAGTGTTATTGTAGTTTTTTTTAGGTAACCTGTGGTGTTTTTGGCTTGTTTTCGGCGGGGGTGTTATTCGTGCAAATTTGCGGTATTGATGCGGTGTTATTGCGGTAAAAAAACACGCAAATAGCACCATTGTCGCAAATAACATGCTATTTTTCAAAGCATTAGGTTGGTTCGGGTACGGTCATGCGAAAAAAAGTGTTTTTTCGTCATTTTTTAGGTGGGTCCAACCAAAATAAGTGCCATGATTTTATTGGAGTCCTCTGGACTCTATGGAAAAATTTTTCTTGCACGTGATTCTAGTTCTCTACGCACAATATATCTCCTTCGAGTTTGACTCCCACCACACGAGCTCCTCTCTTCTTCTTCTTCCTCCTCCTCTCTGTGTGCTAGGACCTAATCGCACGAGGACTCTTCCAAATTGCCTTGATGCTTTCCTCTTCGGCGGCTCAAAATTGATGTCAACTACTCCTCTGCTCGACAGTGTCGTCATCTCCTCCTCTTGACACCGACACTGCCACTGCAGCTCTTCTCCTCCTTTGAACGCAAGCCTCCTCTCCTCTTCTCTTCCTCTTCTTTTCTACGATGGTCGTCTAGGTTACAGTTGTGCACAAAGAGCTTCCCTTCCATTTCTTATATTTTGCACGCAAGCACCGCCTCGCTGTCCTAACCTGCTCGACACAATAGGTAAGTCGACTTAACATTTTATAGAGCGAAATCATCCCTCATGGTCTCGATCCTTCATTTCAATTCCAACTCGCTTCATCTTCTACGAGGCTTTTTTTTCCTCTTCTCCCAGTAATTGAAACAGGACTGTTACGGAGCAAAGGTCGACCGATGTACAAATAAAAACTGATCAAAACCAACTCAATTGGCCGACCCAAGGACCTACCAAACGAAAGGTCCCGATACGTAAAAAGATAATATTACGTTGTACAACCTGCCTAAAACAGGGGTAAAACATACAATTTCTCTCTATCTCCTATAAGGAGGGGATCATACCATGTATTATGTATTTTTTGGCTCCTCTTTAGGTTCACTCTCTGTAGGAAGAACTTTGTTTCCTCTCTTATAACCATCATTTTCAATATATAAAATGGGCCACACAACTTCGGAATATCCCTGTTTTCCATAGAGGGACAAGTCGTATTCTCTCTCATATCTCTGTCTGTCTACTCTCTCTCATGATTCTTGCAGCTCTGATCCTTGGGCATGCCTCGCAGAATAAATTTGGATTCAACATCCTAAAAGATGTGGTGAGCATGGAGTATGTTATCAATAAGAAGAAAAGTGACAACATTTTCTGGGAGGCTTTTATCAAGACGCAGGATGGAGTTCATGCGGTAACAGATCCAATAGCTGAAAAATCCATTTTTGTCGTCTTCTGAGAAGCTTTGGCTTTAAGGAGAAAACCACACCCCCTAAATGGTCAACCAGCTTATAACGATTGGAACACTCTCTCAGAGAAGGCGGACCTCAGTCGATTTCGGGCAATTGACATCTAGCTCAGCAAACGAAGGGAGTATCATTTCAGAACTTATTTTTGTGCTATGACACAAATCATTTTAAATGTTTTCACAGGTTTGATTGACACTTGAGAAACTCAAATTTAAGCAGCAATGTTGTTGGCGACCCTAAATAGGTTCGACCGACAAAACAACCCATAATGCTCGCACATTATACACCTTGATCTCCAAATTTAATTTGAATAAAACTCTAGAGGTTCTTCTTTGCCCAGTAGTGACAAGCTCTATAAATGGTACATAAATCACTTCTGCAACAAGTCTCGATGGTTACCCCTGCAAAGACGGCGACAAAATCTACTTAAATCATGGTGAAGGGTGAGGCCCAACTGAGGTGACAAAATGATCAAGCAATCGAGACATTGAAAAGTGTAAGACGCGGTTCAAACGCCAATACCCTAAGTAAACTGAGATGATGCAACAGACAGCTGATTGATAGAAAATAATAAAGACAACCAACAACGATGCCATAAACATTTGCTTGGTGTCCTTACACACAGTCCGACCTTCAACGCCAAGCATCAAAAAAGCCCGTCTCAAAGCTCAACGTGAATAAAACCTTGGAGGTGTTTCCCTGCTCAGTAGCTACAAGCTCTGCGAATGGTACAATGCAAATCTCCCCAACAGCGATTCTCGTCGGTTACCTAAATGAGGCAACAATCTGACCGAGCGAATGAGGCAGACAATATAAGGCTTGTGTCGGGTCATGACATATCAAAAATGATCGAGGATCTTTCCCAAGATTCGAGTCATCAAATAATACCAACATTCATCATCATGCAATTATCACAATAAAATAACACGTTAAAGGTGAAATAATGAAAGAAGCAAAGGTACACAAAACGACCTAAAAGTTTCATTCATTTCTAAATGTAAAAATGTATAAGTTCTTCTATTCAAAAGAATTCATTTACAAAAAATATCTTTCCAAATTTTTCGAGAAGAGGTCTTTTGGAGTTCATACTGGAGGACCTCCATGGTCTCCAAAGTCCAATTCGTCTCCTGAAGATCCTTAGGAGCTAGTGTACAACGCCACAAATTTATCTGAGTCCTCAAACTTCAGGTCGACAAGGCTCGACGGACTCATTTTGGTCGATATTTGTAATGCTACCAACCTAAAGTTGCTCTCTCAAAATCCTTCCTGTTGTGGATGGGAGTCGAGCTCCTAAAAAAACTCCTTGGTATTCATGGTCACTGTCTTTGCTTTCAGCTCCTTAGCTTCTTTTTGTGTGATTGACAGAAGTTCCGACATAGTAGTAATCTCCTCCGCTGCCTCCAATTTCCTCTTAGTTATCACCCCGCTTGCTTCTCAGCCTTAGCGAGCATGATTGAGATCTCAGCCCTTTTTGAGGCAGCAACCCACTTCATCTCCATTTGGTCGAGCGCAATTAACTTGAGGTGGGAAGCCATCCACTCCTTAAGATGGTAGCAATTTATCTTCCTAAAGAGCTATGGACGCTCAAGTGCCCAGAGGGACTTTGCGTAGGTTCGGTACTAGATCAATTAAAAAAATACAGACGGTTAGACTTTGGCCGATGGTGAGCCATCGTATCAATCTACCTCCCGATGGATTGAACTGCAACGACTGTCGAAGCAATTCTAGATTTTTTCCCCTTTGCTCTAAGAAGGAACCCCATCAACTAGGGAACTTGTCCTTTTCTTTCGATAGGAGGGAGGAACTGGAGGAGTAGACTCACAGACCGACTCTTTCCTTTCTTGATGTTGCATTTCCTCTTGAGATGCTGCCCNAAAGTTCCACAAAACTCCAATTATAATCTACAAACATCCCTTAACAATCTCCCAGTGATTTGAAGTTCGAAGGCCTTCTGGCCCTTATCATTTGAATACATTAGTTTTTCAAAGACAACCTAAATACTATCAGCCTCAACATGGTTTGAAGATCTTGTCTCGGTTTGGCTTCATCAACCCAACAAAAAACCCTTGAAAATTTCCACCCTAATCCAAATCAATTCTTTAAAAATTTCTCCATCATCTCCAAGTGTTCATAAGTCTATTGGACTCTCCATCTGTAAACCCTAGTTGTTCTAATTCATGCATACAAGAAATTAGCCGATAAATTATCATGGTTTAGTTGACGCTAAACAATCCACTACCTTTCTAAAGTCCTCCAAAATAATGCCTAGGATTTCCAAGGAATATTAGAAGACTACTCCAAAAATTCTAAGCCTTAAGATGGTTTATTCCAGGCCACATCAGAATGATTGTTGGTGTTAGGAGCTCTGACATAAATTTTTGAGGCACGTGAGAGTATTGCATTTTGTCCTACATGTGATAGTTGAAAAATTCATTGGTGTTGAAATATTCAGTGTTTGATCCTTATGCACAATTTGGTTGAAAAAAAAAAGAGTTTGACATGTAGTGGAAGAGGCACAAATTTTATGCCTCTTTAGTTCACACTGCTTAACAAGTGGTATCAGAGTTGATTGTTTGACTAGGATCAAGTGGCTGACGTGGTTTGTGGTTTCTGTGAGTCTTGGTCAACTTCTTCTTTGGATAATAAAGATTAAAGAGTAGGCGACTTTCATAACGCTATATTTGGTTTATTGAGTTCAACTTCTACTTTTTTTACAACACTAAATTTAAATCTATTACATTTTAAACAAATTTTATTGTGCGAGGAGAAATGAGAAGTTAGCATCCTAGGCTTCACCCCAATTCACTCTTAAGATGGGGGTGATATTAGAGACGATATTAGGAGGTAGTGTGCGGTGTCGGTGGACTTTTGTGTGTGGGCATAATTATAGATGAGCGAGAAATCGGAAATTTTGGGCAGATGGAGAAGGTGGTTGTAGGAATAATGTGTACGGCTTTGAATTATAATGGACTTTTGTGTGTGGGCATAATTATATATGAGTGAGAAATCAGAAATTTTGAGCTGATGGAGAAGGTTTTTGTAGGAATAATGTGTACGGCTTTGAATTATAGTGGCTTTATATGTAAGTTGTTTAAAAAATGTTAGCATTTGTATGAGTTAATCTAGAGTACAAGAACCTAAAAGTGATTTGCCTGTTCTTTTGTTATTGTCCGCCAATTTTATCATTGAATTATTTTTTAATGCGTCATTTGATGTATGGTAGCTAACCAATCTATTGTCCTATAAATATTCTTTGGATTAATGCAGTTATATTCTGAAGGCATCAAAATAACAGTTGTCTGTCCTGGTCCTATAGAAACATCATCAACTTCTGGAGCTGGAACTTCTAGTACTGGTTCTTCTGAGGTTAGTTTGTCAATTTATTTTTGAAGGTTATCTATAACCACGTTTTCATTGTCTCTTTTTGTTCAGGGGTGTTCTCAAATGTGAGCTAATTAGTTTCCATAGTAATGGCCTAACAAATTAGAACCCTATAATGTTGTTTATTACCCGTTTAGACCTTCAACTGCTTTCCAATATATTCCCAACTTTGTAAGCCCACTTCTACAAACACACACACACACACAAATCTTGCATGATCTAGTTAAGTATTTTTTATTTTCTTTTTAGTTACTGTCAGTCGAAGTAAAGACGAATCGAGAAGGTCGGGAAGCCAAAGAGGGGAGAGAAATCTTCAATTTTATTTTCTCTTTGTTTAGCTAGTTTATGCATATATTTTTCACCCTTTTTAGTATCTATTCTATTATAAAAATCACTAAATATAGATTTTTTAGTGTCACAGACTATTCTCTTAAACTCTCTATAAGTCATTTTATTTTTTTTCCAGTTCTCTAAACGTTTACATTTAAATCAATTTTTATAACATAACTTCTTATATTTTATCTTTTCTTGCATATTATCATTCCACCGACTTCTTTATTCATGGAAACTTTTTCTTTTGAATCTCCAAGTACATTTTTTGTCACTTGTTTAATCTTGTTTTACTTTATCCTACATAGAATTTATTTCTTCATAAACATCCCAAATCTTGAAGTCTTAAAGTTTACTCATAAAAGTAATTTTATTTGTGTCTCTTAAGTGTCTTCATCTAATTTTATGACAATGTTTCCTAGTATTCTTTATTTTTGAACTCAGCATCTTAAAATGAAGAATTAATAATCGACGTTGAGTACTTAAATCCTCACTTGGAATGATCTTACAATCTTTACATTCTCGACTATCTATTTTTCTCATAAGAAAATAATCAATTTGTATTTTATTAGATCCATTCTTATAAGTAATAATATGCTAATCTATTTTGTTGAATAAAGTATTAGCAATAACCAAATCATACGATAAAACAAAATCTAATATGACTCTAAATTCTTCATTAATCATTCTAAAATTGTAGCCACCATGAATATTTCTAAAATCTTATAACACTCTACCAGTATGTCCATTTAAATCTCCTTATAAAACTTTTTTCTTCAAAATGTATCATTTGTATTAATTCTTCAAGGTGATTCTATATTTTTTTCTTTAGAACCTATATCTAAACTTACTTGAGGAGCATAGTAGCAAATCTCCCCAACAGCGATTCTGGTCAATTACCTGAATGAGGCAACAATCTGACCAAGTGAATGAGGCAGACAATATAAGACTTGTGTCGTGTCATGACATATCAAAAATGATCGAGGATCTTTCCCAAGATTCGAGTCATCAAATAATACCAACATTCATCATCATGCAATTATCACAATAAAATAACACGTTAAAGGTGAAATAATGAAAGAAGCAAAGGTATACAAAACGACTTAAAAGTTTCATTCATTTCTAAATGTAAAAATGTATAAGTTCTTCTATTCAAAAGAGTTCATTTACAAAAAATATCTTTCCAAATTTTTCGAGAAGAGGTCTTTTGGAGTTCATAGTGGAGGACCTCCATGGTCTCTGAAGTCCAATTCGTCTTCTGAAGATCCTTAGGAGCTGGTGTACAACGCCACAAATTTATCGAAGTCCTCAAACTTCGGGTCGACAGGGCTCGACAGACTCATTTTGGTCGATATTTGTAATGCTACCAACCCAAAGTTGCTCTCTCAAAATCCTTCCTGCTGTGGATGGGAGTCAAGCTCCTCGAAAAACTCCTTATTCTCCATGGTCACTGCCTTTGCTTTCAGCACCTTGGCTTCTTTTTGTGCGATTGACAGAAGTTCCGACATAGTAGCAATCTCCTTCGTTGCCTCCAATTTCCTCTTAGTTATCACCGCTCGCTTCTCAGCCTTAGCGAGCATGGTTGAAATCTCAGCCCTTCTTGAGGCAGCAACCCACTTCATCTCCATTCGGTCGAGCGCAATTAACTGGAGGTGGGAAGCCATCCACTCCTTAAGATGGTAGCAATCTATCTTCTTGAAGAGCTATGGACGCTCAAGTGCCCAGAGGGACTTTGCGTAGGTTCGGGACTAGATGAATTAAAAAAATACGGACGGTTAGACTTTGGCCGATGGTGAGCCATCGTATCAATCTACCTCCTGATGGATTGAATTGTACCGACTGCCGAAGCAATTCTAGATTTTTGCCCCTTTGCTCTGAGAAGGAACCCCATCAACTAGGGAACTTGTCCTTTTCTTTCAATAGGAGGGAGGAACTGGAGGAGTCGACTCAGAGACCGACTCTTTCCTTTCTTGATGTTGCATTTCCTCTTGAGATGTTGCCTTTGAATCAGTCTCTGATTCGTTCCGAGCGGTAGAAGCAGGCTGACTAGCCTCTCTTTGTGTAGAAAACCCAATGTACGTAGCATCTGGGCGAGGCAAGGCCGACCGTGTTTTCGTTCTTTCCTTAGAGGATTCCATCTTCAGCTTCACTCTCTTTTGGGCAACTAGGTGCCTCCAAACTCTCGCCGACGCGCATCCAAAGCTGCACCCAACCAATNAGCGGTAGAAGCAGGCTGACTAGCCTCTCTTTGTGTAGAAAACCCAATGTACGTAGCATCTGGGCGAGGCAAAGCCAAACGTGTTCTCGCTCTTTCCTTAGAGGATTCCATCTTCAGCTTCACTCTTTTTGGGGCAACCAGGTGACTCCAAACTCTCGCCAACGCGCATCCGAAGCTGCACCCAACCAACAATTGTTATTGAAAGTCGATGGTCCTTTTTCTATGTTGGTTAGTTCACCGATGGAAATTTACTCGATCACCACCGTAGGTGCAGAGATAGAAAAAAAATTCCGAACCTAATGTACCGACTTCGTCGCCGCGAGCCTCCATCGACCTTCCTTCAACTTCCTAGGTAGGAACTATCCTAGTCCAAGCGTCAACTTTTGCTTTCTTTCGGGCAGTCCAGGCAACGAATACCACCTTCTGCTCGACTTCTTCTATGTCAGTGGCGAACCACAAATTCGTTGTCATTCGGCCAAATACCCCAGGAAATAGAACCCTATTGACTTTCGTTGGATCTGTGTACTTGCAAAATGAAAGTAGCGGCCCGTCAATTTCAGCTCCCTCAACCCGAGAATAATCCTCCCCCTTCCTTCTCTTGAAGGCGTCCCCGGTCGGCACAGTCTTGATGCCTCAGTTCGCAAAGGACGAGGCGATGAAGAACTTGAACTTTAACTCATGCACTTTATTCTCCAAGTTTGAGAACTGAAACCAACCGAATGTTTCAAATTGCACGTACCTGTCAGCCTCCACCCAGAAAATAAACATGTTGCTGAACAATTCAGCCTACTACGAGATTCCTTTTAGCCGATAGAAAACTTAATAGACCATAATCGTCGTGATATAACTCAGCTTAATCTACGCCGGGATAACTCCATATATCTGTTGGTCTTTGTAAACGACCAGGTCGTCACCGAACCGATCAGTCTCCCTCTCATTCGAGATGAAATCTATCTTTGACTGAGACAAAATCGAACTCTCGATCGTAGCTATCAAGCCAAAAGTTGGAAGAGTTTTTTTTCGAACCATCAAAAAATGAGAGGGAAGATCAAATGAAAGAAAAAATTAAAAGAAAGGAAGAAAACTGAGTGACACAAGCTCAGAGAGAAAAGATAGCAAGCATGCAAATACATACTTCAACTCCTATTTATAGGGATGCAGTGGAAGTGGAAACATCACACAAAGATTTCTAGAGTAAAGCATTACATCAGCACATAAATCGAGATATTTTTATTTCAAAAATAAAGAAATTACATTCGGGCTCTAGTTCAATAGAAGATACTTCACAAATTGGTCATCGACCACCTTGAACAGTACAAAACCTTTTCTAACTAATCTTCTATGCAACATCTGACCGTCGAGCTTGAACTTTTCGATCGATCAGTCTCAAAGTGAGCCCTCTGCCCGAAGGTACCTTCCCCAAGTCCGGACACCTCATGACGAAGAGTATTTGTCTCTTCTCACATCTCCTCCAGTTGGATCAACACTTCGTGGAGATCTACCTCTTGTCGAGCTCGAGCAACCTCAATTTCGTCGAGGCGACAAGTCAATATTCTTGGGGACATCCTGCATCCCTCAACCACTTCCTTGTGAATCTTCATAGGGTCGACCAGGTAGCTGACTACATTTTCCTCCGCTTGGTGTGCTAGAGCAGCCATCACAATGTGATTTTGGCCATCACCAACAAGAGGCAAACCTCGATCTGAGCGTCCTCATTTACTTCAAGAATAAAAAATTAATAAGAAAGAAGAAAAAAATCCAAGTCCTAAGACAAATAAAAATATGTACTAAGTAACCTCTCAACCTCGAACTATGTAGTTTCGTTTACATTCAATGATTGGTCGGCCACCTCCACCAATTCTCGATACACCGGCCGGTTGAGGAGCACTTGCAATCTCTAGCTAGCTTGGAACCTCAACAAGGGCTTTAGTCGAAGGACCAACCGTCGAACCACCCTGCTTTTTCCAAGTGTTGGGTCGACCCTTCTCTAGAGCCTCTCAAATCTAGTCCGACGATTCCTCCTGCCCCACTCACTCGGACTACTTCGGCTTCTTAGCCAGTTTCTTCTCCCATTTTTTCTTGGCTTGCCTTCTGCTGGTGCTGCTACTTCACCCCAAGAGCGGCCACAATTGATACATTTCAACGTCAACTCAGATCGCTTCTCCATAAAAACGACACAGAAGCCGAGCAGATGCAAGGAGAAACAGGCTCAAGATACGATAATCGTCCACTACGCCCTATATATAAGGGTCATTGGCAAGGAAATCCAAGAAGGCTAACTATTGCATTAATTTATGACTATTAAAATTCGATTTATTGCTTTAAAAAAAATTTATTCTTATCACAGCTGTCACTATCAAGGAAAAAGAAAATTGGGGAACTTAATATATATATATATAATGGTCTGCATGAATCTCGAGATAATCTACGGTCCAGATTAAAGGAAACATGATGGGGATTCTCCGTGATGAAAAACTACAAGTCCTCATGAATTTGACCGGTTGAAGTCCACCCAACCAACTGATAACCAGCCGACCGAAGGGTTTCCAACTAACCGAAGGTCAGACGATCAAAGGGCAACCAATGCTAACAAGGGGCAGACATCCACACCAACGACCAGATAAAGGTTAAAGACCACCCAATAATCTCACAAGTATCAATGTGAAGCTCTATCAACTACTCCCCCAAAGATCACTTAAGAGACTGTTTGGGGTTGCTGCAACTTTTTAATAAGCTGCTGATAAGCAGTTGATCTAGATAAGCTGTTGATTAGCAGCTGATCCGGATAAGCTGGTTTGTTGTTTGGTTTGTGTTATTAGAAAATAGTTATTTTGCAGTTGTTTTTTGGATAAATGACTATTATGTCTCTGTCAAGTAATGTTGTTTGTAACAGAACTGTCATAACAATATATTTGATACTTGAAAAATAAAAACTGACTTCAGAACAATACAAAAAATAATATGCACATCTCATTTAACAGTAAATATCAAGATTGCTAAAAAAACAAAATTATTAAAATTACAATTAAAAATATGATATTATTAATTTTAAAATACAGACGGTGTATGTCACGAGCTACGTCGTCCTCCAGGGATACCATCTAACAGTATGTCACAAGCTCATGTGTATCACATATGCATACTACCAAAAAAATGTCATCCAAAAGTACCTCCAAAACCTCTGCATCGAAAAGAAAAGAGGAACTTGGTTGTCTTTATTAGAATTTCACATGTGACACCAAACAACAACGATTAACAGGTCATCTAGAAGTATCTCAAAAACCCCAGCATCGAAAAGACAAGAGGAACTTATTTGTCTTTATCTGTATTTCACATGTGACACCAACTAACAGTGACCAATAGGTCATCCAAAAGAATCCACAAGGTTGAACGTCTCATCATGGACCTCAAACCCAAAATAAAAAAGAACTAAAAGGAATCCGCTTTGGATTCAACAATGTTATTTTTTTATTTATATATTTTTAAATAGCTTCTAGGAATACAAAATGACATTAAGCCAAGGCTGTGAGAGCAAAATAGGAATCACAGTTCTTTTTTTTTTTTTTTTTTTTTTTTT
>JXCR01074561.1:0-36239 GCA_002079205.1 Phalaenopsis hybrid cultivar | reverse complement strand
TGCTGCAAAGGGAAAAGGCAATACTGATAGCTGGGAGCTACTTTTTGGTAAAAAGTGGAAAACGGCATGATTTCATCTGCCTGATTACTCGTTTGGGTTTGTCAACAATTTTACTTTATACAATTATAAGTTCAGGTTATAATGGCCTTGTTTATCATCTCTTTGCCTGCTCACAAGAGATATTCCAAACATTCAGAATGATTTAATCATATAAATCAGAATGATTTTAATAGAATTTTTTCTATTCAATCCTAGCCATCCAAAATGAATTGGATATCTGGAATGCCTCGCCACATCTCTATGGCTATAAAATTGCATTCTTAATTCAACTTTATATTTTTTATTTTTATTTTTTGTTTTGCACAAATCTTAGGCTGTGAAAATGTCTGGATTTAAAAGAGTTTAACATATTAATGTGTGCATGGAATTTAATATCATGTCCTAAAAAACTTGATGGATTCAAATCTGTAGGTGAAAATATTAGAACCTTACTAATCAGTCTTACAAGGTTTCACAAAGGAACAATTAGTTGATTGGAAAAAGAGAGAGAATTGAAAAGAGGATGCTTTTGAGAATTTTATTGCTAGCACAAAACACAGAATGATCATTTCTAAAAATATACCGTTTGCACTTATATTATTAGATTTTTGGGTGCTGCAGAAAATGCTGCACCTTGAACTTATGGGTAGTGAATGGAATAAATATTTGATTGAAGAGTTATAGGCACAATGCGAACATCATGGTGAGAACATTATTGAATACACATGGGTAACTACTTGGGCGAGTGATGGGGAGGGTTGGATAGATGAGATCTCTGGTTTTTAGAAGGGAAGTTTGACTTGATGACAAAATTGTTGGTCATTTGGGATGGGAAATATTTGCATACGGAACACGCACGTAGCTCTGCATGCATACTCCATTAACCCCGCAATACCCCCATAATAACCTATGAATAACATCGAAATAAAACCCTCAAAGGTTATTGGGGTTATATGTTATTTAAATTAATACATCAATAACCTCTCAATAACTCCCTAATAACCGCGAATGACCGCGAATAGGAGGTTTTTGAGAGGTTACTACGCACGCAGTTTTGCGTGCGTAGTGTGTATGCAAATATTTCTCATTTGGGATTAAGCATTGATGAGCCGCTTCTATTGATTGGGTGAGTGGCCCCTCGAATTTGGATGAGTTTAGAAAGAAAATTGTTGATTCAATCCTAGCCATCCAATTGGATTGAATGTCTGGGCTGCTTTCACTGCATCTCTACAGTTATCATGATAATTGTCGAAGATCTACATTTAATCAAAATGCATTGTTTTTTGTTAGTCAACTTTGCATTTTTTTTTTCTTTTCGTATTTTAAACTTCGCTCTCCTTCTTTCTTTCTCTTTTTTTTTTTCTTTTGTTTTTTGTATTTTACACAAATCTTATGTTGTAAAAATGTTTCATCTTAACAGAGTTTGACATGTTAATTGTATATCCTCCCACTACACACATTCTATTTCAATCATATTGTGCGCATGTAATTCCATATCCATGTTCCCTAAAAAAATTTTTTGACCCAAATCAATTTGTGCTGCTAGAACANAAACGGCATGATTTCATCTGCCTGATTACTCGTTTGGGTTTGTCAACAATTTTACTTTATACAATTATAAGTTCAGGTTATAATGGCCTTGTTTATCATCTCTTTGCCTGCTCACAAGAGATATTCCAAACATTCAGAATGATTTAATCATATAAATCAGAATGATTTTAATAGAATTTTTTCTATTCAATCCTAGCCATCCAAAATGAATTGGATATCTGGAATGCCTCGCCACATCTCTATGGCTATAAAATTGCATTCTTAATTCAACTTTATATTTTTTATTTTTATTTTTTGTTTTGCACAAATCTTAGGCTGTGAAAATGTCTGGATTTAAAAGAGTTTAACATATTAATGTGTGCATGGAATTTAATATCNGAAAATTGCATGCAACATAATCCACTACATTTGTAAATCTTATATCTAGGTAATTAAGTTATATTTTTGATACTCTTGGATCCTTGAAGTGCAACATCATCAATCTTTGACCATTAAATTTCATCATCTCTTACCTCATGAGATTGCCATGTTCACCGCGCGAAATTCTTTTTTCCTCGAGATTTTTCCACCTTACACAATATTCTATATAATTTTTTGCCCTCAATGATGAGCCCTCTTGTTAATGCATGCGAGAGTATTAATGCTTAGTCCTACATCTGATAGTTAGAAGAATATTTTTGCATTGAAATGTCGAGTAACTGGCATTTATTTTAAGATTAAGCTTTTAGGTTGAAAATAAGTGGTGTATCATGCTTAACTTTTTCTTACCTTTAGTTTGCATTTCCTAGTAAGCGTTTTTAAAGTCGATGATTCAATTGTGATTGAGTGATATGCAGTTTGTGATTCTCTTTGATTTTGGTTGGTTACTAAGATGTTTAAACAACAGTTAAAGTGAAAGTAATTCATGTGACTGCTACATATGACTGGGTAACTCTTAAAGCATGATAGTTGAGGATGTTGAAAGCTTCCATTTGAGGGAGAATACGATGCAGTGCTTCATAGGCCTTTTACTAGAGCTTTGACAAAATAATAAACACCCTATGGATTTATTGTGTTTTAGGTGGATGTGCTGTAATTTATGGATGTGTTATGTACTGGTAGATATATTATATATTATGTGAACTTGTAAGAGTCTTATGGACATAATTTAAGCTCTAAAGGTATTATGAAGCTATAAAATTACACAGGAGACATTCAAGATGATAAGTTTGGAGAGTGGCAACCTTAGCTCTTGTTTTATATTTTTCTTGAAGAAATATTAACTTGGAAGCCAATAGAACTGTTTGCCTGAGTTGGGGATATTCATAGAGAACTTCAGATACTGCTTTAGCCAACTAAGTGGCCACGTCACTTTGCCATTCTTGATAAGGGGTTTGACCAGCTTAGCCAATCAACTACTTCCACTACCTTAAGACATGGAACCAACTCCCTCCTTTAAAGGGAAAATTGAATTTAAAGGTCAATGCCCGTGGAATAAGATTGATTATTTTGAATGTTTTAGTATTAATGTGATTTTGGAATGAAATTTGGTATTATTGGTCTAAACAATTCTTTCCTTGGAGCTAAGCTGCGGTGAATCCCTTTGGTGAGGGATTCTAATCTTGCAACTCTTTTTTTCTCTGTAATTATTGATTAAATTCAACACTAATGAACCTCTGCATCTCCCCTGACATCCCATGGTCAATCCCTACCTTTTCCTTTTAGAAAATAAAATATTAGTTTTACTTACTAGAATTGGCCTAGACTAGACTCTCCATACCAAGTGTTGATTTTACTCTCTTCTAACCTATTAAAATCACTTGAAAAGTTCCACAAAACTCCAATTATAATCTACAAACATCCCTTAACAATCTCCCAGTGATTTGAAGTTCGAAGGCCTTCTGGCCCTTATCATTTGAATACATTAGTTTTTCAAAGACAACCTAAATACTATCAGCCTCAACATGGTTTGAAGATCTTGTCTCGGTTTGGCTTCATCAACCCAACAAAAAACCCTTGAAAATTTCCACCCTAATCCAAATCAATTCTTTAAAAATTTCTCCATCATCTCCAAGTGTTCATAAGTCTATTGGACTCTCCATCTGTAAACCCTAGTTGTTCTAATTCATGCATACAAGAAATTAGCCGATAAATTATCATGGTTTAGTTGACGCTAAACAATCCACTACCTTTCTAAAGTCCTCCAAAATAATGCCTAGGATTTCCAAGGAATATTAGAAGACTACTCCAAAAATTCTAAGCCTTAAGATGGTTTATTCCAGGCCACATCAGAATGATTGTTGGTGTTAGGAGCTCTGACATAAATTTTTGAGGCACGTGAGAGTATTGCATTTTGTCCTACATGTGATAGTTGAAAAATTCATTGGTGTTGAAATATTCAGTGTTTGATCCTTATGCACAATTTGGTTGAAAAAAAAAAGAGTTTGACATGTAGTGGAAGAGGCACAAATTTTATGCCTCTTTAGTTCACACTGCTTAACAAGTGGTATCAGAGTTGATTGTTTGACTAGGATCAAGTGGCTGACGTGGTTTGTGGTTTCTGTGAGTCTTGGTCAACTTCTTCTTTGGATAATAAAGATTAAAGAGTAGGCGACTTTCATAACGCTATATTTGGTTTATTGAGTTCAACTTCTACTTTTTTTACAACACTAAATTTAAATCTATTACATTTTAAACAAATTTTATTGTGCGAGGAGAAATGAGAAGTTAGCATCCTAGGCTTCACCCCAATTCACTCTTAAGATGGGGGTGATATTAGAGACGATATTAGGAGGTAGTGTGCGGTGTCGGTGGACTTTTGTGTGTGGGCATAATTATAGATGAGCGAGAAATCGGAAATTTTGGGCAGATGGAGAAGGTGGTTGTAGGAATAATGTGTACGGCTTTGAATTATAGTGGACTTTTGTGTGTGGGCATAATTATAGATGAGTGAGAAATCAGAAATTTTGAGCTGATGGAGAAGGTTTTTGTAGGAATAATGTGTACGGCTTTGAATTATAGTGGCTTTATATGTAAGTTGTTTAAAAAATGTTAGCATTTGTATGAGTTAATCTAGAGTACAAGAACCTAAAAGTGATTTGCCTGTTCTTTTGTTATTGTCCGCCAATTTTATCATTGAATTATTTTTTAATGCGTCATTTGATGTATGGTAGCTAACCAATCTATTGTCCTATAAATATTCTTTGGATTAATGCAGTTATATTCTGAAGGCATCAAAATAACAGTTGTCTGTCCTGGTCCTATAGAAACATCATCAACTTCTGGAGCTGGAACTTCTAGTACTGGTTCTTCTGAGGTTAGTTTGTCAATTTATTTTTGAAGGTTATCTATAACCACGTTTTCATTGTCTCTTTTTGTTCAGGGGTGTTCTCAAATGTGAGCTAATTAGTTTCCATAGTAATGGCCTAACAAATTAGAACCCTATAATGTTGTTTATTACCCGTTTAGACCTTCAACTGCTTTCCAATATATTCCCAACTTTGTAAGCCCACTTCTACAAACACACACACACACACAAATCTTGCATGATCTAGTTAAGTATTTTTTATTTTCTTTTTAGTTACTGTCAGTCGAAGTAAAGACGAATCGAGAAGGTCGGGAAGCCAAAGAGGGGAGAGAAATCTTCAATTTTATTTTCTCTTTGTTTAGCTAGTTTATGCATATATTTTTCACCCTTTTTAGTATCTATTCTATTATAAAAATCACTAAATATAGATTTTTTAGTGTCACAGACTATTCTCTTAAACTCTCTATAAGTCATTTTATTTTTTTTCCAGTTCTCTAAACGTTTACATTTAAATCAATTTTTATAACATAACTTCTTATATTTTATCTTTTCTTGCATATTATCATTCCACCGACTTCTTTATTCATGGAAACTTTTTCTTTTGAATCTCCAAGTACATTTTTTGTCACTTGTTTAATCTTGTTTTACTTTATCCTACATAGAATTTATTTCTTCATAAACATCCCAAATCTTGAAGTCTTAAAGTTTACTCATAAAAGTAATTTTATTTGTGTCTCTTAAGTGTCTTCATCTAATTTTATGACAATGTTTCCTAGTATTCTTTATTTTTGAACTCAGCATCTTAAAATGAAGAATTAATAATCGACGTTGAGTACTTAAATCCTCACTTGGAATGATCTTACAATCTTTACATTCTCGACTATCTATTTTTCTCATAAGAAAATAATCAATTTGTATTTTATTAGATCCATTCTTATAAGTAATAATATGCTAATCTATTTTGTTGAATAAAGTATTAGCAATAACCAAATCATACGATAAAACAAAATCTAATATGACTCTAAATTCTTCATTAATCATTCTAAAATTGTAGCCACCATGAATATTTCTAAAATCTTATAACACTCTACCAGTATGTCCATTTAAATCTCCTTATAAAACTTTTTTCTTCAAAATGTATCATTTGTATTAATTCTTCAAGGTGATTCTATATTTTTTTCTTTAGAACCTATATCTAAACTTACTTGAGGAGCATAGTAGCAAATCTCCCCAACAGCGATTCTGGTCAATTACCTGAATGAGGCAACAATCTGACCAAGTGAATGAGGCAGACAATATAAGACTTGTGTCGTGTCATGACATATCAAAAATGATCGAGGATCTTTCCCAAGATTCGAGTCATCAAATAATACCAACATTCATCATCATGCAATTATCACAATAAAATAACACGTTAAAGGTGAAATAATGAAAGAAGCAAAGGTATACAAAACGACTTAAAAGTTTCATTCATTTCTAAATGTAAAAATGTATAAGTTCTTCTATTCAAAAGAGTTCATTTACAAAAAATATCTTTCCAAATTTTTCGAGAAGAGGTCTTTTGGAGTTCATAGTGGAGGACCTCCATGGTCTCTGAAGTCCAATTCGTCTTCTGAAGATCCTTAGGAGCTGGTGTACAACGCCACAAATTTATCGAAGTCCTCAAACTTCGGGTCGACAGGGCTCGACAGACTCATTTTGGTCGATATTTGTAATGCTACCAACCCAAAGTTGCTCTCTCAAAATCCTTCCTGCTGTGGATGGGAGTCAAGCTCCTCGAAAAACTCCTTATTCTCCATGGTCACTGCCTTTGCTTTCAGCACCTTGGCTTCTTTTTGTGCGATTGACAGAAGTTCCGACATAGTAGCAATCTCCTTCGTTGCCTCCAATTTCCTCTTAGTTATCACCGCTCGCTTCTCAGCCTTAGCGAGCATGGTTGAAATCTCAGCCCTTCTTGAGGCAGCAACCCACTTCATCTCCATTCGGTCGAGCGCAATTAACTGGAGGTGGGAAGCCATCCACTCCTTAAGATGGTAGCAATCTATCTTCTTGAAGAGCTATGGACGCTCAAGTGCCCAGAGGGACTTTGCGTAGGTTCGGGACTAGATGAATTAAAAAAATACGGACGGTTAGACTTTGGCCGATGGTGAGCCATCGTATCAATCTACCTCCTGATGGATTGAATTGTACCGACTGCCGAAGCAATTCTAGATTTTTGCCCCTTTGCTCTGAGAAGGAACCCCATCAACTAGGGAACTTGTCCTTTTCTTTCAATAGGAGGGAGGAACTGGAGGAGTCGACTCAGAGACCGACTCTTTCCTTTCTTGATGTTGCATTTCCTCTTGAGATGTTGCCTTTGAATCAGTCTCTGATTCGTTCCGAGCGGTAGAAGCAGGCTGACTAGCCTCTCTTTGTGTAGAAAACCCAATGTACGTAGCATCTGGGCGAGGCAAAGCCAAACGTGTTCTCGCTCTTTCCTTAGAGGATTCCATCTTCAGCTTCACTCTTTTTGGGGCAACCAGGTGACTCCAAACTCTCGCCAACGCGCATCCGAAGCTGCACCCAACCAACAATTGTTATTGAAAGTCGATGGTCCTTTTTCTATGTTGGTTAGTTCACCGATGGAAATTTACTCGATCACCACCGTAGGTGTAGAGATAGAAAAAAAATTCTGAACCTAATGTACCGGCTTCGTCGCCGCGAGCCTCCATCGACCTTCCTTCAACTTCCTGGGTAGGAACTATCCTAGTCCAAGCCTCAACTTTTGCTTTCTTCCGGGCAGTCCAGGCAACGAATACCACCTTCTGCTCGACTTCCTCTACGTCAGTGGCGAACCACAAATTCGTTATCATTCGGCCAAATACCCCCGGAAATAGAACCCTATTGACTTTAGTTGGATCTGTGTACTTGCAAAATGAAAGTAGTGGCCCGTCAATTTCAGCTCCCTCAACCCGAGAATAATCCTCCCCCTTCTTTCGCTTGAAGGCGTCCCCGATCGGCACAGTCTCGATGCCTCAGTTCGCAAAGGACAAGGCGATGAAGAACTTGAACTTGAACTGTACTTTATTCTCCAAGTATGAGAACTGAAACCAACCGAATGTTTCAAATTGCACGTACCTGTCAGCCTCCACTTAGAAGGAAAACATGTTGCTGAACAATTCAGCCTACTACGAGATTCCTTTTAGCCGACAGAAAACTGCATAGACCATAATCGTCGTGATAGAATTCAGCTTAATCTACGCCGGGATAACTCCATATATCTGCTGGTCTTTGTAAACGACCAGGTCGTCACCGAACCGATCAGCCGCCCTCTCATTCGAGATGAAATCTATCTTTGACTGGGACAAAACTGAACTCTCGGCCGTAGCTATCAGGCCAAAAGTTGGAAGAGTTTTTTTTCGAACCATCAAAAAATGAGAGGGAAAATCAAATGAAAGAAAAAATTAAAAGAAAGGAAGAAAACTGAGTGACACAAGCTCAGAGAAAAAAGATAGCAAGCATGCAAATACATACTTCAGCTTCTATTTATAGGGATGCAGTGGAAGTGGAAACATCACACAAATATTTCTAGAGTAAAGCATTACATCAACACATAAATCGAGACATTTTTTATTTAGAAAAAAAAGAATTCGGGCTCTAGTTCGATAGAAGATACTTCACAAATTGGTCCTCGACCACCTTGAACAGTACAAAACTCTTTCTAACTAATCTTCTATGCAACATCTGACCGTAGAGCTTGAACTGATTCGATCGGTCAGTCTCAAAGTGAGCCCTCTACACGAAGGTACCTTCCCCAAGTCCGGACACTTCATGACGAAGAGTATTTGTCTCTTCTCACATATTCAGTTGGATCAACACTTCGTGGAGTTCTACCTCTTGCCGAGCTCGAGCAACCTCAATTTCGTCGAGGCGACAAGTCAATATTCTTGGGGACATCCTGCATCCCTCAACCACTTCCTTGTGAATCTTCATATGGTCGACCAGGCAGCTGACTACATTTTCCTCACTTTCGGCTGGTGCTTGGTGTGCTAGAGCAGCCATCACAATGTGATTTTGGCCATCACCAACAAGAGGCAAACCTCGATCTGAGCGTCCTCATTTACTTCAAGAATAAAAAATTAATAAGAAAGAAGAAAAAAATCCAAGTCCTAAGACAAATTAAAATATGCACTCAGTTACCTTTCAACCTCAAACTATGTAGTTTCGCTTACATTCAATGATTGGCCGACCACCTCCACCAATTCTCGGTACACCGGCCGGTTGAGGAGCACTTGCAATCTCTAGCTAGCTTGGAACCTCAACAAGGGCTTTAGTGGAAGGACCAACCGTCGAACCACCCTGCTTTTTCCAAGTGTTGGGTCGACCCTTATCTAGAGCCTCTCAAATCTAATCTGACGACTCCTCCTGCTCCACTCACTCGGACTACTTCGGCTTCTTAGCTAGTTTCTTCTCCCATTTTTTCTTGGCTTGCCTTCTGCTGGTGCTGCTACTTCACCCCAAGAGCGGCCATGGTTGATACATTTCAACGTCAACTCAGATCGCTTCTCCATAAAGACGTCACAGAAGCCGAGCAGATGCAAGGAGAAACAAGGTCAAGGTACGATAATCGTCCACTACGCCCAAAATAGAAGGGTCATTGGCAAGGAAATCCAAGAAGGCTAGCTATTGCATTAATTCATGACTATTAAAATTCGATTTATTGCTTAAAAAAAAAATTATTCTTATCACAGTTGTCACTATCAAGGAAAAAAAAAATTAGGAAACTTAATATATATATATATATATATAATGGTCTGCATGAATCTCGAGACAATCTAACGGTCCAGATTAAAGGAAACATGATGGGGATTCTCCCTGATGAAAAACTACAAGTCTTCATGAATCTGACCGGTTGAAGACCACCCAACCAACCGATAACCAGCCGACCGAAGGGTTGTCAACTAACCGAAGGTCAGAAGGTCAAAGGGCAACCAATGCCAACAAGGGGCAGACATCCACACCAACGACCAAACAAAGGTTAAAGACCACCAAATAATCTCACAAGTATCAATGTGAAGCTATATCAACAACTTCCCCAAAGATCACTTAAGAGTCTGTTTGGGGTTGCTGCAACTTATTAATAAGCTGTTGATGAGCAGCTGGTCTAGATAAGCTGTTGATCAGCAGCTGATCCGGATAAGCTGGTTTGTTGTTGGTTTGTGTTGTTAGAAAATAATTGTTTTGCAGTTGTTTTTGGATAAATGACTATTATGTCCCTGTCAAGTAATGTTGTTTTTAACAGAACTGTCATAATAATATATTTGATATTTGAAAAACAAAAATTGACTTCAGATT
This sequence comes from Phalaenopsis hybrid cultivar, assembly GCA_002079205.1. Lineage (NCBI taxonomy): Eukaryota > Viridiplantae > Streptophyta > Magnoliopsida > Asparagales > Orchidaceae > Phalaenopsis > Phalaenopsis hybrid cultivar. The sequence continues at coordinate 26,029 of JXCR01074561.1, read as the reverse complement.
AGTACAAAAAATAATATGCACATCTCATTTAACAGTAAATATCAAGATTGCTAAAAAACAAATTATTAAAATTACAATTAAAAATATGATATTATTAATTTTAAAATACAGATGGTGTATGTCACGAGCTACGTCGTCCTCCAGGGATACCATATAACAGTATGTTACAATTTCATGTGTATCACATACGCATACCACAAAAAAAATGTCATCCAGAAGTACCTCCAAAACGTATGCATCAAAAAGAAAAGAATAAAAAAATAACTTGGTTGTCTTTATTAGAATTTCACATGTGACACCAAACAACAACGATTAACAGGTCATCTAGAAGTACCTCAAAAACCCCAGCATCGAAAAGACAAGAGGAACTTGTTTGTCTTTATCTGGATTTCACATGTGACACCAACTAACAGTAACCAATAGGTCATCCAAAAGAATCCACAAGGTTAAACGTCTCAGCATGGACCTCAAACCCACAATAAAAAAGAACGAAAAGGAATCCGCTCCAATCCTTAGGCATATCTCACTGGACAAATTTGGGTTCAACAATATTATTTATTTATTTATTTATTTATTTATTTATTTTTAAATAGCTTCTAGGAATACAANGAACTTGGTTGTCTTTATTAGAATTTCACATGTGACACCAAACAACAACGATTAACAGGTCATCTAGAAGTATCTCAAAAACCCCAGCATCGAAAAGACAAGAGGAACTTATTTGTCTTTATCTGTATTTCACATGTGACACCAACTAACAGTGACCAATAGGTCATCCAAAAGAATCCACAAGGTTGAACGTCTCATCATGGACCTCAAACCCAAAATAAAAAAGAACTAAAAGGAATCCGCTTTGGATTCAACAATGTTATTTTTTTATTTATATATTTTTAAATAGCTTCTAGGAATACAAAATGACATTAAGCCAAGGCTGTGAGAGCAAAATAGGAATCACAGTTCTTTTTTTTTTTTTTTTTTTTTTTTTGCATTATTTACTTTTCATGTCATACAAACTGAAAGGCTATATTTGGAAATCCAAATGTCGTCGATACCATCTACTTCAATGCTATATAGTGATGCTTGAGATATTTTTTTCTTTATCTCTGGTTTGACAGAGGCGAGTATCTTCAGAAAGATGTGCAGAACTTACTATCGTTGCAGCAACCCATGGGCTGAAGGAAGCTTGGATATCATACCATGTAATTCTCATTTCTGTAATAGGCCAACTAATGATTTATTTTTGGGACAATTACATACATAGTACTCGAAACATTGCTATTACAAATCTAGCACAGCCTTTCATCAGTTTTTCAAATTCCCGCTAAATATCAAAATTTATGATAAATCCCCAACACATGTTTTTTATTTTATCAAACTCACAATGGTTTGATCGTGGCATGCATAAATGCATCGATTGATAGATAAAAAAAAATCACATGGGTGCTAGATTAATGTTTCGAGTGTTGTATATGTAATTATCCTTTCATGTTTTTGAGAGGGTAACTAGTGCGGCTAATATTTATGTCATGTTTATCTGTTCATTTTCCGCGTGATATTTTTTTCATTCTCGCTTTTTTGCAGCCTGTTTTGCTACTTATGTACTTGGCACAGTACATGCCAACAGTTGGATTTTGGTTAATCGACAAGGTAAAGACCTCTAAATCTACGGAATACTAAAAATGGGCCTGTTTGGACGGATGGATAAAATTGAATAGTTTTCCCTCAAATTTTTCATAACTTTTTCTTAGAAAAATTGATTCTGACACAATAGAAATTATAATTGAGAAAACAGCTTTTGAAATGCACTAATAGTAAGTGCAAAAAAAAAAAGAACAAGTCATTATTAGATGAAGCCTAGTAGATTAATTACACAAAACAATCAAAGCCAGTCTTGAACGATGTTGATGCTATTTACTACAGAGATTTAATTAGCAACTGAGATGATGATTTAGATAAAACACTCCATTTATTGTTCTGATGTACATATTTTTTATAAAATTTTGTTGCAGATTGGTGCAAATCGTTTGACTGCTGCAAAGGGAAAAGGCAATACTGATAGCTGGGAGCTACTTTTTGGTAAAAAGTGGAAAACGGCATGATTTCATCTGCCTGATTACTCGTTTGGGTTTGTCAACAATTTTACTTTATACAATTATAAGTACAGGTTATTTGGCCTTGTTTATCATCTCTTTGCCTGCTCACAAGAGATATTCCAAACATCCAGAATGATTTAATCCATATAAATCAGAATTTTTTAATAGAATTTTTCCTATTCAATCCTAGCCATCCAAAATGGATTGGATAGCTGGGATGCCTTCGCCGNTCCTAGCCATCCAAAATGAATTGGATATCTGGAATGCCTCGCCACATCTCTATGGCTATAAAATTGCATTCTTAATTCAACTTTATATTTTTTATTTTTATTTTTTGTTTTGCACAAATCTTAGGCTGTGAAAATGTCTGGATTTGAAAGAGTTTAACATATTAATGTGTGCATGGAATTTAGTATGATGTCCTAAAAAACTTGATGGATTCAAATCTGTAGGTGAAAATATTAGAACCTTACTAATCAGTCTTACAAGGTTTCACAAAGGAACAATTAGTTGATTGGAAAAAGAGAGAAAATAGAAAGGAGGATGCTTTTGAGAATTTTATTGCTAGCACTTTCTAAAAGTATACCTTTGCACTTATATTATTAGATTTTTGGGTGCTGCAGAAAATTCTGCACCTTGAACTTATGGGTAGTGAATGGAATAAATATTTGATTGAAGAGTTATAGGCACAATGCAAACATCATGGTGAGAACATTAATGAATACACATGGGTAACTACTTGGGCGAGTGATGGAGAGGGTTGGATAAATGAGATCTCTGGTTTTTAGATGGGAAGTTTGACTTGCTGACAAAATTGTTGGTTGTTTGGGATGGGAAATATTTGCATACGGAACACGCACGTAGCTCTACGTGCGTACTCCATTAACCCCGCAATACCCCCATAATAACCTATGAATAACATCGAAATAAAACCCGCAAAGGTTATTAGAGTTATATGCTATTTAAATTAATACCTCAATAACCTCCCAACAACCCCCTAATAACCGCGAATGACCGCGAATGGGAGGTTTTTGAGAGGTTATTACTCACGCAGCTCTGCGTGCATAGTCTGTATGCTAATATTTCTCATTTGGCATTAAGCATTAATGAGCCGCTTCTATTGGTTGGGTGAGTGGCCCCTCAGAATTGGGATGAGTTTAGAAAGAAAATTGTTGATTCAATCCGAGCCATCCAATTGAATTGAATGTCTGGGCTGCTTTCACTGCATCTCTACGGTTATCATGATAATTGTGGAAGATCTATATTTAATCAAACATTTTTTTTTTCTTTTCGTATTTTAAACTTCGCTCTCCTTCTTTCTTTCTTTTGTTTTTTTCTTTTTTTTTTTTTTTTGTATTTTACACAAATCTTATGTTGTAAAAATGTTTGATCTTAACAGAGTTTGACATGTTAATTGTATATCCTCCCACTACACACATTCTATTTCAATCATATTGTGCGCATGTAATTCCGTATCCATGTTACCTAAAAAATATTTTGGACCCAAATCAATTTGTGCTGCTAGAACGAAGGATTAGAAAACCGGACCGGATCGGTCGGTTCGATCGTGAAATGATGGCCGGTCCGGTTTGGACTCTGCATGAGGAGTTTCCAAAGAAGAGTAAAAACATTGGAAATGGAGTCAAAGCGGGTACTAAATGTATTTTTGTGAAAGAAAATTATGCAGTCGGCAAAACCTCCTTAGTGCCATGTGGTAAGGGATGGGAGGAAGAGGAGCCAACATATGTTCAGATCGGCAACATGGCAGACGAGCCAATAGCAATCTTGAGAAAACAATTATAGGAAAAAAAAATTGTTGGAATTTTTATTCATTATGTATATTTTTTTAATTATTGTAATATCACCTTTATATTTCATATTCAAGTTTTTAAAAAATTAATTATTAAATTTTAAAATGATTTATCAGGTGTTTATTTTATATTTAATAATTAATTTTTTTNTGGCCGGTCCGGTTTGGACTCTGCATGAGGAGTTTCCAAAGAAGAGTAAAAACATTGGAAATGGAGTCAAAGAGGGTAATAAATGTATTTTTGTGAAAGAAAATTATGCAGTCGGCAAAACCTCCTTAGTGCCATGTGGTCAGGGATGGGAGGAAGAGGAGCCAACATATGTTGGGATGAGCCAATAGGAATCTTGAAAAGACAATTATAGAAAAAAAAATTGTTGTAATTTTTATTCATTATGTATATTTTTTAATTATTGTAATATCACCTTTATATTTCATATTCAAGTTTTTAAAAGAATTAATTATTAAATTTTAAAATGATTTTTCAGGTATTTATTTTATATTTAATAATTAATTTTTAAAATATATTATTAATAACTTTTAAAATAAATTTATAAATTATTATATCATCTGGTTCAATTCTCGGTTTAACCGAGGTTGAACCAATGAATCATAAATTTTTTTTCCTCCTGATTTGATGTTCGGTTTTGTTAGATATGACTCATATACCAAATAAGGGGCAGATGTTGGAGCAAAACGGAGCTAGCCAGTGGACTTTAGGGTATTTTATGTATGTCTTATCATTATATGTCTTGTTTGTATGTATGTCATATGGTAGGCACTCCATATTTTGGTTAGTTCGGTTTTGTTATACATGTCTTGTTTGTAACTTTAGGGTATTGTACTCTTTTTTTCTGAATTGAATGAAAAACTACCGCTCTGCTGCCATGGACGTAGGAAAATTGCCGAATCTCGTTAAAATCTGTGTTTACTTCCTTATTTTTGTCGATTCTTGTATTTTCTCTGCCCTAAAATTCTCAACAGATTCAATTTTTACAGCCTTGATTAGAACTCTACTGGCAAGATTTGTAGAGAGTGGATTAGAGGTGAAAAGGATGGAGAGGGAAAGGCTCTGAGAATTTTGTTGCTAGCATTTTTTATCCTATATTTGGACAAATGCTTTCGCTAATATGAGAGTGCAGGCCTTAAGAAGAGAATTATGTTTTGCTAACGAAGTCATTACCCCGCAGGCTTTATGTTGGCACTTTGGGAGTGGTGCCTCATAATTTTATTGTGCAAAATTTAGGATTTAATTTAATGTCAAATTGCACAAATTTTGCTGCCTAAAAATAGGGTTGCAAATTGTTTGTCATAGAAAATTCATTTGACCAATCATGAATGTGTGATTGAATTTAAAGTTCTTAGAAAAATTCTATAGTATTTGAACTTCTATTTAGATAAACTAATGGTTAAAATGAACCTTGACATGACATATACTCTATAACATGACTAGGATGAGCAATTTTAAGATTATTAAAGCACTTAATTGTTAAAAGAATTATTTATGATTAAGGTAATTAACATAAATCTTTCAAGTTGTTATTTAAAAATAAATAAATATAGCATCATTCTTAACATAAAGGGAGTTAAACTCACGTAAAATTTGGGAGAACATGAAGTATTCAAAGTAAAAAATCACTGCAGGCAATTATTATCGTCCAATTATGATTGCTTATGGTTCTTTGATCACCATTTCCTTATTATCATTGCTTGAATTTCATCGGTCTACTATTATCCAATAACTATCGTTCAACTTGGACTCTTTACAAATGTTACATTGTTTTCATCTCTTATTGACATTGTGTTATGCACGCCAAAATCTTTGGAGTAGATGGAAAAAAAAACATCTATACATGTCATTGTATATGCAACTAATGCATATCATTGACATAATGACCACCGTCTATCAATTTCATTGCATGACATGCCAACAACATTAACACAACATCGCTAATATGGTGATGCACATTGTAGAAACTCGTGGTGATGTCAACACCTAGATTTATACTAGAAGCCTTAGGATTTGTTTGAGATAGTCATAGTTGTTTGAAGAAGCAGTTGTGAAGTTGTTGTAGAAAAAACTGTTTTTTAAAAAATTACGGTGGCTATTGTAAATTTATTTTATTTTTATAAAGTCATATCTTTCTGACAATCACCACACTTTAACAACTCAAATTGAAAGAAAAAAAGCATCTTTCTAACATAGAAATTTCTGAAAAGTAGTAAGAAAATAGTTCCCCAAACATAACCGTGACAACGGTCTGAAAAGCAAAATCAAACAGAAAAGTGTCCCAAATAGACCATTAGTCTCTTATTTTCTCTCAATCGAAATTGATGGAATATGTCATAACTATTCTATTGAAGATGACTCCAATACCTCATAGCTCCTTCAATTTTTGTCATGTAATACATCATTGATATGTCATTTTTGCTATATTATTGCATTCATTTTATATTTCTACTTCCAATAATTTTCAAAAATATTTTAATCTTTTTTCAGAATTTAAAAAGTTATATATGCTTTTTTTTTCCAAATGTTAATTACATATATGACCATATTTTAATCAAAATGTACTTATCTAAAAGAGATATTAAAGAGTATTTTTTTTTGTAAATATTAGAATATAATACACAAAATATATGTATGACATGTTAAACCTTGAATTGTACATTTTTATTCATAGTTTTAGGGGAAAATATGAAAGATTTCTAAAAATAATTGGATTTTGGTTCGTTTTTTTGTGCATTTTCTTTTCATGCTACCCAATCAATCGTGAGAAGTAACAAAATTAACCCTATTTCCAACGAGAAAATATTGCATCAGGACTCCGCACGTAGAGTTAGGTGCGGAGTCCAATGAAATCATGTCACGTGGCGATGATAAAAATAAAATAAAATTTGTCCGGTAACACAAGGGAATATTATTCCCGTGTTATTCAGATGTTATTGTGTGTTATTCAGGTGTTAGTGTATATTATTCAATGTTATTGATGTGTTATTATGTTATTATAACACTGAGAATATTCCCAGAACACAATAACACTTGAATAACATACAATAACACCTGAATAACACGAGAGAATATTCCTCGTGTTACCGTACCGATTTTTTTTTTTTTTTTTTCACCTCTACGTTGTGTGATTTTATTNCCGATTTTTTTTTTTTTTTTTGTCACCTCTACGTTGTGTGATTTTATTGGACTCCGGACATGACTCTAAATGTGGAGTCTTGATACAATATTTTTTCATTTCCAACATTAGGAAACACGAAGCACATCGTGCTCTTTTTCAGACAAATTAAGTAAATTAATAATAATAATAATAATAATAATAATAATAATAATAATAATAATAATAATAATAATAATAGATAATAATAATAATAATAATAATAATAATAATAATAATAATAATAATAATAATAATAATAAAATCTCAGATATAAAATTGTATAATAACTGCGGTATTAAGGATTTTTCTTGAACGAACACAAATTAAGATGTAAGAAAGGGGTATTTACATGCATACCACCTCATTCTTATGTATTTTAATATCTGACACCAAAATTTTATTTTTTATATCTATATCACCCAAAATATTCAAGAATTGCAGTATTGTTGTTGATAAATAAAATATTAAAAAAAAATCATTTTCCATTCATTTTTCTCAAGTGCTATATTAAAAAATTAAGAACAATCTGCGCATTTACTTCTTCACAAAATTGGCAATTTTTCATAAACCAAGTTCCTACATATTAATCACCATATTAGTAGTTTTGATATAGTAATGCAATTTGCACTCTTTCACAGAAACCTCCCCAGAAGCCAAACATAAAAATAATATTCCAAATTGGCTCTAAATTTTGTTTTCCTATCAAGAAGGCTTTGTTTGGTGCAGCTGCAGCTTTTTAGTTTATTCAGCTGCAGCTACGCTGTCCCAGGAAGCTGCTGTGGGAAAGTGATCAGAGGAAAATATGTTGAGATTTTCATACATATTTTACACTGATTTTGATGATATTGCACTTTAAAGAAGGATATTTTGGATGTTTTATTTCAGGTATGATGAATTATGGTCATTAGAGCAAAAAGAAACAAAAACGGTGCAATTTTGAGCAAAAACGAGCAAAAAATAAAATTTTGTCATCACCTTTCGATAAGTCTTTCGATGCTTAATCTCTTTTATACTTCTTGCATATTTTTGAATGAGATTATACTTTAAAGGAAGGTTGTTTTTATACTTATTTTATAGGATTATCTGTTAGGAACACAACGCAACTGAAATGGGGTGAAACAGAGCTAAAACGGAGTCAAACGGAGCCAAACGGTGGAGCTGCGCAGTCTGCCCGCTGATGGCGCCAAAACGGCGCCGACGGCGAGATTTACCCGAGAAGACCAAAAAACGACAGAAAAGCTCGCCGACAGCGCCCTCGAGCCCGCCGACGGCGCCCGGGACGACTATGAACTGACTTTTGGCGATTATGGGTCGAAATTCAACGTATTTGGACGTTTTTTGAAAGAATTCTTGTGGCAACTCTTCATACTTCGTCCCCACACTTTAAAAGAACGAATTTAGGTTAGAAAAAGAGGGATTTGTGTGAGAGGAATGTTAGGAAAACTGTGAAGAAAGTTTAGATTTCTTAAAATAGGAGTATAAATGTAGTTTTGTACCAAGAGATTGGAGAGGGATTTTGAGAGATTTTGTAAGGAATGTTCTAGCATTGCATGGATCGATGGGAGACTTTGTGGGAGAGATTTTCTTCTTTCTTTCAAAGGAAAAAGCTAAGTATTGTGTTCTTCATTATTTTATGGTTTTGTAAACACTTATCTAGTGGATTTGTTTTGGTTAAATGAAATTTTCGTCGTGTTTTCTTCGTGCTTTGTGATGGGCTTCTCTTACTCTCTCTTCTTATTTGGAAATAATGGCATGAGAAGATTATGTCGTTGTTTTCATTTTACTTTGTTTTTGTACTGAGTAAAATTCATGTTTAGGATTTTGTGATGCATGTTAGAAGCGGATTTAATTATCAATGTAATGATTTTTACTTGCACTTTATTTACATTACAATAAAGGTCTGTTGTAGTGTTAAAATTTGTTATAATTGCATTAAGACCCGAGAGGGCTGTGTAATTCTCAATAAAGTAGAACCACATTCAGATTCCATGGATGGTTAATTTCATGGGAGTTGAATGCAAATAAATAGGGAAATATACTTTTATGGGCGTAGAATTGGAGACTTTAGGGTGACAAACTAAAATCCTCAATTCAGTCTTATTGTTTGAGTACTGAAGCTGAGATGTTAGCCCTCAGGTGAGGGGAACGTGGTAGCTCCGAAGTGAGAGCAGGTATCCTCCCAGCCTAGCCACGGATTCAGTAAACAAGCATAGGATTAGTCAATGTTCTTTATGTCTGGACCAAAGGGTAAGGAATAGGATTGCTCATATTTGGCACACACAATATTTAATGCATCTCATTCATTTACATTATCCAATTCGTTACATAAGAATAGTAGTTTTTAATATCTCAAAATTCTCCAAACCAATTCATCCAAAAAAGGGTTATCTTTAGAATTGATATTTTCATTTAGTTTTAGTTATTATCTTTACATTTAACACTTGCATTTAGGAATAGTTGCTAGATAAAACATCATTTTAATCGTCATTCCAAACTAAGGACTAATAGTAGCAAATTAGAATTTGACTAAGGACCTCTTACCTTGCTTCCTTGTGGGATCGATAAACGGGACTCCACTAGAGTCCTGTATTACTTGAGCGATACGTATACTTGCGTTTGAAATTGTGACTTTACAAAATCATTATAAATATATAAATCTAGGTTCATAAATTCTTACATATTAAAAATTGCATCAAGTTTTTGGCGTCATTGCCGAAAGTTTATATCTTCTAGTACGTGGTGTCAAATTCTTGTATTTTTAGATATATAAAAAGTCGTGTCAGAAAGCTTATAAGGGGAAGCTGACTGGTTGTTTGTTGCAGTTGTGTGAAAACAGCTGTGGGACAGCTGTTTTTTGAAAAATGATAATTATGCCTCTATTTAGTTAAACTTTTTGGAACAGAATAATGACAGTTTTATATATAATATAACAGAAGCAGAAATTCACTTTAAAACAAAAAATGTAAAAATAAACTTCTACAATTTTTAACTAATCCCAAAAACCATAAATTTGATAAGGAAAAAACAAGATGATATGTTAAAAATGTGTTAAATTGAGAAACTTAGAGTCTGTTTAGGGCAGTTGCAATTTATCTAGCTTCTGCTGATAAGTAGTTTATCATGATAATATGCTGATGAGCAGCTAATCCGAATAAATTGTCTGGTTGTTTGGTTTGTGCGTTTGAAAAATATTTGATTCTGGAAAAATGATCATTTTGCCCCTATTCTGAATAAGCTGTTTAGCTGTTCGGTTTGTGATTTTTGTAAACAATTTATTTGCAATTTTTTTTAGTTGAATTAATAGTCTGTGTAGCAGAATTTGTTATTTTCTCAACAAAATTAGAGATCAAATGTTAAGAGAAGATAATACAAAAAGTGGTGTTACATTTATATAACTCAAATATATCCGATCAGATCAAACGAGCAAAGTTACGCATACCATATAATTATGTAAACTGAGCAAATGATAAATACTTCCTATAGATCTTGCCATATGAGACTGCATATACATCGGGATAAAGATTGATAATGTTTCAAATTTTTCATAGCCACAGCAACAAAAGGAAATCCTCCACATTCACTGAAATCATAGATCAATCATATAATATGTTAAAAAATAAGTTAAAATCATAGATCAAGCTTATGGAACACAATCTCAATGCAACGTTAAGAGATCACCCTTAGATCTATAATCCAGAAATATAATCAAAGGTGAAAGAGAGCGAGAACAATTCCAAACAGTGAAATCACCTCCATATTCACCGAAAAAAATGGGTCTATATTTCCACAATAAATATTCATCAACCCTAAAGTGGATCTACTAAACAGCTTCATATTCACCGATAATTTCCATAGAAAGAACGTCCAGGAGAAACAAAAGAGGAGATGTGGGCTGGGGGAGAGGAGGGAAGAGCGGAGGGGACTAAAACCTATTAGAGGACAGGGGAGTAAAACTTAGGAGTCCAAACGTGGATCGCGGGGATAGACCCCACGATCCGCATGTAATGCAAATTTAAAAACTCGATTTCCACATACGCGGCTCCACCGCGAGAAACAAACATGGAGGCGGCATTTTCAAAATGTCGTCGCACCTATAAGCTGCCCTAAACGGGCCCTTGGAGGGTCAATAGCAAGCTCCACATGCCAAATACAAAAGGGTTAGCAAAATTAATATAAACTACCATAAAACTGATACAAAGGAGCACGCGGAAAAACAATGCAGAAATGGAAAGGATCCCTCGACACACAATTTTGAAATGAGGAAAAGTTCAGTTAAGCAAGGAAAGAAACATATATGCAGCTGCATCTAATCCATCTTAGCAAAATTTTCAGAAAAGCTATAATAAAATCTGCCAGAGAAAATAGATGACCTTACTACAACTTTAGGAGCCTAAAAAAGAAGAGTTTGCTTTCCTAATTAGTGGAAATTTCTTAGATTGCAGGCGCAAAGATCAAACACTTCCCATAAACACAAAACTCAGCCCCATATGTTCTTCTTGAAGCTCAAAAACCATTTCAATCTCATCTAAAACAAAGAAGAAAGCCTGAAACGATACAAGCAAAATCAGAAATTTTGATACCAAAACGAAAACAGATTATCGCATCCCCATTCCTTGTTCGATGGGACCCAAAGACCAATTCAAAGTTGCCCCAATATCAATCAAGGGGGAAAACAAATAAAACTACAAAAAGGGGAAACAAAAATTAAAAAAAAATGCGAGGAGAGAAGAGAAATCAACATTACTGGTGTTGAAATCGACGAAGGAAGAGCACGATTCTGCTGCCAAGAAGCGATAGAAAATAAGAAGAAGGAGCAATTAGATGGAGGGGCTTCGAAGCAGGGGCTTCGAAGGAGGGGCTTCGACTCTGTATGTTGCGATCCATGCGGTATTATCGAACGTTACTCACGAACGCGGGAAGCGAAAGCTGGGTCGCAGGGTCGATCCCGCTTCAGCTTCCTACAGTCGCAAAGTTGGGAACCAAAATGAAAAAATTTCGCGGTTTCTGGTCATGCCGCGTGAAAAAAGCGGCCCCAAACGAAGTCTAGTGCTGAGGCAACTTTTCATCTAAACCAAGGTTGTTAAAATCAGATCAAATCGGACAGTCAGACCATGAACCAGTAGGAAAGTCGGTCTGGATGCTAGAGATAACCGGATTTTGAATAGCGGGAACTGGACCGGCAAAAACCGCGGTCAAATCGATCGACCACGGTTTTTAATAACCAATTGCGTTGTGTTCTTTTTCATAAATGATTTGGTGAAAGAAAGGAACATGAAAGCTATTTCATATTTTTTATTCAAAATTATAAGATGTATTTGGGGTGATCATTATTAAGGTTTACATAAAGCTAATATTTACTTTTAACTTGTTTGATCATACAAGAATGTGATTAATTTATATAGATAAAATTGTATGACTAAAATGAAAAAAATGTTTTAGAGGAATTTAATTTTTTTTACTTTATCCTCTTGAGATAGTGATATTTGATATTACAAGAGAAAAGTAAAGAATGGTTGTGACATTTAAGTTCCGTTAGGTTTTTATTTAATCTTTATTCTCTCATTCACATTTTTTTTTTTAGATTATCANTCACCGTGATCTACGGCCAGGATCGAACACCGCATGCAGAGATGCATGCGGTGTCCGCACGCAATAATCCCCTTAGTCTCTTATTTTCTCTCAATCGAAATTGATGGAATATGTCATAAGTATTCTATTGAAGATGACTCCAATACCTCATAGCTCCTTCAATTTCTGCCATGTAATCCATCATTGATATGTCATTTTTGCTATTTTATTGCATTCATTTTATATTTCGACTTTCAATAATTTTCAAAAATATTTTAATCTTTTTTTCAGAATTTAAAAAGTTATATATGTTTTTTTTCCAAATTTTAATTACATATATGACCATATTTTAATCAAAATGTACTTATCTAAAAGAGATATTAAAGAGTTTTTTTTTTTGTAAATATTAGAATATAATACACAAAATATATGTATGACATTTTAAAGTACATTTTTATTCATAGTTTTAGGGAAAAATCTGAAAGATTTCTAAAAAAAATTGGATTTTGGTTCCTTTTTTGGTGCATTTTTTTTTCATGCTACACAATCAATCGTGAGAAGTAACAAAATTAACCCTATTTTCAACGAGAAAATATTGCATCAGGACTCCATACGTAGAGTTAGGTGTGGAGTTCAATAAAATCATGTCACGTGGCGATGACAAAAATAAAATAAAATCTGTCTGGTAACGCAAGGGAATATTATTCCTGTGTTATTCAGACATTATTGTGTTATTTAAGTGTTATTGTGTATCATTCAAATATTATTGATGTGTTATTATGTTATTATAACAGTGGGAATATTCCTAGAACACAATAACATGTGACTAACATACAATAACACTTGAATAACACGGGGGAATATTCCTCGTGTTACCGTGCCGATTTTTTTTCCTGTCACCTCTACGTTGTGTGATTTTATTGGACTTCACACATGACTCTAAGTGCGGAGTCTTGATGCAATATTTTTTCATTTCCAACATTATGAAACTCGAAGCACATCGTGCTCTTTTTCAGACAAATTAAGTAAATTAATAGTAATAATAATAATAATAAAATCTCAGTTATAAAATTGTATAATAACTACGGTATTAAGGATTTTTCTTGAACAAACACAAATTAAGATGTAAGAAAGGGGTATTTACATACATACCACCTCATTCTTATGTATTTTAATATCTGACACCAAAATTTTATTTTTTATATCTATATCACCCAAAATATTCAAGAATTACAGTATTGTTGTTGATAAATAAAATATAAAAAAAAATCATTTTCCATTCATTTTTCTCAAGTGCTATATTAAAAAATTAATAACAATCTGCGCATTTACTTCTTCACAAAATTGGCAATTTTTCATAAACCAACTTCCTACATATTAATCACCATATTAGCGGTTTTGATATATGAATGCAATTTGCACTCTTTCAAAGAAACCTCCCCAGAAGCAAAACATAAAAATAATATTCCAAATTGGCTTTAAATTTTGTTTTCCTATCAAGACGCTCTGTTTGGGGCAGCTGCAGCTTTCCAATTTTCAACTGCAGCTACGCTGCCCTAGGAAGCTGTTGTGGGGAAGCTGGCTGGTTATTTGTTGCAACTTTCTTGAAAAATGATAATTATGCCCCTATTTAATTAAACTTTTTGAAACAAAATAATGACAATCATATATATATGATACAACAGAAGCAGAAATTCACTTTACAAGTTAAAAATGTAAAAAATAGACTTCTATAATTTTTAGCCAACCTCAAAACCCATAAATTTGATACTTCTCAGGAAAAGACAAGATGATATGCTAAAATTGCGTTGAAATGAGAAGAGCGCCAATAGCAAGCTCCACATGCCAAATACAATAGGGTTAGCAAAATTAACATAAACTCATAAAACTGATACAAAGGAGCATACGAAAAAACAATGCAGAAATGGAAAGAATCCCTCGACACACAATTTTGAAATGGGGAAGAGTTCAGTTAAGCAAGGAAAGAAACTGTCATATGTTGCTGCATTTGATCCATCTGAGCAAAATTTTCAAAAAAACTATAATAAAATCTGCAAGAGAAAATAGATGACCTTACTGCAACTTTAGGAGCCTAAAACAGAATAGTTTGCTTTCCTAATTAGTACAAATTTCTTAGATTGTAGGCGCAAACATCAAATACTTCCCATAAACACAAAACTCAGCCCCATATGTTCTTCTTGAAGCTTCAAAAACCATTTCAATCTCATTTAAAACAAAGAAGAAAGCATGAAACAATACAAGTAAAATCAGAAATTTTGAGACCAAAACGAAAACAGATTATCGCATCCCCATTCCTCGCTGGACGGGACCCGAAAACCAATTCAAAGTTGCCCCAATATCAATCAAGGGGGAAAACAAATAAAACTACAAAAAGGGGAAACAAAAATTCAGAAAAAAAAAAAGCGAGGATAGAAGAGAAATCAACATTACTGGTGCTGAAATCGATGAAGGAAGAACATGATTTTGCTGCCAAGAAGCGATAGAAAATAAGAAGAAGAAGCAATTAGATGGAGGGGCTTCGAAGGCAGGGGCTTCGGCTCTGTATGCTGCGATCGAGGAGGTATTATCGAACGTTACTCACTAACGCGGGAAGGGAAAGCTGGGCGCAGGGTCAATTCCGCAGCAGGTTTTCCCCCCGCTTCAGCTTCCTGCGGTCGCAAAATTGGGAACCAAAATGGAAAAGTTTTGCGGGTCGTGCCGCGTGAAAAAAGCAGCCCCAAACGAAGCCTAGTGCTGAGGCAACTTTTCATCTAGACCAAGGTTGTTAAAACCAGATCAAATCGGACGGTCGGACCATGAACCAGTAGGAAAACCGGCCTGGATGCTGAGATAACCGGATTTTGAATAGCAGGAATTGGACTGGTGAAAACCGGAGTCAAATCGATCGACCACGGTTTTTAATAACTGATTGCATTGTGTTCTTTTTCATACATAATTTGGTGAAAGAAATGAACATGAAAACTATTTCATATTTTTATTCAAAATTATAAGATATATTCGGGGTGATCATTATTATTTTTTACATAAAGCTAATATTTACTTTTAACTTGTTTGATCATACAAGAATGTGATTAAGTTATATAGATAAAATTGTATGATTAAAATGAAAAAAATGTTTTAGAGGAATTTAATTTTTTACTTTATCCTCTTCAGATAGTAGTGATATTTGATATTACAAGAGAAAAGTAAAGAATAGTTGTGACATTTAAGTTCTGTTAGGTTTTTAATTAATCTTTATTCTCTCATTTACATTTAAAGAATAGTTGTTTTGTTTAGTTTAAAATAAATAAGAGAGCTTACATTTCTGTGTTTGATTCAAACAAATATTATATTAATGTAAAGCATGCTTATCAATTGTTATAGCACTGACCAGTGGCTGCAACAAATGCTCTGCAATGGACGGGGCCTGCGAGCGATGGCAGCAACAGGAGAAATATTCCTTTCAGATATCACACGTGGACGGCCAAATACTGGTAGTCACGTTGCCATATACATCATCGGCGGGCAACATCATCGGCGATCAACATGACTACCAATGGTTACCCGTCCGGCACGTCCGGACGAAATACTTTTTTCCAGCTAACAGTAAACCAATCAACTTAAAATGCTAAGCAAAGAAGGCGGACATTAAATTACTGTCAAAACGTTAGCAGAGTACGTAGTTTCATGACATTTAAAAAAAATAATAGTTCAATTAAGAGTTGAATTTCTTAAGAAAAAACTTTTGCAATGCTAAGGAACGATTCATCATNTTTACATATAATATATCATTATTATGTTATTTAAATTATATTTAATTATTTTTTATATTTATTTTATCATTCCATTCAGCCCAATCAGTCCAACGAACACGAACCCTTTATTCTTCCAATCTGATATCCAGTCATATTTTCACAACTTTGTCCAAGACATTTTAAAGAAGAAAAAACTTATATTTACTTGAGTTTTCTTTAAAAAATTGTGTGAAAATATATTGAAGTTGTTTTGTTTAGTTTAAAATAAATAAGAGAGCTTACATTTCTGTGTTTGATTCAAACAAATATTATATTAATGTAAAGCATGCTTAGCAATTGTTATAGCACTGACCAGTGGCTGCAACAAATGCTTTGCGATGGACCAGGCCAGCGAGTGATGGCAGCAACAGGAGAAATATTCCAGATATCACACGTCTGGACGGCCAAACACTGGTAGTCACGTCGCCATACACGTCATCGGCGGCAACGTCATCGGCGGTCAATGAAACTACCAATGGTTGTCTGTCCAGACGTGCCGGACGATAAACTAATCAACATAAAATGCTAAGCAAAGAAGGCGACATTAAATTATTGTCAAAACGTTAGCAGACTACGTAGTTTCATGACATTTAAAAAAAAAATAATAGTTCAATTAAGAGTTGAATTTCTTAAGAAGAACTTTTGCAATGCTAAGGAACGATTCATCAGAAGTAATAGAAAAACAGCCATAGTACTACTCTCGCTTTCACAGGTCCTGTACACTCAAACCTGCAAAATTAAACAAATAAAATTAAAAAACATGTAGCATATAAACTTTGATACTTATATGACTTTTTAGTGTTATTATTATGCATGAAAAGACATTTTTTTTACTTTAAAATATCACTATTAGTGATATTTTTTATGAGATGTTAAAGAAGTAAATATTAAAATCTAGGTGTGAGATATGTAGACACATAAGAATTATATGGTATGTATGTAAATCGCCCCAAAAGAATATCATTATAAATTTCCTAAGCATTTAAGGTTAACAAGGATCTTATAGCATGGGGAAATTTTTTTTTTAAAATAAATAGATTGGCCTTTAAAAGAGAAGCATAATACCAAGTTAAGTGTTGCCGAGATGACAATGATTAGGTGGATCAGTGGCTTTACACTTAAGAGACAAAATGTGAAGTGAATATATCCGTGATAGGGTTGGTGCAGCTCCCGTGACAGACAAAATTAGAGAAAGTTCTTAGATGGTTTGGTCACATTAAGCTCCTACCATCTGATGATCCGATTAGGAGAGTAGATGTTTTAGATTTGAATTATGTTAAGAAAGGCAGAGGTAGACCTAGGAAGATTTGGGCTTATTGTATAAAAAAATGATCTTAATTTATTAAAACTAAATGAAAATATGACACTAAATATGATGCAATGGAGAAAAAGGATTCATGCAGCCAATCTCACATAGTGGGATTAAGGCTTGTTGTTGTTGTACACATTTTCCGTAACTTACTAATACATGCAATACAATCCTTAAGAAGCATGCATAATTTTACATAGCATTTTTCTCCTAATATTACATAAAGAAATAAGTAATAACACAAGAAAATTGTGAAATTTACAATCAAAGCTTTCACAAAAGTGAATGGAAGACCAAAAGTATACTACAGCAAATATTAAATAACAGAATGAATGTCATATCGGTAGAAGTTACCAGGAGGAAGAGATTGTTTGAGCTTATCAGCCTTCTCAGAATCAAACACGCAGAGCGTGTAAAGATACTTTGCACATCTGACCTTGAACTTCACAACACTTTTGCTCCGTTTAATCTTTACAGAGCGAGCATCCTTCCTTCTAGCTGTGAGAAGGAAATCCTTGATCTCATGGATCTGCTTCGGCTGTGCAAACAAAAAAAGCACAACATCAATACATGTCTGAAAATGCCAAGAAACGCCAAATACCAACATAAACGAAGTATTATTTTCCACATGACCCCTTTATTCTTACAGCTGTGTGTATCTCATATATGAAAAGAGAAATAAGAAACAACCACCTCTGACAATGCAAATTGACAGAATAGAGGGGACATTCTTCGCGTCCATAAAATCCCCAAGTTTTTATAAGAACTGGACTCCGAGTTCAATTTTTGGGTTTATGAGGGAGATATTTGAAAATGTCTTCGACACTAATCGTCATTGCCTATTTTGAGATCACTCAACGATTCAAAACTGGGTAGGCACTGTCGCCAATCTTTTTCATGATTGGAAATCGTTTAATTATTCTTAAGAGTTTGTGAGAATAGAGAATGGGGTTCGGCAAGTTAAACCAATTCACATTTTATTGAAGAGAAATTTGGCCAGTGCAAGGGCATGATCCCATACCCTAGGCCTCTTTGAGCTATGCATCGAATCGTAGAGATCAAGTTGCAATTAATTACTTCGGTCAGTTTGTCAGTTTTGGGTAAAAGGTGCTATTAAAAGTTAAGGTCATATCATGTTTCTTCCATAAAACTCACCAAAAATTACAATGAATATGATATCACAAACAAATATGATTGTCGTATGGAACTTATGAAGCCGAGCAACTTCAAAAAACAGATTATCGAAATTGATGGCGCTAGCTGTCTTCCGATAAGGTTTGATCACTAACATCAAATCCTTCTTCCGCTGAAGAGGTAGTAAAAGAATAATAATAATAATAATAAGATATTCCAAAATGTAGATTGATATGGGTTGTGTAGAGAACAGTATTTTGGGCCTGAATTTAGCGGATTGAAAGAAGACATTACTATATAGAAAATTTACTCTTTGCATCTTTGGCTTACAAAATCAATTCGCCATGATCACCAAGTTTTAAAATTTTTCACAAATGAGTATTGAGGCATTTTTTTCTCTACAAGGCAAGACGTAAACCTCTAAACCGATAAATTGTGCAAGATTAGTATCATATTAACATCAAAATATGAAATAAATGCAACATACTAACATTCTGACATCAATTCATAATGGTAAAACTGTCATCCAAATATCAAAGTAATATAGGATGTCAAAGTAAGAATATAACAAGTTAAATTAAATTCAACATAACATTTGAATTTTGCTCAAACATTTTTCAAAAAGTATTTGAATATTGTTTGTACTTCCAAACAAGGTTTGATTATGATTCAAAACATTAAAATCCAAACAAGATTTGATCAACTCAAATAAGTTTTAGCAAGGTTAGTCGATTCGATCAATGTTTATGTTCAAGCAAGATTAAATCAAAATTTGAATATTATATGAACATGTTCAGATTTATTAATTTGCACTCACCATATCTTTTAGAATTGACTCATTTGAGCTATAGATTAAACATGAAGCGGACATCTCATAAAATTTAAAATTCAGAGCAAGGAACTGTGTGCCTCATGTGACAGGCCATGAGAGGCACATGCAATATGGGCAAAAATTCTTGACAACTACTAAGGCACACCTCATATTGCATAAATTTAAACCATCATGATCATTATAATTTTATCACGCCCCAAGTGAGCAACAATACCGCCCACAAGCAAATGACATTTTAGGTATGCATAATTGATTTCCCTTGAATAAATATCCTTTTCTAAATCTAAAGGTTTCAAGGATACTTTTGTTAAATGTAATTTCTACATATGCCAAAGCCTTCATCATTAGCATACTATTTTTTAGGAGGTTTGAACCCAATATCTTTAACCTAACGTGTGAAAAGTAAAGTGTGTTGTGACTTGGAGCATCTAAGAAACAATTTAAGTTCCTAACTAAATTTTTAAAAGCGAATGTACATTTTTTAAAAAGGAGTAACCAAGAAGCGTGCATCCAACATAGGTTCTTTTGAGAGTACATATAGTTGTAGGCATAATGGAAGCTGAGTAGGACAAACACCTTTTCATTGGATATTGTTCACATAAAATTTTTGTTCATACATCATCTAATTCAATCCGTTGTTATTTTGCATATTTCTTATAGCCTCAATAGATATGTTACCCTCTTGTATAAGCACTGTTACAATTTAAATCATACCTTCAACTTCAAAGATAGTTTAAACAAGAAAAAATGAACACAAGAGTGAAATTCAACTTCCCCTTCAATATGCAGAAGCTTGCTTCTTGCTTGTCACCCCAATAAAATTTCTCGTTCTTGAGCCAATCAATTAGTGGCAGCATGATAGTGTTAAATTTCTTACGAAATAGTAATAAAACGTAATGAGTCTATGGAAGCTTTGTATCACATGAATATTTGAAAGTACAGGCCAATTCAGTTTTTTTTTTTTTTCATCTGCCTACTCAAATTAAGTGTCTGTCAAGTAATTCATCCTTGATTCCTTTCAACCTTGCTCTTTGGGGCACATAAGATAGAGTTGCCAATTTGATAGGCTCAAACCCGGGATTAAGTCAACTTGGTAATCATAGCAATTCAAGGAATGATTATTACTCGCAAGTCCGAAAGTATTTAGCAAATCTTCCATAATTGAGTGGAATTGGTGTGAGACTGGTCAAGGAAGGTTTAGTGACCATGAGCCAGATTACTTCACTATTTTTAATCTCCACACAAAGCTCAATTCCAGAGATGGTAACAAGTGCAACAGACTCGCCTTCTCTAAGCATTCATGCAATTGAAAAGGTTGGGGTCAATTGTTTTCTCTGGTCAATGAAAGGAATAGTTGTTTCCTTATCAAGTTGATCTGTAATCCATAACATGGCGAGTCACATTCAAATCACACTGTCATGACTGGACAATGAGAATGTGGCAAACATCCATATTGCCATCACAATGAACATTAGTCTAATAGATTTTCATAATAAGCAGTGTTCCCCTGCATGCTTTGGTAAGTTCTATTTCATTTTTTTTATCATCCGATCTTCAAGGGTTGCGATAATTTTCTGTCAGCAAGCTAAGGGCAATTCACGATGGATTTTGATACAATATTCTCACAAATACCACAATTCCATTACAAACGTCCTAAAATATTGCACAACAAATCTAAATATGAAATGGACTTGAGTCGAGTCTCAAGGCTCGATGAGTAAGAGACATTCAACAATACAAACAATTGGCTCTCTATCATCTACTTCAACAATTTCAGTGTCCTCCAAGAATTTGTTAATAAATTGTTCTCGCTCATTTACTTTAGTAGTTCTTTCAACCATAACGTTTAATGCCTTTCATTAAAAACTCATTAGATTTATGTCACATTTGATTACAAGAATAACAATAAATGGGATCAATATGATAAGTACTATTCCTTTAAATTTAAGTTGGGTTTTCTCAGCAAGTATAGCAGGGTCATAGGAAGGCCACAGTGCGATGAGTTTAGAGGTCAGCTAGCCTAAATAAGTCTGGCCAGCAATAAGCTATCATTCTGTACTTGATGATTGCTACTATAATCTATGACTATAAACAAACTAGTTGAAGTTCCAAGAAGTACTACTTTTAAAATAACAGCTTCAAACAATCACCTTATCGATTAAATTGCTAATTAAGCAAGCAAAAAATCTTTCAAACCATCAAGATATCGAGAAACCTTCATTTTAGTTTTTTTAGGTTGATATGAGCATTAAAGCAATGGAGTTTGTATACTCATTGATCGACTATCCCCATTATTGGTGGTGTTGGTATTGATTGTAGAAAATTTGGTCATAATCAAACAAAAATAAGATTTCGTTCAACATCTTCTACAAACAAATCTAGGGCTAAGGTTTTGTACACTCACATCAACGATGGGTTTGCAGTTGCTTCCATCAAGTTACTACTCACCCCTTGAGCTTATAAGCCAGTAACTTATTAATCTTCAGAGATATCAAAGTACTCAAAAATATTCAATAAATTTAATCAAATCCAAACACTCTTCACTATTCATGTAACCAGTAAAGATAGGAGAAATATCAAACTTTACGTTAGTATTTTTGGTAATGCAAATTTGGAGGGTGTTGTGCATACTAAGGGCCAAACAAAGCCCAAGTTTTGGATTTGTTGTCATAATCAAAATCAATTAAGTTTGGAGATGGAGTTATTTTGATAACAAGATGTTCCCGTGTAAGGACTAAAAGGTCTCTTTGGAATTTTGTCACTGGTTTTTTGCACCATAGCACGCCTTCCCTCTCGATGGCCTTTGCATCATCAGAGTTGTTGTTAGTGTTAATTCTTGTTTACTCTATATAGTTGGAGTGGTGGTGGAGCAAACACTTCAACGAAATGGCTCAATTAGCTAAACATCCAACGAAATTGAATCAAATCTCATCTCAAAGGCCATACTACATGCTCTTCAAAGCCGCATATCAGGCTCTTCAACTTTGGCATGTTGACTTCCTTCCCCTCCACCAGCCATTGCACAATCTCTTCAAAGCTCTAATACTACTTTTATAGTGAAGAAGCAAATTAAATGAATTGGAAATACCAAAATATTCAAGTATAAATTTATGTATGGCCCTCTTCTTACATTTGTGCTTAGGTTTTAAATGAAAAGAGAAAAAGGAGAATAGCTACCTCAAGCAATGTAAAAAGTGGAGCATACTAAAATATGAGAGCTAATAATGTAAAATGAAACAAAAAGGAGATATATAAAAGTAAAATAAAATATACTAAGAATAAAAAAAATGAAAAGGCTATAGATAAGTTGCTGATCCTTCATCACTGAAAAAGTACAACTAAGATTGTTATCGTAAATATGATAGTTTAAATTGTACATAGTATAGTACCATAAATTAAAATTTTGAAAGAAAAAATAATTGCAAATCTCAAAGTAACATTCTTTATAGATCCTTAAAAAAAATAAAGCAAAATATGCAGCAGGCCTCCAATCAAAAAGCAGATGATTATAGTGATGGTAAGGAAATGGCGTTCAGAAATAACTAATTCCGCAAAGCTTATTAGGTCACAAGATAGCAAAATGTAACTAGCACCCTTGGCCATTAAAAAGCATAAATCAGCAGATCATTATAATTAATCCCCTACTAAGAGCAACACAAAAAGTCGAATGAAAATGTGATTAAATTTTCAAATATATCAGCACAAGATAGAGATGCACTTAATCCTAGAAAGTTAAATAAGCATGAGCCAATTCAACATCCAAAAATTCGATTACAATTCAGCAGTTCTCATCATAAATAAAAATTTGGAAATCCTTAAATCTGATTTTCCTATAAGGTTTTGCCAATCATTTATCGTCAGTGATTACAATAATCCTTTCTAAACACTAATATAATACCAACGAGAATATATGAAAGAAGTTCATCTAATATGCTTATTCGAATTAGATTACGGAACTTGATACAATGATACGTTAAAGAACAAGTAGAACATCTACAGAAAAATTAAATATACTTTGAAATCACAAATATCTCTAGAAAACAAAGCGTGTAGTACCATTTCCGAATTCTCCAATGGCCGCTCTTGCTTTGGTAGATCTGAAGGCGAGCGACAACTTCAAACCCTAGCAAAACTGAAGCGCGGTGGTGTTATATAATTCGACCCCGAGTAAAAACCCTATTCCAGTTTTTTTGTGAATTTACGCAAATGCCCTGAATTCTTCGGAAGTAAATAATAATGTATCACAAATGTGAATTTAGGTGTTTGNATTCAACAATACAAACAATTGGCTCTCTATCATCTACTTCAACAATTTCAGTGTCCTCCAAGAATTTGTTAAGAAATTGTTCTCGCTCATTTACTTCAGTAGTTCTTTCAACCATAACGTTTAATGCCTTCNCCAATCTTTTTCATGATTGGAAATCGTTTAATTATTCTTAAGAGTTTGTGAGAATAGAGAATGGGGTTCGGCTAGTTAACCAATTCACATGTTATTGAAGAGGAATTTGGCCAGTGCAAGGGCATGATCCCATACCCTAGGCCTGCTTGAGCTATGCATCGAATTGTAGAGATCAAGTTGCAATTAATTACTTCGGTCAGTTTGTCAGTTTTGGGTAAAAGGTGCTATTAAAAGTTAAGGTCATATCATGTTTCTTCCATAAAACTCACCAAAAATTACAATGAATATGATATCACAAACAAATATGATTGTCGTATGGAACTTATGAAGCCGAGCAACTTCAAAAAACAGATTATCAAAATTGATGGCGTTAGCTGTCTTCCGATAAGGTTTGATATTTGAACCGAGCAACACGCACTAACATCAAATCCTTCTTCCGCTAAGAGGTAGTAAAAGAATAATAATAATAATAATAATAATATATTCCAAAATGTAGATTGATATGGGTTGTGTAGAGAACAGTATTTTGGGCCTGAATTTAGCGGATTGAAAGAAGACATTACTATATAGAAAATTTACTCTTTGCATCTTTGGCTTACAAAATCAATTCGCCATGATCACCAAGTTTTAAAATTTTTCACAAATGAGTATTGAGGCATTTTTTTCTCTACAAGGCAAGACGTAAACCTCTAAACCGATAAATTGTGCAAGATTAGTA
The DNA here is from genome assembly GCA_002079205.1 of Phalaenopsis hybrid cultivar. NCBI lineage: Eukaryota > Viridiplantae > Streptophyta > Magnoliopsida > Asparagales > Orchidaceae > Phalaenopsis > Phalaenopsis hybrid cultivar. The sequence goes on along the minus strand of JXCR01074561.1, from coordinate 1,205 downwards.
TCATATTAACATCAAAATATGAAATAAATGCAACATACTAACATTCTAACATCAATTCATAATGTAAAAGCTGTCATCCAAATATCGAAGTAATATAGGATGTCAAAGTAAGAATATAACAAGTTAAATTAAATTCAACACATAACATTTGAATTTTGCTCAAACATTTTTCAAAAATTATTTGAATATTGTTTGTACTTCCGAACAAGGTCTGAAAATGATTCAAAACATTAAAATCCAAACAAGATTTGATCAACTCAAATAAGTTTTAGAAAGGTTAGTCGATTCGATCAATGTTTATGTTCGAGCAAGATTAAATCAAAATTTGAATATTATATGAACATGTCCAGATTTATTAATTTGCACTCACCATATCTTTTAGAATTGACTCATTTGAGCTATATATTAAACATGAAGCAGACATCTCATAAAATTTAAAATTTAGAGCAAGGAACTGTGTGCCTCATGTGACAGGCCATGAGAGGCACATGCAATATGGGCAAAAATTCTTGACAACTATTAAGGCACGCCTCATATTGCATAAATTTAAACCATCATGATCATTATAATTTTATCATGCCCCAAGTGAGCAACAATACCGCCCACAAGTAAATGACATTTTAGGTATGCATAATTGATTTCCCTTGAATAAATATCTTTCTAAATCTAAAGGTTTCAAGGATACTTTTGTTAATTGTAATTTCTACATATGTTGCCAAATTCTTCATCATTAGCATACTATTCTTTAGGAGGTTTGAACCCAATACCTTTAACCTAACGTGTGAAAAGTAAAGTGTGTTTTGACTTGGAGCATCCAAGAAACAATTTAAGTTCCTAACTAAATTTTTAAAAGTAAACGTACATTTTTTTAAAAAGGAGTAACCAAGAAGCGTGCATCCAACATAGGTTCTTTTGAGAGTACATATAGTTGTAGGCATAATGGAAGCTGAGTAGGACAAACACCTTTTCATTGGATATTGTTCACATAAAATTTTTGTTCATACATCATCTAATTCAATCCGTGGTTATTTTGCATATTTCTTATAGCCTCAATAGATATGTTACCCCCTTGTATAAGCACTGTTACAATTACAATCATACCTTCAACTTCAAAGATAGTTTAAACAATAAAAAATGAACACGAGAGTGAAATTCAACTTCCCCTTCAATATGCAGAAGCTTGCTTCTTGCTTGTCACCCCAATA
>JXCR01074555.1:0-58532 GCA_002079205.1 Phalaenopsis hybrid cultivar | reverse complement strand
TACATTCTCATTCATACAATCTCATGTGATTCTTTCTAATTGTTGACTGAGACAATACTAGCCCGGTTCTTACATGTTCCACAAAAAATTTTAACATCTGGATTGAATTATTGACTGAGACAATACCAGCCCGATTCTTACATGTTCTCACAATAAATTTTAACATCTGGATTGGTCAAATCAAGAAGTAAATGAAGTGCATGGATTTAAATCATCACAACTTCTTCCAACAATAAAGATTAATACTTTCTACAACTTCTATCCAACACTTAATTACTTATCATTTTAAGATGAAAGATAAAGAAAACTACTCAGAATCCATGAAGAAAATAAAACCACACTTTAGTTTAAAAGTAGAAATCATTGTCAAATCAACAATAAGTCTCAATTAAAACCAAAAGTAGTCTAAAACAAAAGATAAAACTTATCTCAAATCCTCCACCAAACTCTTGAAGTTCCTTTGAATCTCTTCTCTTTTACAACACTCTCAATATAAAACTAAAACAAAAGGATAAAGTAAATATTTGGTGTGGTGCCTGAAATTCTCTCCAAACTAACTCCCCAATTTCTTTAAGAACTTTCAAAACATTCTCTTTTCAAGCACACACACTTTCAAAGTTTCAATCTTCCTTCTTTTATAATTTTCCAATAGGTGTCTTGTATCTCTTCAAAATATGTCTTGATTTGATGTATTTCCCCAAAAGGTGCCTCCTTTCACAAGTATTTTCATCATTGGTGGTTGTAACCACCTATTTATGCCAAAAGGTGCCTCAAATACCTCTTCAAAATTTGCAAAACCGAATTTACTCATCAAATAACTGCCTCTGGCGCTTAAGCGCGAAGCTTCTGGCGCTTTGGCGCGGCCTTCTCTGTTTAACCGGCGCGTAAGCCCCGGATCTGGCCCTTAGGCGCCAAAACACTTTAGCATAATTTTCATCTATTTGCTCCAAATTTGATACTTTTTCACTCCTTTAAGCATTTTTCACCTTTTTTTACTTATAACTGAAGGAAAAAACACAAAAATACCTTCCATTAAAGTGTAATATCCCAAAAATAGGTATAAAAATGTGTCTAAAATACTATATATTATAGGTGTATCAGGGTGCACTGATAGACCTAAAATATATAGTCTTTTTGTACATATTTTTATACCTATTTTTGAGATATTGCGCTTTAATGAAAGGTATTTGTGTGTTTTTCTTTCAGGTACAATCAAATGAATGAAAATGATAAAAGGAGTGAAAAAGGATCAAATTTGGAGCAAAAATAACGAATTTGCAAAAATTAACTGAGACGCCTAAGTGCCCAAGACTTGCACTTACGTGTCAGTTAAACATAGAGAGTCACGCCTAAGTTTCAGGTATCATGTGCTTAAGTGCCAGAAGTAGTTATTTGATGATTCATTGAATTTGGAGGAATTTTTTAAGAGATGTTTGAAGCAACCCTTGGTAAAAATGTGAGAAATAGTTCATGGATACAAAAATTCATTCAATTGGCTTTTGAAAGGAGGCAACTTCTAGAATAATCATTGAATAGAGACACGTTTTGAAAAGACACCAAGGCACCCCTTGGATTTTTATTAACGAAGACTTGGATCATCAAAGGAAGGGGCTAGCCAATCATCATCCATCCATCCAAAGTAACTGTCGCTGCTGTCAGCCACCTTTCTTTTTATTTTGAGTTTTAGTTTGTATTATGAGTGAAGGAAGAGAATTCAAAGGAACTTCAAGACATTTGGTGGAGAGGATTTGAGATAAGGTTTTATCTCTACGACTACATTTGGTTTTCTTTTAGACTTCTTATTTGTATGCATGATTTTTACTTTTAAACTCAGGTGTGGTTGTGTTTTCTCCATGAATTCTGAGTTATTTTCTTTATCTTTTTCATTAAAAGGATAAGTAATTAAGTACTCAAAGGAAGTGGTGTGAAGTATTAAACTTTAATATTAGAAGAAGTTGTGATGACTTTAAACATTGTACTTATTTACTTCTTGATTTGGTCAATTAAAATGTTAATACATGTTGTGAGAACATGTAAGATCTGAGATGACATTATCTCAGTTAACAAATAGTAAGAATCACATTTGATTTCATGGATAAGATTGTAATTCATGGGGTTGAGTGCAAATAAATAGGGAAATAAACTTTGCAGGGTGTAAAATTAGAGGGACATTAAAGTGACAGGCTAAAGCCCCCAATTTGATTTATAATTTTAGGTTCTGATACGAGATTTTAGCTCTAGGTAGAGGGAGAAGAGGGAACTCTAGAGTGAGAGCTAGTATCTTCTCTACTTAACCCGTCTTCAAGACTATTCAAACTATAGATTAGCCAATGTTCTTTATAGTATCTCTAGTAAGGGTATTGAATATTATTACTCATATTTAACAAAACACAATTAAAATACTTCCACAAAAGAATTCCTATACTTATTACTGATTCATGATAAGGAAAAAGATCTTTTATTTATGTTGTATTCATCTTGCAAGTATTTAGTTAAGTTAATTAGTTGCTTACTTTATTTTCAATTATAAAAAATTATAGAAAGAATTGAATTTTCAATCATATTATAGCATCTAGAGTTTAAGTAAGAATACTTTGTTAAGTAAAATTTTGTTATCTAATTTCTTTTGTTTTGTAAGTTATATATTGTTAGTTATCCCCATGGGTTCAATATTTGGAGCTTAATAAAAAAGTCCTATATTACTTGATAACAATACGTAAACTTGCATAGTATCTCATATTTAAATATTATAATTGCATTCTTATTTGCTTCATAGCAAAAAAAAATTATGTAGCTTTTGCTTGGGATCAAGTTTTCAGTTTTGTTGCAAAGTGAGAATCATTCTTAAGGAAATTAAGCATATAATCACATACATTGCATTTTACATCTATCTAGAACATATGGATCATACACCACCATTGATTCTCACGTTATTTGAGGATAGTGGTTGATTGCTCAATTTTGGCGGATACCCAATGGGTTAGGCAAGTTCCTTTATGACCCCAGATGGGAAACCACGAGTTTGATTTTGAAAATTGTCCTCCTAGTTGAGCTTACTGATGCAGGTGTATTTAGTGTCTTATTTTTGCAAATGTTTTTCAATATTACAAAATACACATGATATATACAACTGTAAATATACAAATTAATCCCAATAAAAATAACTTTAGTGAAAATAGTTTTATCTTTTAAAAATCTTTAAACTGTCAAATCCCCTAAAAAATAACGCAAGTATATGTATCACTCAAGTAATAAAGGGCTCTATTGGTGTCCTAAATATCGATCCCACGGGAAATTTGGAAATGCTTATAGACAAATTCTTATGATTTTAATGTAAACTACAATTTTAAACAACAGAAGTGAAGTACAAAATTTAAATCTAAAGTAATTGAGTGAATGCTAAATAAAATACAGTTAAAAGAACTAAGTTAATTAAACTAATTGCTAAACTTTCAATAGGATACTTACGAAAATTAAACAAATTTTTTATGGTGAAGAGTTCAAATTTAAGAAAACATCATTCCCCTTTACAATGAGTGTATGAATTGTGATGTCCTTCCCCTTTACAATGAGTATATGAATTGTGAAGAAATTAAAATCATTTGAATATATATATATATATATATATATATAGTTTCGTGCTAAATATGAGCAATCATATTCTTTACCCTCTTTCAAGTGCATAAGGAATATTGACTAATCCAGAGTTTGGTCCCTAATTCTGTGGTTAGGTTGGGCGGGAGTATTATAATTGTGTTAACTAATTAGAGAAAGTCAAAGCCGCTACTCCAGAGCTCCAACTCCTCCCACACCTGAGGGCTAACAATCCTGCATTAGTTTCCAATCAACTGGACCAAATTGGGGATTTTAATTTGTTACCTTAAAATCTCCAATTCTGCATCCAACAAAGTATGTTTCTCTATTTATTTGCACTCAACCCCATGGATGACATCCTCTCCCATGGAATCAAATTTAATTCTCACTATGCTGTAGAAATAATAGCCCTTTCAAAACATATGTTTCTCAACACATTTTAACATTTTAATTGGCTAGATTGAAAAGTAAATGGAGATCAAAGTTCAAATCATCACAAAACTTTGATATTTAAAACCATATAAAATAAAATCAATTCTTCACAAAATCATATCTCAAAGTACGGAGAATAATAGAGAAGACTATTCAGAATTCATGAGAATGATACAACAAAACATAGATTTCATATATAAAAACAAGTTTACAAAAGAAAGAAACAAAAGAACACAACTTATCTCACACCCCTTCTCAAGAAAATCCTTAGAATTTCTCTTAAAGCACTTTCTTATTTCTCTCTTAGAAGTTTAATGAAGAAGAAATTTGTCACCTTCCCTCTCCTCATACAATCCTTGAAGAAAATCTTCAAGCCCTTGACTTTTTCTCTCTCTCTCTCTCTCTCTCTTTATCTCACGCCACTCTCTCTCTTCATATCCCTTTCACACCTTGCCTTAAGCCCTAAAATTCCATCTCTTTTATTAGAGGTTGCCTTTCCCCAAAAAGAATTCAAAATTTCTTCCAAGTCTATCCAAAAGTTAACCCTTTTGAATTCAAAAGACATGTCTATTAATCTAAGAGATATATCCCTTCATAAAATAACCTTCCAAAGTGTCTAGATGCATTGAATCACTCAATGGGGCGTTTAGAACAAGTGTCCCTCAAAATTCATGCAAAATTTATCGTGAACCCCTTAATCCGCAAAAAAAGTCATCTTTGGCGCCTAAAGTGTTGGTTCTAGCGCTTCAGGCCCCAACTTTCTTAAGACAACACTGTTTTGAGTTTTGGTGCTTCAGGCACCAAATATGATGCTTGAGCACCAGATCTCTATAAAATGGTGCTTCAAGTACTAATTCTGGCACTTCAAGCACCAACTCTCTATAAAGTGGTGCTTCAGGAGCTAGTTTTGGTGCTTCAAGCGTCAGAATCTCAAAATTTGTTGTTTTGGCTTCAAATTTTATCTTTTTTGCTACTTTTGTTCCAAATGCCTAAAATTGATATACCTACACAAAAACATGAAAATACCCTTATTTAAAGTTCAATATCACCAAAAATAAACGTAAAATGTATACTTAAAACAACATATTATTTTGGTGTATCACTTACCTATGAGCCACCTCAAGTGAATATTAAGGTATAGCTCAAGGTAGATCCTGAAGATAACATATCTATGAACCTCTCCAGTTCATTAGAGAGTCTCTTTAAAAGGGTGACCTCTTGGATGAGGAGTTGCATGACTCGGATAATATGAAAGATATAACTTTTTTCCTTTCTTAGCAGTCTCGTCTGATAGATAAACTCCTTTATTATGGGTTGTTACCCGAGGTGTATACTATGTGTCAAGCTAAGATGTGTAAGGTTATGTGGTGTAATAATCCCTAAGGAGAAAAGTTTGTCTTAGGCTGAACTAAAAAGCCCAATTAAAACCAAACATCACTAACGATGTATGTAGAACAATTTTCACATTTGACGGTGTGGGTTTTAATTGCCTTTGCTTTGAAGAGTGTCTTACCTCTTTTAATTATTAAGCGAGGCTATAACAGATGCCTTACCTTACAATTGGGGGAATATCCCCAAAATCTCTTGTTGATAACATGTTGAATCAACTAGGCCATCTTGCTAGTCTCGATCGATCCATGTTTAGCTAGAATAAAAATCTCCTAGGCTATTTGAGATTGCCTCATATGATTTGAGCTGGTTTGCCTTTTGCTAGGCTCTCAATTGGAGCATTTCATTGCTAGACACTTTATTTGTCTAGCATTTGACCTAGTCAGTCTACCTTGAATATTTAGTTGTTTTAAGTAAATATTGGACCATTTCATTGCTAAGACACTTTATGTGTGAGGCTATGTGGTGTAATAATCCCTAACAAGGAAAGTTTGGCTTAGGCTGAACTAAAAAGCCCAATTAAAACCAAACACACTAACGCTGTATGTAGAACAATTTTCACATTTGACAGTGTGGGTTTTACTTGCCTTTGCTTTGAAGAGTGTCTTACCTCTTTTACTTATTAAGCGAGGCTATAACAGATGCCTTTTATTTCAATTGGGGGAATATCCCCAAAATCTCTTGTTGATAACATCTTGAATCAACTAGACCATCTTGCTAGTCTTGATCGATCCATGTTTAGCTGGGATAAACATCTCCTAGGCTATTTGAGATTGCCTCATATGATTTGAGCTGGTTTGCCTTTTTGCTAGGCTCTCAATTGGAGCATTTCTTAGTTGATCCTATCTTAGGCTCACCTTTGATGATTCTTGAGGTTGAATCAAAGATAGATCATAAGGATGGGATTGAGCCAGACCATGCACCTTCTTATGATTTGTAAATCCTCATAGTTTGGGGGATTCGAACTAAGTCACAATGACTGAATCCCGTAATTTAATGAAATTTCACCTAAGTCTTGAGAACTCCTCAAAATGATTAGATGAGTTTCATTAAAATGTTAGTAGTTTCAAAGACTATTTAGATCTCTTACTTTTTTATTCAGCTGACCAATGGAAGTTAAACAAGTAATGGGTCATAAAATTCTAAGAATCTTTATTCGGATGAATTTTGAGTAAAAAAATTTACTTTATTATAAAAGAAGCTCTACTAGATATAGTAATTATCAAGATAAAAAAAGAAGTGTAAAAGGGCTTCAAAAATAAAAAAATTGGCTAACACTCTTGAGAAGAAGCTTGAGTTGAGTGGAAAATAAAAATTTTTGATATAAATAACTTTTTGATTTCAAAATTCTCCTCATAAGATTCTTATAATATTAAGGTTCAGAGAATTGTTAAGTGACATTGGGATGACTGATAAATCAGTAATGGATTTAAAGACATTTCCAAAATGAAAATGTTTCTTAACAGTCAGATATGAATGACGATGTCTATTTAGGCTAAGGGTGAAAAGAATTAAAAGGACAGGGGCTAGAGAAGAGTACTTAAGGAAAATCCCATATGGACTTGAATTTTGCAAACCTCATGTTTTACATGGTACATCAGGTCATGAATCTGAGATGCCTATGTGAGAGCTCCTCATACCAGTTTGATTTGGTATGTCACACTAGATCATTCCTAATAACGGCTTATGCCGGATAAAAAAAATATATATGTGCCAATAAAAAAAAATATGAATGGCATGAAAGGCACTCATCAGCTTTGTGAGCATGTTGTATGACATACCATACACCCACCTTCTCCTACATTTTATGCATTGTCCCTCTGGGTTTGGCAGTCCTTCCTCAGAATTTGACATGCCTTTTTTGTGGATTCTTTATCCACCAACTTTACGCTTTATGCATCGAACCTTAGGTCGCAACGGTTTTTCTTTAGAAGCCTACTTTCCTTGCGGTGTGGGCTTTTGACCACTACCTTTTACACCTTCCGATAGTCATTCCTTCAAAAGTTGACTTACATTTATGTGTGGGATTTTACCCACCGCTTTTTATGTGTTATGCGTTAACCCTCGGGTCCCGGTAGTCCCTTCTTTAGAAGTTGACTAACATTTTTTGTGGGCATGTCGTACGACATATCGTACTCCCACCCTTTTTTGTACTTCATTGCACGTAAGAGAGGTCTTTTGCATCTCTTAAAACTGATTGTTGAATTGCAAAATAGATATATTGGAAGTCTTACGGGAGGCTTATACCTGATGCAACCAGTAATCGGTGTAAGAGAAGCCAAGTACCTCTGTTATCTTTTCTCTTTGGTTCCTCATTTCTGGCTCTTATGAATGATCGTGTCTCACCATCATAAATGAGCATGGTAGATACGTTTGTCCCATTCGTCTACATGAGTGTGGAAGATACCCTCTTCTTAGAGGATTGGATCTTTATTTTACAAGTAAGCATCCCATGGTTAGCGCATTCTATTTAGCTAACCTTCATAATATCTCATTTGACTGGAGTAAATTTCGATTGATACATACCTTAAGCAGGAAAACCATGCCTTTTCCTAGCATTGTTTATCGGTAATCAAGCTCATCCCATCCATCATGGATGAATATGACAAATATGCGCGTCCTACAAAATTCAGATGAGTGTGGCATCTTCCCTCCTAAAGGAAATGCTTGGGTTTTTCCTCATGGCTAAACAACATTTGGTTGGTACACTATATTAAGCCCAACACTTCTCAGATATCTTAATTAAACAGGTTCAAGTTTGATTGATACCTCTTCTTTGCAGGGAAGCCATACTTCTTTCCTCAACACCTCTATTCAATTGAGCACCCCAGGTGGGTCTAAATCAGAGTCTCCCACTCATTTCAGATGAGTGTGGCATTTTCCCTCCTAGGAGGATGTTTCTGGGTTGGCCTCAGACCCATATTTTCTTAGGTTGGAGTGCTATGTTTTGACCAACCACCTTTCAATACCGTGGTAATTCCTAAGCGGAATTCATTCTATGAAATCTCTAGTAACAGTATCATATAAAGTTAATATGTTCTATTCAACCACCCCCTTTGATATTCCTAACTCGATCAAATTTTAATGCCTTATCAAGGTGACATGTTGTATCGTTTCTAGACTTTGTTTATTATATGTCAGTTCTTGTCCTTAGTTAGTGCCACTTTTGATGCCAAACATTTGCCCCGATATTTTTTTCGATGAGAATTTCCTTAGCCAGTTCTCACAGGAGATACCAATTGAGCCCTACCTAGTGATAGCTGCTTTGCTAGTTTGGCAGGACCCTTTTAGTGAAAGCTACTTTGCTTGAGCTTGCTTAAAGCACCCTATGGTTGGATCTATGAGTCCATCTAGATGTCATGGGTATATTTTCGATCGGGTTGGTTGGTTTTGTCTACCCCAATACATGTCTGCATCGAAACATTTGATGCCTCCCCAGCAAGTATTAGCTTGCTAAATGGTAGAATCCCTAGCGAGATTTTCCTCGCTAGTGCACTTAAAGCACCTTTGAGGTTAGACCATGCTAGGTGATGTGCCCCTAGTATGTGTTGTTTTTCTACGTATTTTATGTCAATTTAAATCCCCTGTAACAGTGCCAAAAAAAACTTGACCCATCACAAAATTACACAATCATTTTAAAATGTTATAAAATATAAAAAATAGTTCATATACTAGTTGTTATACGCAAGTGAATGTATCGCTTCAAGTAATATAGGGCATTTGTTAAAAACCCCCCGCATCGATCATACAGAGAAACAAGGTAAGAAATCATTCAGGCTAATTCTAATCTACTACTATCAGTCCTTAGTTTGGAAGGTCGATTTAAGTGATTCTTCTAACAAGTACTCCTAAATGTAAATCTTATGTTTAAAACAACCAACAACTACTCCTAAATGAAAACATTAATTTTAAAGATAACCAAATCTACATGAATTAGTTAGGAGAATTTTGAGATGTTAAAAAATATTATTCTTCTGTAGTGAATTGGATAATGTATAGAAATGCGATACATTAAATATTGTATGTGCCAAATAGGAGTAATCCTATTATTTACCCTCTGAGAGTGCATAAAGAACATTGACTAATCCAGAGTTTGGTCCATAAATATGTGGTTAGGTTGAGAGGATACTGGCTGCTACTCCAGAGCTCCCACTTCTCTGAGGGCTAACAATCTCACTTTAGTTTACAAGTAACTAGACCAAATTGGAGATTTTGGTCAGTTACCCTAAAATCTCTAATTTTATGCCCATCAAATTATATTTTCCTATTTATTTGTACTCAATCTCGTAGACTACATTCTCATCTATGAAATTGAATGTGATTCTTACTTTGCTATATAAAGCATAACCCTTTTGGTTCTTATATTTCTCAAAAAATTTTAACATTACAGCAGGCCTAAATTGTAATGTAAATGCAGTTCAAAAATCCTACACATGAATCCTACTCATTGCAAAATAAAAGTAAAATGAAAACAACACATAATCTTCTCATGCTACTATTTTCAAACAAAAAGAAAGAGGAAGAAAAACTACTCACAAAGCACAAAGAAAACACAACGAAAAACTTCATTAAATCAAAGCAAATCTACTAGATAAGTGTTTACAAAATCATAAGATAATGAAAAACACAATACTTAGCTTTTTCCCCTTGAAAGAAAGATGAAAATCTCTCCCACAAAGTCTCATACTGATCCTTGCAATGCTAGTAAAATTCCTTTCAAATTCTCAACAAAATCCCCTCTTCAATCTCTTTGGATAAAGTAGAAATCTACATTTCTACTTATATTCTAAGATCTCTAAATAAGTTTCTCAATTTTCCCCTCATACATATGCCTACCTTCCTCCATGAGAGGCGTCAACCCCTCTATTTTTAAAAAGACACAAAATTCCTCCTTTTTCCAAAAAGATACATCTTTTCTTTTCAAGAGACAAATCTCTTCATCCAAGAGACATGTCTCTTCATTCAATAGCCTTTCCTAAGTGCCTAGAATCATTAAACCACTTCACGGGGCGTTTGATTCATTTAGAGCCTTATAGAGCATCTCAAAATAGTCAAAATCGCCAAAAATACATCAATACTCGTCGTTGGCATCTCTAACACCATTTTTTGGCTCCTATGACACCAGTTCTCTGGATTTTGGCACTTTTAGAGCCATTCTGGCAACTATGGTGCCTATTATCTAGATTCTGGCCCTGCAGCAGCTCCACCGTTTCGCTCTGTTTGGCTTCGTTTTAGTTGTGTTTCGCTCCTAACAGATATACTTACAAGATAAGCATGAAAAAAGCCTTTCTTTAAAGTGTGATTTCATTCAAAAACATATGAGAAGTGTAAGAAATATTAAGCATAGAAAGACATATCAAAATATGCTAGGTCATAATTTTCTTTCTTACTCATTTTTACTCCAAATTGCACCATTTTTGCTTCCTTTTCTCCAAAAGTTCATATACTGTTGTTGAAACCAAAAATATAAAAAAACACATTCCTTTAGAGTGTATTATCATTAAAAATGTGCATAAAATGAGCATGAAATGTACTCCAAAAACTGGTAATTTTAGGTGTATCACTAGGTCATAAGTGGAATACACACCTCCTGTCCTGTTTAATATTTTTGACTACGTTGGTTGGTTCTTTCCACCAAGTTGAGTGACATGTCGTATCGATTTTACCACCGATCCATGTTTCATTGGAGTAATTTGACATTTGACAATACTTTAAGCACATTGCTTTAGGCTATGTTGGCACTAAGAAGTTGGGAGTTGTGAAGTTGTCAGTTGTTAGGATGGATATCTCGACATCCGTTTAAATTTAACTTAATATGTATAATTTAGAAAAAAATATTATTTTAAAATTTGAAAATACAAGGTTGAAACAATCTCATATCCTCAGTAATTTAAATAAACAAACTAAATATCACAAGTAATGTATCCATCCCGAAGGATAAACACACTATTTACTGGTAAGGCTCGATTAAATAAACTAAAAATTGTATGACAACCGTTTAAGTCTGTGAAACCAATTTTATTATAAGTGGACAAGTTTTCCTATTTAATATAAAAAAATTAAATAGGGTTTATATTAAGCTGGGTTCGAAAAAGCTTCATATAAGGGTAAGTCTCTATAGCTAATTATATCCTAGATAACCAAAGTCACCTAAGAAAACTCTCGATAAAAATTATGGGATATTCTCTTCAAGGAGTTCCAAAGAATAGGACTTTTCAACGAGATCAGACAAAGAGGTGTTAAAGGGGAATATCTCAAATTTAGAACATTTTATTTTGAAATCCAAAGGAAGAAGAACTAGTGGATGTCATAGATCCCGAGGAGAACCTCGATGACTTCCCAAATTGTACTACTGTTTGGCTTCAGTTTTGGAGAATAGAACTGATGAATATTTCATCCAGCCAATTTTATCAATGAGGGCTTATATTCGTATGAAACATTCACACAAATAGCTTGGAAGATGTGAGAATTTAGGTCGTGACGAACGACAACCTCCGAATCCTAAAACAAGTTAGGGCTTAAATTGCATAAAAGAACTATGCAAAGGCCTAAAGATAAGTTGAGGATTTATGTTGCATAAGCAAATAACCTCAAAGTTCTATGGAATGTTGTTTAATTCTAAGGAATGGTTTAGGTGGTGTAGGCATGTTTTGCCGTTGAAGATGGTCATGTTGCCCACGATGCTAGCTCCAAGCTCCTCTTTGTAGCAAGTTTAAGATTTCTAATGTGTCAAGTTCTGATGTCAAATCAAATGTTCCTTAATGTTATGATTATTTTAAATACTATGGGGGATGTTAAAGTTGATTAGAACAACAATGGTTAGGATCCCACGATTCCCTCATTCCGACACCATTATTTTTTTTCGGATTCACTTAGTCCAAACAAATTTACTAAACTCAACTTAATGAGTTCCATACTTTCATTTAGATCATGGGAAATCTGGCTGGCAACCGTCGGTTGCCTCCTACGAGGGATTCTCAATCATATGATAGAGACATTTTAATTTAGTTTCAATTTTTATTTTATTTTGTTTATGATTAAATTTTGAGTTGTCTTATATTTTTAATGTTGTGGCGGTGAGTTTTATCTTGTGATTTTAGTTTTGGTTTCAGTTTGGTGGCTATTCTAAAGGCTTTAGTTTTGGCTTGCAGGGTGGCATTATTATTTAACATGCACATTTATAAGCATGAAAAGTACAGTAAAGAAATTATTGTAAACTATAAAAGCGTGCAACTTGGGTCTTCTCATTCCTCCACCTAAAACTTTAGTATCTTTTGTAGTAAACATTTATAATTTGTAGAAAAGTAAAGCCTATAGATAGGTTCATCACAAGCCTATCAAATCCTATGTCATACCTGGTGGGTCCTAGTTATTTAAATGTATAGATGATTTGTCAAGCAAGACATAATGAGTTTAATCATCCTTCAAGGTATCCAAAAGAGTTTGATAAATGTCTAGGGACCGGGTCTCGAACATATCACAATCTCTTAAAAAAAGTATCAAGTTTGTTCAAACGCATTATGTTGCTTAATAACTCATTCTTATCATATCCTTATGCTTAATGAACTGATGTTCTGGTCAACCCTAAGGATGGGGTAATTATCACTTGATATTTCATTTACAAATTACATAGGTAAAGACCCTAGGGGCAATTTGGCATAATTAAGAAACTTAGCACTTTGATTTTTAAGATGGGCTTGTAGTGTTTTAAAAGTTTTAAATTAATTATAGGTTATTTTCTAAACCTCATCAGACAAAATTTTGATTAAGCCTAGTTCAATACTAAGCCCTTAAAAACTTAATGGGTAGATTTGTAATTTCAAGAAAAAGATTTTAAATGTTTATGTTCTTAATCATTATCATGAATCATACACCATTAATTGTGGTTTAAAATAAGTGAGTTATGATCTTCCAAAATCAAACCCTCACCTTAATATCTTCTTATTTAAATATTCCTCCAAATTTCATTAATTTAAGAAATTACAAATTTATCCTTTATAAGACCAAAGTGAGATTGGTTACTTACATTTATCCCTTTCATATTTCAATCATAAAAAAAAATATCAATTGAGCTTATTTATTGCATATTTAGTCTGTTGGTTAAGCCTAAACATTAATTAAGCCTTAAATTTTAAAATTTACCCTTTTGCCCCAAAGGCCTTACCACCCCATAATTCGTTAAATTAAACTCAAATGACTTGAAAATTTTATGTTACCCCACTCATTGGTTAATTAAAACATGAAAGGAGAAAATGTGATTTTTCTGAATTTATTTAATTTTATAATCATTTCTTTAATGCAAAAATAGGGATTTTTCAATAAAAATTCAATAACTCAACCAAAACAAGGCTTATGTCCTTAAGAAATGGAGTTTTACCTAGTTCAGAGGATCACTTGGACCAATTTTTATGATTTTTAGTGGTTTAATTTAATTGTTAGAATTATTTGTTTGCTTTGAGTATTAATTAAATATAAAATATTATTTAAGTGGAAAATTAAGTTTTATATTTTTATTAAATCTCTCTAATTATAAAGAACCAAAAGAAATAAATTTCATATTTTTGTGAATTTTATTTTAATTATTGGAATTATTTTAGTGAAAAATTAGAAAAAATTCATTTTTGAGCCTTTAAAATTAATATCTTGACTTAGAAAATTAAGAAAATTATTTTGATTGGTCCCAAGTGATCAGGAAGCCAAATGTGACATTTTAGTGTGTTTTTATATTTTTGTAATTTTTATGATTTTTAAATTAATTTTTATTTATTTGAATGCTAAAAAAAACTCAAAAAATGAAGTATTTATTTTAATTTTAATTTTATTTTTCTTAGGTTACTCTGGTTATAAGGAGCTTCTATGACTAATTTGGTGATTTTAGAGTTGTATTTTAATTATTATAATTATTTTTAATGCCAAAAATGTCATTTCACTTGATTAATCTATTTTAGTGGTCAAATTAACTCCAATTGACTTGAAATGTTTATGAGAAACCCCTCCGACATTAAATTATAGTGGAGAATGATTTTATTTTATTTACATTTATAATTACTCCAATTTAATTTTTATTCATTTTTAGGGGTTGGTGATAATTAGGATTATTTTTGATGAGTTAAATCAAGTTTATATTTTTTTTCTAGGGTCCTCTGACCACAATGAACCTACCAAAATAAGTTTTGTATTTTTTTATGAGTTTTTTAATTATTATAATTTATATACCAAAACAGTGACCATTAACTTGAAAATTAGATATTAAAATAAGTACCTAACAACAGAGACATCAAAAGCCCCATGATCCCATGTCATGGTGAAATGTCTATGAAAATGGAAAATCCTCTATTCACTGAGACATCAAAAGTTGTATTTTAATTATTATAATTATTTAATACCAAAAATGTCATTTCACTTGAAAAAAACAAAAGTTGTAATTTGATGTCTCTGGTGTTTTTTATACCTAACAACATAGACATCAAAAGCCCCATGGTCCCATGCCATGGTGAAATGTCTATGCAAATGGATATTCAAAATAAGAAAAAACACCATTTAATTAATTAAAAATCATACATGCATCAAATGGACATGAAACCTTTTCCACATTGCTCTCCTCTATTCATTGGCCAAGAGGGTATTTTTATTTTATTTTTGTGATTTTTCTACACCAAGATATGCATTTTTGAAGTTCTGATATTTAAATAAATAAGAAAAATCTCTAATTTTCTATTTAAGTGATGCAACGCCACCTCAACCTAGGCAGATCCGAACTTTCCATGTGGCGTCTTCCGGTTCGGCGCCGCCAGCCACCTCAGTGCTGACTTAGTCTGCCTTTTCGCTCCATTCATATGTTCAGTGCAATCACAACCGTCCATTCGATACACGCGGAAACAGACAACATCTGTTCATCGTCTTCATATCCCTAGCCCGAGAACCGTCCAAATTCAAACCTTAGTATCTCTCTCAAATTAAATTAAGTACGGTTTGTTCTTATAAACTCGTCTTGACTAGGAAAATATATTCATATGGTTGATCAAGTATTAAATAAAGTCTATAAGCATGGAGAATTAAATGAAGCTTGATTTAAGGGGAGAGTTCAATACCTTTGCCCAAGAGGTGTGGCCTTGATTGTGTGCTTCCAAAAGCTTACCTTGCATCCAAAGAGCTCCTAGATGAAGCCTCAAGTTGTGGTGAATAGCCTAAGTATGAAATCGACCAAGGATGATTTAGGGGGTTGATCAAAGTCAACCCAAGGGTGTTCAGGTCATGGGGCTTTTGTGGTGGATCTTCTTCTCTCACTGAGGGGATGGTGTGAGTGCAATTAATTTGGTTTTGGTAGAGTTTTGAGGGATGTATTATTTCAAGCTCAGTGGGGAAGAAGACTGGAGAATGGTTACATTGCACTCAAGAGTTCTTGAAGAAGCTCTGGGAACAATTTGGGAGAGTCTCCCCAAGAAATTTCAAACTCTCCCTCCTTGGTCGTGGAGGGTGAGTTTAAATAGAGGGGGGAGGAGAAGCCACCATGGCTGGCCAGTGGGTGAAAATGATGCTTAAGTGGAGGGAAGAAAGGCTCCAATGACCAATTGGACTTGTGCACATCAGGTGGGTTTAATTTTGAGTTTTAGCTCCTTGATCCCCCTTGGCCATGGTGTTTTCCAGCAGCCAAGGTGGTTGATCAGTCAGGGTCAAGTCAACATTTGGTCAGGGGGCTCAGGGCTTGGGTTTGGTGCAGTCAATTGGGGTTGGCCATGTGTAAAGCTCTTTGATTAAAGAGGAATAGAAAAAGTGTCATTTTGGGTCAAATTGGGTCAATACATGGATTTGGGTTGGACTTAATCACCAAAGCTAGTTTGGGCTGAAGAGGAGATCATTTGGTTCAGCTTAATCATTGGGGATAAGTCACCATCCAAAGAGATTTGGCTAAATATAGGTTAGAACGTGTCATTAAAAGGGTTAAAACCTTTTTAAGGTGGCTTGAAAGTGGTTTAGCCTCTTGCCATTAATAGCTTGATGAGGTGCCAAGGCTCATATGACTCACCTATGGCTTGGTAATGGCTTCTTGGCTTCCCTTTGGCTCGACTCTTTTGCATGAGAAAGGATTTTGAATTTTATGAGATATTTTGGTGGTGTTTGTCAAGAGGCTTGATTCAAAATGATTTGATCATAAAATTAAGACTTACAAGTGATTTTAATCAAATGGACGATGAGGAGAAAAAAAAAATTGTCATGTGGGCTTTGGATTTAGGCTTTTAAAATTAGATGTAGTGGGCTTGGGATTTTTTTTTAAAATTAAGGTTAAATTTGGGCTAAAATTTGGATCAATTGAATGTTGAATTTGATGTAGGGAGATGTCATGAAGAAGTTGGAAAGGATTTCAAGTGATTTTGAATTTAATTAAAAGGCCAATTTGGTGGATTTAGACATACATTCAAAATTGGGGCTTATTGATTTGGGTGAAATTTAGCTTGCAATTATGTCAAATTGAGCTTATATTTGGCTTCAATTGGTATTAGGGTTGTTTAATTTTGATTTGAAATTGAAATTGGGCAAGATTTGGGGTCAATTGGGCCAAGATTGAGGATAAATTGAAAAAAATTGGGCTTTTATGGGTAATTTGGGGCTTTTAGTCAAATTGGGTCAACATGATGGTTGAAAATTGAAATTGAGAATATTTGGGAATTTTTAGGTCATTAGGGGCATTTTGGTAATTTTTGATAATTTTGGGGGTATTTTGGAAATTTGGTGATATTTTGGTCAATTTAGATAGTGGTGAGTGATTTGAGATGACTTTTAGACAAATTTGGGTATTTTGGGTAATTCTGGGAATTTTGGCAAAAAATTAGGACTGTAGGGGTATTTTGGTCATTTGATGATTTTGGGCTAGAATGGGCAAGTAAGCCATGAAGCCGCACCAAACCAATACAAGCCATATGATGACTCATTTTGGATGTTCCATATGTTAATCCTGACCCTCTTAGCCAAGGACTAAGGGTTTGGGTTCATCTACATGAGCTTCCCAAAAGGAGTCAGGAGACCAAATTAAAGGGGTCTTAGGGTTTGAGGTATGTAAGAAAGTGTGTGCAAGCTCGTATAACTAAGACCAGATGACCCAGAGTTAGTCATAAGGTTTGACCCTTCTATGGGAAACTCCTCTTGAGCTCCTCCATACTGATCCCACCTACTAAGTGCTAGAGGTGAAAACCAGCATGTGGAACTTCAAGTTGAGCAAAGAAGAGTTTAGAATTTCTAATGGTGAGGGTTCCTTTTCTAGTCCTCTAGGAATAGTCAACAGCAAAGTCCTATGGCTAGACCCTAGGCTACTAAAGAGAAAAAAGCTAAACCTCAACCAAAAATGAGATCAACCGGCTATTTTGCCATAAGAATGCTCATTTGATACATAATCAAGATACGTAACTCTTTTCTTTTTTGATATTTGACTGGGATACATATCTCCTGTGCCATTTGATATGTTCGACCAGGATACATGCCTCCTATGTCATTTGATAGGCGAAGTAGGATACATACCTTCTACTTTTTTTTATGTAAAGTTAGGATACATATTTCTTAGACAATTTTAATCGAGATACATACCTCTCTAATCATTTGATATTTCAAGTAATGGAACTATCGCCTTCACTTGGTTGACCCTTGATGATAAAACCTCATTTTGAGGCACATTGGGTTTCGTAGCCATTTGGCTTTGAAGCCTCTCGAACCATATGCTCGCTTAGGCTGGTTCCTTTATGAGACTGTCTTCGGCTTTACATAGCAATATATTTTAGTGTTTCTCAAGCTATATGACATTGTGGTCGGCTATGTTCTGAGAACACCTTGTCTTTTAGCACTCCAACTTTATATAGCCATATTCTTAAGTTACTCGAGTCCTACGACAGTGTAGTTGACTCAATAAAAGTACATCTCGTCTTCAATTGCTTTCAGCTTTTGGCCGCATTCCTTAGACCATGTGACCTTATAGTCGGCTCTGTTATGAGGATAATATCTTTTGACTTCTTTGATTTTATAGCCGTTTGATATGACATTTCTCGAGCTATATGACATTCTAGTCAACTCTTATGAGAATGTATTGTCATGTTCAGCTCGTTAGCCACTTTGATGGCCATGCCCATTTAGGATGGTTCTTATATAAGAGAATCTTGTCTTCGGACATTCCTGGCCACATGCCCCTTAGGTTGAGTGCCTCTAGAGCCGCATAACTTTATAGTCGGTTTGATGACCAGAGCACCTCAAATGGTTGACCAGATCCCACCTCCTGGTCACTGCCTCCTCGGCATACCCATCTTTTAGGTCACTGCCTTCACGGCGTGCCCACTATTTCTGAGTCATTGCATTCACGACATACTCTCCCTCACCACTTCAGTGCACTTGTTATATGTCTACTGCATATTCTACATGTTTTCTTGTGTGCTCGGTGAGTGTCTCTCGGTTAATGTGTGAATCCTCCTTATAAGTTTCTTTTTACTCGATACAAACTCACTTGTAGCTGGTCTCTGCCACTTGCATGGCACCCCAGGTCCCCAATCAGGTGTATTTCCTCTTTATAAGTAGTTTGTTTTACCGTTACATCCTATTTATGTGTGTTATGTTGCATGTAGCATCCTTACATTCATTTGCATGACGTGTGTTAGCTCTTTTGGGTGCCCATTGAGATTGCCACATACTTCAGTCGAGTAGTTACAATGTGGGCTTCTTGCATGACTGTTTGCTTGCACATTCGCCTTGATAGTTGCTTGCTCATTAGGAGAGTGACCCCGTGTGAGTCACGATGGCTTAACGAGCATTGCTTGCTAGGTTGATATTGGTGAGCAATACAAGTTAAGTCATCGGAATCGACACAAGTATGTGTCATATGCGTCACAAAACCGCATTGTAGGTCTGCTATTTTAAAAACATAAAATGGATTTTTTTATGCTTAGTGTTATCCACCCTACTTTTAAAATTATATAATTTAGGTCATATGTGAGGCCACATCTTTTTTAATGTCACCCCTCTTTGTGACGTGCCTTAGATCTCTTGGATCCTTATGATAGGGCCGGTGTGGCGACCCCGTCAAAGTCATAAGGTAGCTAGAGACTTACCCCGTTGACTAAGTTCAAAAATTTTTTGTTAGATGGTGTGCTAGGACAGGATTTAGTGTGCTAGGTAGTCTTTTTAATGTCTGACTATTGTTCTTTGTTAGATTGGTTTCCCTAGCCAGACATCTTTCTTGCTTTGTGCTTTTAGTGTGACTACATGCTGTATGTATGATAGTATGTTAGGTCATTCTTCTGCAGGGGAGTCATGCATATTTATATGCACACAAAGGTACCACTATCGGGGAGCATGTGATGATTTCTAACCATTTTACTTGTAGGTGCTATTCAGTTCCCCCACTTATAAGGCACGACTCATTATACGTTATATGTGTTGGATTTCCCGCTAACATTAATTTCTTGTAGGATTGTGACTTTTCTTTTCCTATGTACTTTTTAAAGTCTAAGAGAGCCTTGCAGCAGAAACAAGATACAAGTATGGGTTTTGAGGTGCTTTACTGCAGGAACCATGTGACGGGGACCAGGAGTAGTATCTTAATTCAGCATTTTATGTTGATGTATAAAATTAAGTCCAAGCATGTATATGCAGAGTTCGGTCATCTTTTACTTTTTTGGGATATGTTGTGGACCCAACGACACCGACCTTTCTTATTATTTCAATTTGGCTTATTAGTCTGCTTCATTGCATGTCTGTATGCTGGTATGTGTGCATATTTTTCTTTGAGAATCATGATAAAGTATAGAATCTTTAGGATTTAAAATTCTAAAGTACATAAAAATCTTAATAAAATATTCAAGATAAATGAATTTTAGGATTAAAATATTCAAAATATTAAAACTTACACTTTTACTTTTTTGAATAGCCTTTGTAATGGTTTGCATTGCATGGCTAGCACCCAACTCATACTAATAAAGCCTTCACTATAATTAAGCAATTCTCTAAATAATTGCATCATATTTTGCATGTCTCGAGGAGGAGCCCTTGTGTTTCTTCAACTCGACTAGCCTAGCATACCTCTTTACATAAGAGGTTGTCTTGTGCGCCTAGGTTGTTAGAATGCTCCCTGACATAGATATGGTGTAAGACCTTTTGTTTAGAGCATTTCTAGCTTCATAGCTGAACCTCGCTTTCTTTTCTTTCTTGAGGCATCCTTGCCATTTTGACAGGTGTAAGACCCCCTCTTGGAGATCTAGCCGATGGTTATAAGATAGAGTTTCGTTCCTCTGACCTTAGGGCTACTGAGATTCCCGTGGACGACACAATTCACGGATTGCTGACCGAGGATCTCATGACGTGTTGGGCCAACTACCTTCACGACCAGGTAAACTTGACATCTTAGTGGTGGGATGACGAGTCTGTGGTACCCCAACCCAGCTACTTCTACCTTCTAGGAATACTCAACCTTCCTTTGACTACCCCCTGTTGAGCCCTTTCCCTCCTTGACTTCGTCGATATTAACTTGATGGCCCCAGGGCTACGAGTTGCTGTTCGTTTAGGATACGATTACTTGTCCTCTGCCCTTATGGTTAGGACGTGCTTTGATGTGTTAGGATATCCCCATCTAGATGATTTATAGTCATTCCGTGGGCTACGTAAGCCTATGAGCCGCTACCCTTTTGTGATGTGAGAGACTCACTCTCTGCCCGATGACTTAGGGAGAGCTTTGAAGCATAGTAGTGTTCCAACATAGAATAACCTTTATTTGATTGCTTATACCCCAGGTCTATTATAATATAAAGTGAAACTTCTTTTTTCAAGAGTATTCTTGGGAATACGTTCCTTTTGGGAGTGCTCTTTACCCCATAATAGGTATATACACCTTACTCTTTGTTTATGGGTAATCTACGTAGATACATCTTTCACGGATGTTGGTTCACGTTGCCTCTGCCGATCTTTTTTATGCAAACATTCTTGACCTATCATTGTGAGGTTTTTTGCACGTAGACTCTCCACATTTTTCTTTTCTCTGTTTGTCACTTTGTCGTATGTCCTTTCTTATTCGGTTTCTCTCCTCTTTGAATCACTAATATGATTTAAGAGGAAGATTTATTCGAATAAAGGAATGATACGATGATCGATAAGCTGACGACTCCTTTTAAAATAAAAAAGAGAAAAAATAAACATAAACACAAACTTTTTTAACTTGAAAAAATAATCAAACTCAATCAAACTTTTTAAAATCAAATCCAAATCAAAACTAACCTATTTTTAATAAATTTATAATTCTAATCCTCAGGATACACCTTTAAAGAATCAACTAATTCATTTCCTATGTATTTCCATGACACACCATAATCAGATTATAAATCACAATCTTTCAATTCCAAGCAAATCTGTTCAAACCAATCCATCAATCTGAGTTCCTAAAATATCAATCTTCAAGACACTTATCTTATAATTCTTCATGATATAAGCCAAAATTTTAATCGAGAGTATTCTCAAAAGTCATAATTTTGGTGATATACTTAATTATGATAGCTAGCTCTTTTAGAGATACTAGGTTCTAGAATAAAATAAATTCTATCTTACACTTGTAATGTAGGAAAAAAAACCTTTGGTTGCATTGAACGATAAATATCAAAGATTGTTCTTATCTGAGTGATTATGTCTATTTTAAGGTAATACTTCCATCCCTTNGCGCTTTACTGCAGGAACCATGTGACAGGGACCGGGAGTAGTATCTTAATTATGCATTTTATGTTGATGTATGAAATTAGGTCCAAGCACGTATATACAAAGTTCGGTCACCTTTGTTATTTTTAGGATATATTGTGGACCCAATGACACCAACCTTTCTTATTATTTCAATTTGGCTTATTATTCTGCTTCATTGCATGCCTGTATGCTGGTATTTGTGCATATTTTTCTTTGGGAATCATGTTAAAGTATAGAATCTTTAGGATTTAAAATTCTAAAGTACATAAAAATCTTAATAAAATATTCAAGATAAATTAATTTTAGAATTAAAATATTCAAAATATTAAAACTTACACTTTTACTTTCTTGAATGACCTTTGTAATTGTTTGCATTGCATGGCTAGCACCCAACTCATACTAATAAAGCCTTCACTATAATTAAGGACTTCACTAAATAATTGCATCATATTTTGCATGTCTTNTTGTAATTGTTTGCATTGCATGGCTAGCACCCAACTCATACTAATAAAGCCTTCACTATAATTAAGGACTTCGCTAAATAATTGCATCATATTTTGCATGTCTTGAGGAGGAGCCCTTGTGTTTCTTCAACTCGATTAGCCTAGCATACCTCTTTACATAAGAGGTTGTCTTGTGCACCTAGGTTGTTAGAATGCTCCTCGACACAGATAGGGTGTAAGACTTTTTTTTGGAGCATTTCCAGCTTCGTAGCTGAACCTCGCNGAGGAGGAGCCCTTGTGTTTCTTCAACTCGACTAGCCTAGCATACCTCTTTACATAAGAGGTTGTCTTGTGCACCTAGGTTGTTAGAATGCTCCCCGACACAGATAGGGTGTAAGACTTTTTTTTGGAGCATTTCCAGCTTCGTAGCTGAACCTCGATTTCTTTTCTTTCTTGAGGCATCCTTACCATTTTGACAGGTGTAAGACCCACCTCTTGGATATCTAGTTGATGGTTATAAAATTGAGTTTCGTTCCTCTGACCTTAGGGCTGCCGAGATTCTCGTGGATGACACAATTCATGGATTGCTGACCGAGGATCTCAGGACGTGTTAGGCCAACTACCTTCACGACCAGGTATACTTGACATTTTAGTGGCTTCGGATGACGGGTCTGTGGTACCCCAACCCAGCTACCTCTACCTTCTAGAATTACTCAACCTTCCTTTGACTACCCTCCGTTGAGCCCTTTCGCTCCTTGACTTCGTCGATATTAACTTGATGGCCCCANCAACCTTCCTTTGACTACCCTCCGTTGAGCCCTTTCGCTCCTTGACTTCGTCGATATTAACTTGATGGCCCCGGGCTGACGAGTTGCTGTTCGTTTAGGATATAATGACTTGTCCTCTGCCCTTATGGTTGAGATGTGCTTTGATGTGTTAGGAAATCCCCATCAAGATGATTTATAGTTATTATGCGGGCTATGTAAGCCTATGAGCCACTACTCTTTTGTAATGTGAGAGACTCACTCTCTGCCCGATGGCTTAGCGAGAGCNAGGAAATCCCCATCAAGATGATTTATAGTTATTATGCGGGCTATGTAAGCCTATGAGCCACTACTCTTTTGTGATGTGAGAGACTCACTCTCTGCCCGATGGCTTAGCGAGAGATTTGAAGCATAGTAGTGTTCCAACATGGAATAACCTTCCTTTGATTACTTATACCCCAGGTCTATTATAATATAAAGTGAAACTTTTTTTTTTCAAGAGTATTCTTGGGTATCTCTTAAGATGTAATTAACCAGTAGGAATATGTTCCTTTTGGGAGTGCTCTTCACCCCATAATAGGTACATACACTTTACACTTTGGTTATGGGTAATCTATGTTGATACTTCTTTCACGGATGTCGGTTCAAGTTGCCTCTATCGATTTTTTTTTGGGCAAACATTCTTGACCTATAATTGCAAGGTTTTTTGCACGTAGACTCCCTACATTTTTTCTCTTGTTTTTCAATTTATCGTATGTCCCTTCTTATTTGATTCCTCTCTTCTTTGAATCACTGATATGATTTAAGAGANTTAAGATGTAATTAACCAGTAGGAATATGTTCCTTTTGGGAGTGCTCTTCACCCCATAATAGGTACATACACCTTACTCTTTGGTTATGGGTAATCTATGTAGAGACTTCTTTCACGGATGTCGGTTCAAGTTGCCTCTGTCGATTTTTTTTTGGGCAAACATTCTTGACCTATAATTGCAAGGTTTTTTGCACGTAGACTCCCTACATTTTTTTCTCTTGTTTTTCAATTTATCGTATGTCCCTTCTTATTCGATTCCTCTCTTCTTTGAATCACTGATATGATTTAAGAGGGAGATTTATTCAAATAAGGGAATGATACAATAATCGATAAGCTGACGACTCCTTTTAAAATAAAAAAGAGAAAAAATGAACAGAAACACAAACTTTTTTAACTTTAAAAAATAATCAAACTCAATCAAACTTTTTTAAATCAAATTCAAATCAAAACTCAACTATTTTTAATAAATTTGTAATTCTAATTCTCAGGATACACCTTTAAGGAACCAACTAATTCAATTCTTATGTATTTCCATGACACACCGTAATCAGACTATAAATCACAATCTTTAAATTCCAAGCAAATCCATTCAAACCCATCCATCAATCTGAGTTCCTAAAATATCAATCTTTAAGACACTTATCTTATAATTCTTCACGATATAAGCCAAAATTTTAATCGAGCGTATTCTCAAAAGTCATAATTCTGGTGATATACTTAATTGTGAGGGCTAGCTCTTTTAGAGATACCGGGTTCTAGAATAAAATAAATTATATCTTACACTTGTGATGTAGGAAAAAAAACCTTTGGTTGCATTGNTAATTCTGGTGATATACTTAATTGTGAGGGCTAGCTCTTTTAGAGATACCGGGTTCTAGAATAAAATAAATTCTATCTTATACTTGTGATGTAGGAAAAAAAACCTTTGGTTGCATTAAATGATAAATATCAAAGATTGTTCTTATCTGAATGATTATGTCTATTTTAAGGTAATACTTCCATCCCTCAGGGTAGTATATTATTTGTGAAAATGATGTATTTGATTATTTAGATAGAAATCTTCTAAGATGTGTGATGAACAACCGATACAAAAAAAAAATACCAACATGAATTGGATGCTTAAGTGAAATANAAGATGTGTGATGAACAACCGATAAAAAAAAAAAAAAAAACCAACATGAATTGGATGCTTAAGTGAAAATAAATAATAATCCCAATAATTTATACTTTACTAAAAAAAAATAATTATTCTAGCTAATAATGTTAAGTATTATGCCATTAGAGTACCATATTCTATTTCCATTATTTTTATTATTTCCACTACTTATTTGATAATAAATTTTCTTTTGTTAAAAAAATTATTAAACTTATTCAATCCTTGCTTGGATAGTATTTTATTAGTGGATAAAAATTAATTAGTTAGATCACCTCCTCCATGTGATAGCTGTTAGGTGAGATAATTTGATAGATGTCAAGCATGAGAGAAAAGAGATCAACATTCATGTTAAAAAGTGTATAAACTGCCATGGCTAAAAGTTTGAAATAATTTGATTTCTCTAAAAGAATAATAAAGATTAGCCCCTCTTTTAAGTTTTGTGCATCAAATCTGTTCTCTTTTTAGTTAGATTTACTCTCCATAATTTAGGAGGTGATCAAGGCAAAATACCCCATAGATTTCCTCTGCCTTATGATATTAGAATTGATGTGAGAGGAAACTTCAAAATTAGAGCCCTATGACCAATGTATTAGTATTGCAAGGTGCACATAATATTCAATATTGGTACGATGATTATGGGTTAGAAAGAAAAATATAATCTCCAACTCTTTAGAATAGATATGAAGAATGTAGTTATTATTGATCCCATTTTACTTTTAGCTAAGAAAAAGGGCTTAATAAAAGCATGGGATGATATTGATGACCAAAATGGGCTTGACACTTTGATAAGGGTTATATTATTGTATAAAATGTCATGGGTTATAATTACACATCCTCATAATTATGATCTACGAGATATCCTTTAACTTCTAGAAATTAAAAAAACTACATTAGTAGATTATATAACGAATATATTATTAATAAACATAAGAGTTTTCCCAATATATGACTCAAGTTGCATTTTCAATAAGGTTGATGGCAACAAAGTCAATAAAAATAATAAATCAACATGATTTAACATGAGAGTTCAAAAAATATTAGGAGATCATGTGATAAAGACTAATGTGCTTATTACAAATCTAAATTATCTTTGTTAAAGGGAATTTTCTCATGATGACTTCATCGAGCTATCAATAAAAATCAAGTTATTAAGAAGATAAGCTAAGGCATAAGGTAGAGTTCTTAGACAAGACCAACAAAAATAAATTAATAAATTTTAATGAAATACATCAATCAAATGAGAAAAAAATTAGGATGATATTATTATCATTCTCGCCCAACAAAATTTTTTGTTCTATTATGAAAGAGAAAAAGGACTATGAAAGCAACCCATCCTTTTTCATTTTTTGTTGATATGATTGTGAAAACACCTATTTCTTCTATCCATGTTTGCCAATGTGCCACATGAGCTAATTGGCTCCTCTCTTTATGTTAAACACCCTTCCTCTCAAGTTCCCTATTATTCGTAAATCACTAGGTCTTTTTTCTTATATCAGGACAGTCTTATTCATTGAGTATCTTCTAACTCTAAACTCATTGGTTCTTCTTTCAACTTTATCTTATTAATAAGTTTCAAACCTAAGGCTCACATACTCTTGACATATTATTAGGATTTCTTAAAGGTGAAATATTTTAACCCAAAATTCCAAGTCCCTATACCCTCCTAGGTTGTTAAATAGTTTTCTTAATGAAAATCTAATCTTTCATTTCTAATTTGTCCCCAATCAAAAAGTGAGCCACGACACTATACTTGATGATCTATAATAGGTATTGGCTTCTCAAAAGTTGTCACCCTTTAGAAGAAGTGTCTCCCTAATAGATCCATATTTTTCACTAATTTTTTTCCAAGTTAAGAATCTTTATTATTTCTTTTATATAGGCCCCCTTTAATTTCATCCCAACTATAGGAGTATGTTTATGTACACAGGAATTTAAAATTATAGAGGCATTAGTTGAATTCATGTTTGATTGAGGTTTGAACTTTATTTGAATATTTTCAAATAATTTTTATTATTTGTCATATTATTCTCCTTTTATCCTTTACATAATATATCTAGGACCACACATATCGGAAAGGAAGATGACAACATTTAGGCATATATAACAAAAAAAAAAAAAAAAAAGTTTACCTCCCATTTATTTTGGGGGATCTGCAATAACTTAATTTAGCTCCTAACTAGTGATTTGTCACAATCATAACATCAGATTNTGTGTGTGTGTGTGTGTGTGTGTGTGTACATATATATATGTATATATGTATATATATATATATATATGTATATGTATATATATATATATATATATATATATATATACATATACATATATATATATATATATACATATATACATATATATATGTACACACACACACACACACACACACACAAACATATATATATACATATAATACAAAATTTTGCTTTTTTACATTTATAACATAAAAGATACCACAATTTTAACTTTTAAGTAGTTAAATATTGCATGCATGATAACGCGGTATGTAAGTAAATACACCGAAATGTGGTATGTATACTTTCTAAAAATTTTTACTTTTCTTCGAGGGGACACCGATGGTATTTTAATAACTCATACAACTATCATCCAACAACCGTGGCACGTAGGGGTGTAAACCAACCGAACATGAATGAACAGAGCTTGTGTTCGCGTTCAGTTCGTTTGAAATTTAGTTTATTTGAAATAAGCTCGTGTTCGAAATTATTTGTGAAGTCATTATTTGTGTTCGTTTCTTAACGAACGAGCCGAACACGAGCTGTTCGTGAACGACGAGCCAGTTTGACTTCCCTAATATTAATATATATAAATAATATATTATATTAATTATATAACTTATATTATATAAATATATAATATCTATATTAGTATATTATTAATATAATATGTTAATATATTATTATTATCATTTTATCATATATTATAATTTATAAAATTTAGTTTATTAAAATATCATAAATCTTTTATATATAATTACTTTAAATTATTTTATATTTTAAATAATAATGATTCCAACACAAAATATTTAATTTGTTTAGCTGAACAAAAAAAAAAAAAAAAAATTCTCAAACGAATCGAAGAAAACTTATTCAACAAAGTTTTTTGACGGCCGAGCGACACGTGAAACTTCCGTTCCTTTTGATTTCGCCTTTGGCCCTCTTCTCCGTGCCGCTGTGGCTTCTATTCGAAGAGGGAAGAACTTTCCTTGATTTGCTTCCGCTGACTCCATTTTCGTGCTGTTATTCGTTGGTAGGCTTTTTTGTTCCTACTTTGTCTCATATAGATTTTTTCATTATACTTATAATAGTGCGATCAATTCCTGCCATATTTGGATTTTAATTTAAGAGTTCAAGGAAGGAGGCAATCGTATCCATATTATTTTTTTCTGTTGAACCAAGTTAAAAGAAATCAGTCGCTTGATCTGCGATTCCTTGAAGCGCATGATCATCTGACAAGGCGTGCATCTCTCTACCAGCTGTTTCGATTCCGATTTTTGAATTTCTGTTCCATGACAGTATAATGCACCTAATCTGTAATTACGAGGTGAATTACTAGATATAAAATCTGATTTGTGCGGTAAATTGTGTGCTTTTCATGATGATGGTGATTTTTTTTTTTTAAAATTTTCACCAGAACAATTATTTTTGTCCCATTTGGTTAAGGAAGTAAATTTTTCTATTTCTCCTACTTTATGANTCTATATTAGTATATTACTAATATAATATATTAATATATTATTATTATCATTTTATCATATATTATAATTTATAAAATTTAATTTATTAAAATATCATAAATCTTTTATATATAATTATGAACACAAACAGAAATATTACTATTCGTATTTAATTTGTTTAGCTGACCAAAAGAAAAAAAATTATTCACAAACGAATCGATGAAGAACTTACTCAACAAAGTTTTTTGACGGCCTAGCGACACGTGAAATTTCCGTTCCTTTTGATTTCGCCTTTGGCCGTCTTCTCCGTGCCGCTGTGACTTCTATTCGAAGAGGGAAGAACCTTCCTTGATTTGCTTCCGCTCACTCCATTTTCGTGCTGTTATTCGTTGGTAGGTTTTTTTGTTCCTACTTTGTCTCATATAGATTTTTTCCTTAAACTTATAATAGTGTGATCAATTCCTGCCATATTTGGATTTTAATTTAAGAGTTCAAGGAAGGAGGCGATCGTATCCATATTGTTTTTCTCTGTTGAACCAAGTTAAAAGAAATCAGTCGTTTGATCTGCGATTCCTTGAAGCGCATGATCATCTGACAAGGCGTGCATCTCTCTACCAGCTGTTTCAATCCCGATTTTTGAATTTCTGTTCTATGACAGTATAATGCACCTAATCTGTAATTACGAGGTGAATTACTAGATATAAAATCTGATATTGTGCGGTAAATTGTGTGCTTTTCATGAGGATGGTGATTTTTTTTTTTAATTTTCACCAGAACAAATATTTTTGTCCCATTTGGTTAAGGAAGTAAATTTTCCTATTTGTTCTACTTTATGGCTAAATCTTTTGCCGTTCAATACATCTATGTCAAGGTTGCTTGCCTTTTATTGTGCGGTTCTGTTTGGTGATTATAGTTTATTGAATTGCGCAGGTGACCTATTTGGAGCAGACTTATTAGCTTATTTTTAAGGCAGAATTCTACTATAAAGTGGCTTTTTGATGCGTAATGGGTGGTTCTGTAATAAAACCTGAAGACGTGTTAGAATCTCTAATGAATGATGGCACTATAGATGCAATCAGACTAAAGATAATTAATCAATTAAAAGGAAATGTAAGTGCACTGATTTCTGACTCTTCTTGTCTTCTTAATTCAGTTGATGCATCAAGTTTTCAATATGTTTGTTTACTAGCTTTTGGATTAAGAATTTGGTGTAGTATTAGATGATTCTATCTGTTGTAAACTCACTAAGTTCATCAAAAGTTCAGAAAACAAAAAAAATATTACATCAGTACTACGCACGTAGAGTAACGTGCATAGCCAATGAAATCACACCACAACACCCCCACACGATAAGAAAAAAAAAACGGCACGGTAACACGGAGAATATTCCCCCCGTGTTATTCATGTGCTATTGTGTGTTATTCATGTGTTATTGATGTGTTATTATGTTATTATAACACTAAGTATATTCCCAGGACATAATAACACATGAATAACACACAATAACACCAGAATAACATGGGGGAATATTCCCGATAGAGAAAAACGGCGTGGTAACATAGGGGAATATTCTCCCCATGTTATTCATGTGTTATTGATGTGTTATTGTGTTATTATAACACTAGGAATATTCTTAGGACACAATAACACATGAATAACACACAATTACACATGAATAACACGGGGGATAATATTCCCCGTGTTACCGCGCCATTTTTTTTCTGTCACGTGGGGTGTCGTGGCGTGATTTCATTGATTACGCACGTTACTCTACATGCGTAATACTGATGTAATATTTTTCCCAGAAAGCAAGGATAAGAAAAGTGTCGACATGGATTGCAGATTTTCAGTCCAAATAATGAAAAAGAAAACTTATGACAACAGAGATTGAATGAGAAATTTGAGTAACATCTGGCTTTTTAACAAGAAATTGTATGAGTTTTTAGGGATGTTACAAATAGATTTCATATCTACTTTACTGAAGCTGGTTATTAGCTTTGTAATACAAATGTTGATTCTTGTATTGTAATCAACCCGACAATTGTTTTGATTACGTCCTATGTTCAACTTTGGAAGACCTATAAATAAAATTGAACAAACTGGACAGGAGACCAAAACTATTTCCCTCTTTAATTTTTTTCTTTATCTTCCTACTTTGGAGACTACGATTTCCTTTATGGACTGCAATCAACTTTTTCAAAGCACCAATCATTGCTTTTTTTTTTTTGGAACTCTTTGTCAAACAATGCACTGCTCACATTTGGCTGCTGTAGTAGACCCGGTGTAATGGCCAAAGGTTCGTTGAACATCTCCACGAAATTTGCAAGGTAAAGGAGCAGGCTTCTTCCTTAACAATGATGCTCAATGACATTTCATGAAGATCATCTTTGATTGAAGAAATGATTGATCAGCCATCACATTTGAAACACATCGATAATGATGATTGAACGGTGTTTTCATGCATTTTTTTACCATAGTTCATGTTATTTATCCTGCGGCATGAACCTAGGTGGGGTGAAAATGGACATGCCACACTTTAATTAAGATAACTTTTAAGGTTGGCTTGTCAAACTATATCAATTTTTTTCTTATAACTCTCTTTCAGAGGAACATTGATTCACTAATCATGAAAAGTAAACAAGCTTTTGAATTTTTTCTGTTGATTGATTGATTTTTGAGTGGACTATATTTTGTTGGCAGGGTTTCAGTATTTTGATTGTTTGATTGAGAGTAAAACAAAGTCAAATTACTTTTATAGGTGTTTTGAATGTATCAACTATTTCAATTTTTTATTCATTTAAAATTCTCTTAATTTAGTTGACTTCCAAGTGCATCACGCAATGTGATGCAATATCCACTCATGTTAACCTCCGACGTTACCTGCAACCATATAGGCTCTAGCACTAACTTGCTACTTACTCTAGCCTTTGATGTTGACTTAACAACCAGTGACCTTTGATGTCAACTTCCAAGCATATGACATTGATGCGACCTTTCACTTGTGCCTTATTTAGCTCCGATACCATCATTTTTCNAAATATCATAAATCTTTTATATATAATTATTTTTAATTATTTTATTTTTTATTCGTATTTAATTTGTTTAGCTGACCAAAAGAAAAAAATTTATTCACAAACGAATCGAAGAAAACTTATTCTACAAAGTTTTTTGACGGCCTAGCGACACGTGAAACTTCCGTTCCTTTTGATTTCGCCTTTGGCCCTCTTCTCCGTGCCGCTGTGACTTCTATTCGAAGAGGGAAGAACTTTCCTTGATTTGCTTCCGCTGACTCCATTTTCGTGCTGTTATTCGTTGGTAGGTTTTTTTGATCCTACTTTGTCGNCTAATATAATATATTAATATATTATTATTATCATTTTATCATATATTATAATTTATAAAATTTAATTTGTTAAAATATCATAAATCTTTTATATATAATTACTTTAAATTATTATATATTTCGAATAATAATGATTCCAACATAAACTATTTAATTTGTTTAGCTGAACAAAAGAAAAAAATTTATTCACAGACGAATCGAAGAAAACTTATTCAACAAAGTTTTTTGACGGCCTAGCGACACCTGAAACTTCCGTTCCTTTTGATTTCGCCTTTGGCCCTCTTCTCCGTGCCGCTGTGACTTCTATTCGAAGAGGGAAGAACTTTCCTTGATTTGCTTCCGGTGACTCCATTTTCGTGCTGTTATTCGTTGGTAGGTTTTTTTGTTCCTACTTTGTCTCATATAGATTTTTTCCTTATACTTATAATAGTGCGATCAATTCCTGCCATATTTGGATTTTAATTTAAGAGTTCAAGGAAGGAGGCAATCGTATCCATATTATTTTTCTCTGTTGAACCAAGTTAAAAGAAATCAAGTCGTTTAATCTGCGATTCCTTGAAGCGCATGATAATCTGACAAGGCGTGCATCTCTCTACCAGCTGTTTCAATCCCGATTTTTGAATTTCTGTTCTATGACAGTATAATGCACCTAATCTGTAATTACGAGGTGAATTACTAGATATAAAATCTGATCTTGTGCGGTAAATTGTGTGCTTTTCATGAGGATGGTGATTTTTTTTTTAATTTTCACCAGAACAATTATTTTTGTCCCATTTGGTTAAGGAAGTAAATTTTTCTATCTGTTCTACTTTATGGCTAAATCTTTTGCCGTTCAATACGTCTATGTCAAGGTTGCTTGCCTTTTATTGTGCGGTTCTGTTTGGTGATTATAGTTTATTGAATTGCGCAGGTGACCTATTTGGAGCAGACTTATTAGCTTATTTTTAAGGCAGAATTCTACTATAAAGTGGCTTTTTGATGCGTAATGGGTGGTTCTGTAATAAAACCTGAAGACGTGTTAGAATCTCTAATGAATGATGGCACTATAGATGCAATCAGACTAAAGATAATTAATCAATTAAAAGGAAATGTAAGTGCACTGATTTCTGACTCTTCTTGTCTTCTTAATTCAGTTGA
This sequence comes from Phalaenopsis hybrid cultivar, assembly GCA_002079205.1. NCBI lineage: Eukaryota > Viridiplantae > Streptophyta > Magnoliopsida > Asparagales > Orchidaceae > Phalaenopsis > Phalaenopsis hybrid cultivar. The sequence goes on along the minus strand of JXCR01074555.1, from coordinate 25,077 downwards.
TGCATCAAGTTTTCAATATGTTTGTTTACTAGCTTTTGGATTAAGAATTTGGTGTAGTATTAGATGATTCTGTCTGTTGTAAACTCACTGAGTTCATCAAAAGTTCAGAAAGCAAAAAAAATATTACATCCGTACTACGCATGTAGAGTAACGTGCGTAGCTAATGAAATCACGCCACGACACCCTCACGCGATAAGAAAAAAAAAACGGTGCGGTAACACGGATAATATTTCTCCTGTGTTATTCATGTGTTATTGTGTGTTATTCATATGTTATTGATATGTTATTATGTTATTATAACACCAAGAATATTCTCAGGACACAATAACACATGAATAATACACAATAACACCAGAATAACACAGGGGAATATTCCCGACAGAGAAAAAACGACGCGGTAATATGGGGGAATATTCCCCCCATGTTATTCATGTGCTATTGTGTGTTATTCATGTGTTATTGATGTGTTATTGTGTTATTATAACAACATGAATATTCTTAGGACACAATAACACATGAATAACACGGGGGGGATATTCCCCATGTTACCTCACCATTTTTTTTTCTGTCGCATGGGGTGTCGTGACGTGATTTCATCGGCTACGCACGTTACTCTACATGCGTAGTACTGATGTAATATTTTTCCCAGAAAGCAAGGATAAGAAAAGTGTCAACATGGATTGCAGATTTTCAGTCCAAATAAAGAAAAAAGAAAACTGATGACAACAAAGATTGAATGAGAAATTTTAGTGACATCTGACTTTTTAACAAGAAATTGTATGAGTTTTTAGGGATGTTACAAATAGATTTCATATCTACTTTACTGAAGCTGGTTATTAGCTTTGTAATACAAATGTTGATTCTTGTATTATAATCAACCCGACAATTGTTTTGATTACGTCCTATGTTCAACTTTGGAAGATCTATAAATAAAATTGAACAGGTTGGACAGGAGACCAAAGCTATTTGCCTCTTTAATTTTTTTCTTTATCTTCCTACCTTGGAGACTACGATTTCCTTTCTGGACTGCAATCAACTTTTTCAAAGCACCAATCATTGCTTTTTTTTTGGAACTCTTTGTCAAACAATGCACTGCTCACATTTGGCTGCTGCAGTAGACCCGGTGTAATGGCCAAAGGTTCGTTGAACATCGCCACGAAATATGCAAGGTAAAGGAGCAGACTTCTTCCTTGACAATGATGCTCAATGACATTTCATGAAGTTCATCTTTGATTGAAGAAATGATTGATCAGCCATCACATTTGAAACACATCGATAATGATGATTGAGCGGTGTTTTCATGCATTTTTTTACCATAGTTCATGTTATTTATCAGCGACATGAACCTAGGTGTGGTGAAAATGGACATGCCATACTTTAATTAAGATAACTTTTAAGGTTGGCTCGTCAAACTATATCAATTCTTTTCTTATAACTCTCTTTCAGAGGAACATTGATTCACTAATCATGAAAAGTAAACAAGCTTTTGAATTTTTTCTGTTGATTGATTGATTTTTGAGTGGTCTATATTTTGTTGGCGGGGTTTCAGTATTTTGATTGTTTGATTGAGAGTAAAACAAAGTCAAAGTACTTTTTTAGGTGTTTTGAATGTATCAACTATTTTAATTTTTATTCATTTAAAATTCTCTTAATTTAGTTGACTTCCAAGTGCATCACGCAATGTGATGCAATATCCACTCATGTTAACCTCCGATGTTACCTGCAACCATATAGGTTCTAGCACTAACTTGCCACTCACTCTAGCCTTTGATGTTGACTTAACAACGAGTGACCTTTGATGTCAACTTCCAAACATATGACATTGATGCGACCTCTCACTTGTGCCTTATTTAGCTTCGATATCAACATTTTTCACACCTTCGACCTTTGACTTTTAATGGACCTATTGCTCTAACCTCTAACCAACTCCTCGATTCTTACTCCTAAAAAATACCTAAAAAAATAAAATTATATAATTCACTCTACATCAAACCAATCATCCAAAAATAATATTATGAAATTTTTTTACCACAATTTGAACTCCAATAAGTATTTCAAATTTGTAGAGTTTTTTTACACCATGCTTAGAATATGGTCGATTTTTAAATACTTATAACCAATTAACCAAATAGCCTCTTCAAGAAAGTGTTCTCCGATATTTCAGACCATCATTATTTTGATAATTAAAAAGGTGTTTACCAGTTTCCATCAGACTTCTTTTGTTCATAATTTTTATTGTAAGTCTGAAGAGATTTCCAACCAAATATTGGGTATTCTAAACTCTAAACCCTTGTTTAATTTTTTTATTTGTTTTATTTTTAATGTCATCCTTATATATAATACTTTTTTTTTTAGCGAGCATAGGCCACCTTTGATTGGTGTTGAACTTTCTTCAACATATGTATTATTTGTAAAACCCACAGTGTGTGTTCTCAAACACAAAATAATTATTTATGGCACATATTTTCTGAAAAAGGAAAAGTTGTAGCTGCAAATCCAACTAAGCTAGAAATGGTACTGGCAAACCCCCAAATCATTGAATACTCAACAGGGTTCTTGATTTTAATTAGCTACTATTGCGAATTCGTTTAGCATTATGTGACGATTACAACATCTTTAACGACTCTGCGGGCGTGTGACTAATTTTGCTAGTTTAAGGAGTTGTAGTTAGCATTCAGTGCTTTGAAAGATGCAATGACCTCATTGCTTTTTTTTGGCTTGTCTGATTTTTTTTTTCCATTTATAGTAGAAACAAATGCCTCAAACATGGTCATTGGTGTTGTTTTCATATAACTAACTCGTCCTCTCACTTACCTTAAACAAAAAGCTAGCTTAAACAATACGGAAGGCCTAATGCTTGTGAGCTATATACAATCATTGAATCTTGTGTCATTGGCGACAATATGTCAGAGGAAAACATTTAATCTTTTTAGATCAATGCAATATTTACTAGCTCATTCTGTAGGACTTTTTAACTGGGAGTGACAGTCTTTTATCATCAAATTATCTTGTGATCACATGATTGAGCACAATCTTGGATCTTTCAATTAGGTCACTAATGCTCTGCCCAAAAATATCAAATTTGAGGGAAGCACTCAACCCATGGTATTAGATTTAGCGAAGCAATAGAATTGCACTTTAATAGCTAGGGCTGTCATAGTGCATAGCCTAGTCGAGTCGAATATACCATGGTTTGGACTTGGCTTGATCAAATCATAAGCTGTACATGCTTAGTTCGATTTTGAGAATGACTTAAAAAATGTATTTATTTTTGGCTTGCTTAAAATTTTTGATGTTCATACTTGATTTGTGCTTGACGTATTATACAACAACAACAAATCTTTATCCCACTAAGTGGGGTCAACTACATGAATCCTTTTTCTCCATTGCGACCTATTGAGTGTCATTTTCATTTAATTCTATAAAATAAAAAACATTTTTTATACAATATGTCTAGGTCTTTTTTAGGTAAACTTCTGTCTTTCTTAACATAAGTCAAATCTAAAACAAATTGGTACTTTTTTTTTCATATAAAAGTAAACATATGATTTGTACATAAATTTTTCATATGAAACTAGTAAACAAGTTGAATATTTAAATGAGTATTTAATTTTTATATAAAGTTATTAACACCTTACAAATCTAAGCAAATAAGCATTTGAATAGATTCCAAATTAGAATTGACTAGTTAATACCAAGCAAACAAAATAATGTATAAGCTATAAGTAAGTTTTTTTTGCAATCAAATAACATAAATAAGTGCTAACAAACTAGTTCATTGAAAATAAAAAAAAAATAATATATATTTTTTTAAAATTTATGTGTATATTGATATTAAATTATAATATGCTACTATTAAATATATTATTAAATAAGTTCTAATTAATTAATTTTTATTTAAATAATATATCATATAAGTATAGAGCATTTACTAATTTTTTGTTGAAGTAAAAATAATCTTGTTTATGAATTAATAAACGAGTTGGACTATGTTCAAATATAGTTCATCTAAGTTTCGAGTTTTAAAAAATATTCAAACTTTTTTATTTACTAATTTGAACAAATTTTATCGAGTATTAATCGAGCGAGTTTGAGTTGTCCATCAAGCTCCTTGGTTCATTTACAACTCTATTAGTAGCCAACACTTCGGGTCTGTTTGGGGTGGTTTTAGCTTTTTAAAAAGGTGGTTCATTTACAACTCTATTAGTTGCAGTGAGAATTATAAATATATTTTTTTCTTAAAAACTCAGACAATAACTTTCTTATAGTCATCTCACTTTGACAGGTCAAATTGAAAAAAAATAGTTTCTCACTATTGATATTTCTAAAAAGTAGTAAAAATACAATTTCCCAAATAGAACTATGGTAACTGTCTGAAATGCAAAACAAATAGAAAGCTATCCCAAATCGACATTTAGCATGCATTAGCTTTATTAGATCTGATCAANAATGCAAAACAAATAGAAAGCTATCCCAAATCGACATTTAGCATGCATTAGCTTTATTAGATCTGATCAAGCAAGAAAAACAATATCTTGCGGATGGAAAATATTTTTATCAGGATATTTACCAAGAGTTGAATGCATTTGATTTTCATTGTTTACACAATGGTTTGATATGCTACAAAAATAGAATGATAATATCCTCCACCTCATCTCTCAGAAACACTATTATCACAAAAGTACATTGCTTTCCAATAGGTCATGGCATTGTTCGATGGGCAATGACATGGGTAATAGCTCAATTTCATGGGCCCAATATAAAAATGAATATTCAAATTTTTGTGCTTACATGCCATCTTTGTCNCAATGACATGGGTAATAGCTCAATTTCATGGGCCCAATATAAAAATGAATATTCAAATTTTTGTGCTTACATCCCATCTTTGTTGAGAAACAAAATACGACATCGAATAATTTTTCGGGTTTGCTTCTATTATCACTAATACCAAATGTGGTATGCAAAGGCTACAATATATTCATAGCTAGTTTGCCTAAATCACATGGAAAAGAAATGCTATTTGCATAGTCATGGGTTGACACGTAGGCTTGCTACCCAAGACTCCAGACTAGCGGTGAATCGCGCTTGGACAATTCAGGTTCGAACCGGTTTAGTCCTAGCAGATTTGAGTGGCTCTTCCACGATGGTTGTTGCCTTCTTTCCATAAAGGGGCCCAATCTTAGTTATCTAGGGCTTATATATTTAATTTATGTGTTTTAGGTTTTCAGTTTTTATTATTTTTCTATTCAGGACAGTCATATTTAATTCCTTCTAGGGCTGCATCCAAGGCCGAGTGGTGCTTTGACTATATTTTGTTTCCAAGGGGTGATTAGCTTCCAAGGTTCGAGTAGTGCTCCGACTCTATCTCGCTCCTGAGTTGATGATTTATCCTTCCTCAACTCTTCGGCATCCTTCCTGCTTTGCTGCCACACATTCCTCTTTGCAGGTTACCCTGACAACAACCCTTTTGTTGTTCTTCCTGTAGTTCCTTGTTGTCCAGCCATCCTCCATGCTTCCACACATTCCCGTTGTTGTCGCCATTATTCCTCCTCACTGATGCCACCCCAAACAATTGTTCCTGGCTATTTTGCTGTGTTTCCAGCTGCCCATAACCATTCCTCATGCTTCCTTACTACTGTCCAACCTCTCATCCTCACTACCACCATCTAGACCAACCCCCCTTCTCCCTATTCTGGTAGTTTATCACCTCCCCTTTGATGCCACCATCACTCCCTTTCCGCCGCACCACTATCCCCCTTCCAAACTGCTAGGCAACCACCTCTCCTGTGGTATACACGCCTAATTGAATGTTGTATATGTTATTTTTTTCATTTTCTTATGTTGGTTGTAACCGCTTATTAGTTATTTCAGTAATAATATTTGTTTTTGTTTATTGTTGTTTTTGTTAACTCCAGTATCATTTGGTATCAAAGAACTATTGTTATATTCTAAGGTTTCTAGTATCCACCAATGCCTAACCTCACCTCCATAAAAAAACGTCGCTTTGCTAATTTTCCAAATCGGTAACTCAAAAATTTTCTTTTACACCCTACATCTTTCCTATACACTCATTTTCACCTACTCAAATCCAAACTCCAACCATGCCACCGAAGAGACAATCATTGTAGACCAGTTTTGGAGAAAATGCGATACTTCCTTTTATGATAAATTCTCAAAGTGATGTCCGGAAAATTTCTATAGAGGATGTGTAGTGGGCCTCTAACTACAACAAAGGCTTATCACATTCGAGAGGAGGCAATTCAAAAGAGTCACTTGTAGCCACAACAGTGACTTGTTAGATTGAAGATAATAATGCATCCCTTCCACCAGGCTGATTTAAGAGATGAAAAACCAATACCCCGATGATTTGTCTCAAAATATTGGAGAAGCTAGTATTTTGAAGTAATTATGGATTTGTCATATTTTGACGGCTACATGGATTCAAACGAGTTTATGGAGTGACTTTGAATAGTGGAACGTGTCTTTGAGTGTCAAGACATCCCATCCGGCGGAATAGTGAAACTAGCTGCCAAAAGGTTAAGGAAGAGCATCTTTTTAGTGGGAGAACTTAAAAGATTCTTTGATATTGAGAAGGAAAGGATAAAATTGCTACTTAATTTAAGATGAAATAAGAACTGTAGCATCCATACCTACATTTTCATTGCAGATAGGATGTTCAGACCCTAGCTTCAAAAGGGAAAGGCAACATCATCCAATGACGGCCACACCTTACAAGTCGAGCTCAATCCTAGGATAAGCAGTAAGAGTATATCCAACTGAACATCCAAGCTGACCTGGCCTGAGGATACATTAGTTCAGAGTATATAACAGGTGGAACCAATTAACACTTTCAAATCTATCATTGTTAGGAAGTGTTTCGAGTGACACGAGTTTGGGAACATTGGATCAGATTGCCAAACCAGGAAATTGGTATCTTTCATTGATTAGTTAGCAATTTTCTTAACTTAAGAAATGGACAATGATATCGTAGACACAAATGAGGAATACTAGATTCCCATTGATGAGGGTGAAAAACATGTAGTTCAAGCCGAGCTCATGAGAGAGACTCCAACATAATTAATATTTGTGGTCTGAGATGATCCTAAGTTCGAGGAACCGACACCCGACGCATGGCAACCCCAGGTAAGGGAATTTCAGACTTTTTTAGATATATGGTCTCTTTTCTGTGTTACCTTTACTTCGTGCTGTCCAACATGTCACAGATGACATTTTTTTGTGTCACTTTTGGAAGATTAGCTAGAATCATTTGGGTATTAAAATCAGCTCAACAGTGTACCCATCGACAGATGATTAGACATGATGGATAAACCACAGTGTTGGAAATCATCATAGGATCTTTGGGGAATGAACATCCTATAGTGTGATTCAGGTTTTTTCAGAGAAGAAGAAAAAGAGACCTCTCCTAAGTGGTTATACTTCATTGCGGTTCAACTTGCCATAAATTTCGTTCCAGAGTTAGTTCCTCAAAACAATTTGTTTATCTGATGTGCCTTGCAGAGTAAGAGGAGTGGGAGAGGTACATTATAGTTTTAATGTCCCAAGAGTTACATTATGAAAATTTTCGTCGATATGTAGCCCCAACTGAAGTTGTGTCAAAAGAAGATGGATACTTATTCTATTAGGATGTACTTTTGAATGATAGTGCCTACAATATTGACTTACTGGGAGATTATGACATTTTCGTTGCCTTCAATGGGGGCCGACCCTTACCCTATATACTATGAGGAGACAGAAGCTTCGACAGATGAGGTCGAAGCTCCTCCAACCTCTCATATGTCAAAGCTCCTCCAACCTCGGGAGACTGATGCGGGATTTTATGATGCAGTAGCAATGACGTGATCCTTTGACGCGTGCATCCCACCCGCGACTCTAGACCAATGTTAAATTGGGCCACACATGCATCAACAAGCATGCCGCTATTTAAAGTGATTTATTGAAGACTGCTGCTGGCTATCATTCCCCTCATTGCTCACGGACATTGAGGTAGTTTTTTGCAACAACTTTGTGATAATTTGTCCAATACATAGAATATAACAAAACGGTTAATTGGTAAAAGATGTTGGAATCTACAATTTGCTATTGATGATTTAGTGTTGGTCAATTTACAACTTTCTAGAAATTATTATTGACGTATTAATCTTTCAGGAAAAATACCCGACTTTACAGTGGTCTATTTTTAGTCAGGGTACATCTGTTGTTTCTTTTAGACTAGAATAATCAAAAACTGTCAAAATACATCTAAGTTTTCATATCTCTAATCTTAGAACATTTTGTGAAGATTGCACGCTTCATCTAGCCCCATTACAATGGCATAGCTTACCGCTAGTTCATTTATTGACCGTTCTTAAACGATGCACAATTATGGACAGAAATAGAGCGGTAGTGCAAATACTAATTCAGTGAGATTGATGACTATTAGGGGATGATCATGAGTTCTTTTGAATGACTACGTTCCTTCCATCCAGAATTCAACCTTGAGAGCATTGTCATTTTTAATGATAGGCGTAATGTTATGAACTCATCTGAGTTCATCAGATGGTGAAAAATGAAGCGCAAGTATAATGCTGAAAAGGATGGTTTATTTCTAGTCCAAATAAATGATCAGTCAACTTTTAATGACACCAAGGATTGGATAAGCAAATGAAGTATCAGTTAGGTTTGTTAACATGAAGTTGTTAAAGTTGTTAGGGTAATGCTATAAACAGCTGTCATGTCTAGTTTACTAGGAATGATTTTTGTCTTTGTAGTATTGTTGTTGATTCTTTTATTGAAACCGAACCAACAGTTAAATTGAGCTTTATATTCCACTTTGGAAAATCTATATAAAGCTTAACTGGTTGAGCAAGGGACCGATAATTGCTTCCCTGTATGCATTTTTGTTTCTTCTCATCTCCGGCAAACTTCAGTTTCTTTTTTGAAGCATAGTCAGCTCAGAATGCTCATTTGAATTGATCCCGAGTACTTATCAATGTCAGATTTGTTAGATAAATTATAATTTTTTTTGGCTCTTTGTTTATCCCTGTACTATCATCAGTTTATAACCGTAATTTGCATTTATTTTGCTCTGCCTATTTGATCATTTATCTCCTGAGCTCATCTGTTATGCTTTTATTTATTTATTACATTGTGGCTTATGGGAAGTAAGTTGCGCTAATGGGAAGTAAGTTGCTGCCAAGCTTGAAGCCCAAAATGGGAAATTCTTTGGCTTTTTGACTTTTGCATCTTTTGAGAGGCCTTTTCTTTTTTGCTTCTCCACACAGTAACATTACATTACTTCTAAGAGGCTCCAATTGCACCTCGCCCCTTGCTTTGATATTTATTGGAATGAACAACTTGAAAGTTATTCAACAGTGCACTGGGTACCAGAAGAACGTGGATAGTGCCATGACAAATTTATGGTGCGTTTGGGGCGGTGGGGGACCTGCGGCACGGCACTGTTCTGCTCACTTCGCCCGTTTGAGACGGCGATGCCGCCACGGCGTCCTGCAGTTTGATGCGAACGCGGACAGCTCCCCCTTACCTGCAGCCTTGCTTCGTTGATTGGTTTTTTACCCCCATGCCCCCTTTTTACCTAGCCCTAACCATGACAGTAGATCCCGCGAAAGAAGAGTAAGCTGCGATCTTCTCCCCTCTCCTCTACTTCGACCGCTGATGATATCTAGTCGTCTTTCTCCTCTTCTCTGACATAGCTCACACTCCCTTTCCTCTTCCTCCTCTTCTCTCGAGTTCCTCACGCCAGTAGTAAGAATTTTTTTATTTTATTTTATGCCAGTTGGATGCTTTGGAGTTGTCGTGTAGCTCTAGTTTCCTGGTTCANGGGGGCCGACCCTTACCCTATATACTATGAGGAGACAGAAGCTTCGACAGATGAGGTCGAAGCTCCTCCAACCTCTCATATGTCAAAGCTCCTCCAACCTCGGGAGACTGATGCGAGATTTTATGATGCAGTAGCAATGACGTGATCCTTTGACGCGTGCATCCCACCCGCGACTCTAGACCAATGTTAAATTGGGCCACACATGCATCAACAAGCATGCCACTATTTAAAGTGATTTATTGAAGACTGCTGCTGGCTATCATTCCCCTCATTGCTCACGGAGATTGAGGTAGTTTTTTGCAACAACTTTGTGATAATTTGTCCAATACATAGAATATAACAAAACGGTTAATTGGTAAAAGATGTTGGAATCTACAATTTGCTATTGATGATTTAGTGTTGGTCAATTTACAACTTTCTAGAAATTATTATTGACGTATTAATCTTTCAGGAAAAATACCCGACTTTACAGTGGTCTATTTTTAGTCAGGGTACATCTGTTGTTTCTTTTAGACTAGAATAATCAAAAACTGTCAAAATACATCTAAGTTTTCATATCTCTAATCTTAGAACTTTTTGTGAAGATTGCACGCTTCATCTAGCCCCATTACAATGGCATAGCTTACCGCTAGTTCATTTATTGACCGTTCTTAAACGATGCACAATTATGGACAGAAATAGAGCGGTAGTGCAAATACTAATTCAGTGAGATTGATGACTATTAGGGGATGATCATGAGTTCTTTTGAATGACTACGTTCCTTCCATCCAGAATTCAACCTTGAGAGCATTGTCATTTTTAATGATAGGCGTAATGTTATGAACTCATCTGAGTTCATCAGATGGTGAAAAATGAAGCGCAAGTATAATGCTGAAAAGGATGGTTTATTTCTAGTCCAAATAAATGATCAGTCAACTTTTAATGACACCAAGGATTGGATAAGCAAATGAAGTATCAGTTAGGTTTGTTAACATGAAGTTGTTAAAGTTGTTAGGGTAATGCTATAAACAGCTGTCATGTCTAGTTTACTAGGAATGATTTTTGTCTTTGTAGTATTGTTGTTGATTCTTTTATTGAAACCGAACCAACAGTTAAATTGAGCTTTATATTCCACTTTGGAAAATCTATATAAAGCTTAACTGGTTGAGCAAGGGACCGATAATTGCTTCCCTGTATGCATTTTTGTTTCTTCTCATCTCCGGCAAACTTCAGTTTCTTTTTTGAAGCATAGTCAGCTCAGAATGCTCATTTGAATTGATCCCGAGTACTTATCAATGTCAGATTTGTTAGATAAATTATAATTTTTTTTGGCTCTTTGTTTATCCCTGTACTATCATCAGTTTATAACCGTAATTTGCATTTATTTTGCTCTGCCTATTTGATCATTTATCTCCTGAGCTCATCTGTTATGCTTTTATTTATTTATTACATTGTGGCTTATGGGAAGTAAGTTGCGCTAATGGGAAGTAAGTTGCTGCCAAGCTTGAAGCCCAAAATGGGAAATTCTTTGGCTTTTTGACTTTTGCATCTTTTGAGAGGCCTTTTCTTTTTTGCTTCTCCACACAGTAACATTACATTACTTCTAAGAGGCTCCAATTGCACCTCACCCCTTGCTTTGATATTTATTGGAATGAACAACTTGAAAGTTATTCAACAATGCACTGGGTACCAGAAGAACGTGGATAGTGCCATGACAAATTTATGGTGCGTTTGGGGCGATGGGGGACCTGCGGCGCGGCACTGTTCTGCTCACTTCGCCCGTTTGAGACGGCGATGCCGCCACGGCGTCCCGCAGTTTGATGCGAACGCGGACAGCTCCCCCTTACCTGCAACCTTGCTTCGTTGATCGGCTTTTTACCCCCATGCCCCCTTTTTACCTAGCCCTAACCATGACAGTAGATCCCGCGAAAGAAGAGTAAGCTGCGATCTTCTCCCCTCTCCTCTACTTCGACCGCTGACGATATCTAGTCGTCTTTCTCCGCTTCTCCGACATAGCTCACACCCCCTTTCCTCTTCCTCCTCTTCTCACGAGTTCCTCACGCCAGTAGTAAGAATTTTTTTATTTTTTATTTTATGCCAGTTGGATGCTTTGGAGTTGTCGTGTAGCTCCAGTTTCTTGGTTCGTATTTGGAGTGGCATGGATGTGGTGTGGATGTGGCTGCCATGAACTAGAATATTGGGGTAATTACCATGCTTATGTATTAAAACAACAATGAGCTCAAAGTTACATAGTTTCTTGTAATTTTTGACAAAGTTGGAAGTTTATTTTGTTTCTTCTGTTGAGCTCTTGAATCAGTATATTGATGCTAAAGTATGAATGTGGCCGAACTCCATGCTTTGTTTATGTACTTGAGTAATGCTTCATCCTTCAAGGAAAACTCATTAGTTTAAGGTTTTGTTTAGGTTGGTTCGGGGGTAGTTGGTGTGGTGGGTGACTTGTCATTTTGGGTTGTATTGGAATGTTATGAGATTGTACATATATAGTTTCTAGTAGAATAATAGGAATGTCATGGATTTAACAATACTTATTTGTCTGTTTTCTTTACCCAGTCATCAAAGTTCTTCAGCCATTTGAGAAGCTTTCTATCTCTGCATCTGAATTCGATGCATTCCTACTGTTTTTGGTTTGATTATTTCAAGCATAATTTAATATCTACATAAAAAAAAGAATGGGAGATTCCCATTATTAAGATGTTTGGACTTATAACGGTGTAGTAATATTTTTAGTTTTGCAGACAGACTTCAGAGAAAAGATGAACTCATGTATGTTTTTTGTGGAGCTTGAGTTGGTAGAACTGGTTGGCTATTTTCTAAAATGTTTGCTGAAATTTGTTGTGTTTGTGATTGACATCTAAGTGGAATTCTTTTAAGATTGATGCTCGATGAAGTTATGAATAACATAACATATTTTTTTTCGATGATAAACTTATCTAGGTCAAGGTATTTGATGTACTTTTTAGTAATTGGTGGATGACACCTATTAATTTGCCTTCTCTGAGTTGACACTATCATTTTTGTTTTTTTGTTGGTGAGAAATAGCTTATATTAGGTAGTCTCTGGTTTTCTTTTTTTATTTGAAAATTTACCTACATAGCACCCAATTCTTATGCATTTACCTATCTCATAAACTCTAATTTTGACAGAAGCAGCACCCTACCTTTAGATGAAAATGTGGAGTTCATCATTGGAGAGCGGTGAGAAAGGTAAGTTGGGTGCTTGGTTTGTAAAAATGAGAGCTTGGGGTGAAATATCTAAATGCATAAGAATTGGGTGTTGTGTATGTAAATTCTCTTTTTTTATTTATGAGGTTGAGTATTGGTGTGGTTTTTAGTTTAGCCTATTTCTCCAATATTAATTTTTTTAGAAGGCCACAAGTTGCTTAAATTGGGACAAAATTACATAATTTCAAACTTTAAAGACATCATTATTGATGGTGATGACTATAAATATGGGTAGTAATTAAATCTGGGACGTTGCTAAAGCTTAAGTAAACAACTCAAAAATGTTTTCAAATTGTTCACTCCATTGCAAGACACTTTTACTTTTTTTTTATTAAAAAGGGCGATTCGATGTGCCACTTTGTTTACAAAGTTTTCACGAACCTGCAATAATATCCTAGTAGCATGAGGAGTCAATGTAGTTTTTTTTAGTCTTTGTATTGGTCACTTCTGCACGATAACAAATTTCTCTTGATTTTGACTGACATTGCCCGCATCCAATATATGCTCTTAGTATTCAATGTGTGGTTGGACAATCAAACATTAGGATTATTTGTGGTGAAATTTGTTGTTGGAGGAAATGAAGAACCCATTCCAAATACGATATCTCAAAAGATTTTAAAATGTTGTTGGTGCATTTGTTGACTCAAACTGCATGACAACAAATTCTTGGTACTCCTCCTGTGCTTTCATTCATATGTTTGCATCTGCTATACAAACTTTGTGATAGTCTGTTTGCAAGATCAATTTTGAGATAATGATACTGTTGTGATGTTCATCATCAATTGCGACAACATAACAATTTGTAAATATTGTTTGATTTCAAATCCAACCGATGACACAAATTTGCCATGTGTCAATTGAGGAAGATTGGTTAGTGCTAAGATGAAGCTTTCAATTTTTAGTTTACGCATTCCATGTACAGTTCCATGATTTTTTCTTTGCTAATTATATTTTATAGAGAGTGAAGTGTGACTGGAGGTTACATTGCTGAGCAGTTGTAGCCACTGTATTCCAAATGCAATTGCATTGACTTGAATTGAAAGTTCATACCACTTGATATTCAGACATTTGTATTGGTTCAATATGGTATTACCATTGCTGACTAGTATTTGTCTTGGGTGGTGTGTGATTTTGGTTGGGTTTTTGGCTGTGGAATTTCTGTTGCCTGTCGCTTACGGTGGTTGTGGTATTGGTTTTTCTTTGAGTTTTTTCTGTTTATTATTTGTGATATTGTTTTTATTGTTATGTTGTATGCTTTATTTTATTGTTGTACAATAATGACTAATAAGACTAAAGAGATTGGTACACTGACATTGTGGGAAAGAGAAACAAAAATAATATTTTGTGATCTTTGACTTAAAGAGATTGAACTGGGAAATCGGCATACGACCTATTTCAATAAGGAAGGGTGACAACATATTATCACAAATTTCAATGAAAGTACATGTAAGGTGCATGATAGGATGCAAAGGAAGAACAAGTGAGACCAACTCAAGAAAGATTGAAAATTTTGGAAAAATTTGAAACGAGGATCAACAGTCTTAGGTTGAGATCCATTGAAGTGAACCATTGATGCTTCAGAGGAGTGGTGGACAGAAAGACTTGCTGTGAGCAATTTTTCATTGCGGCTAATTTGATTCATTTTATTTTTTAATACTAATTAAAGTGTTTAATATGATTTTGCAGGTGGTGCCCGCAACGAAATTATACAAACTCTGTAGACTTTACCGTCAATTAGAAGAGTTGGATTGAATGTTTGGGGGTGTCGTCGCAACAGACAAATATGCATGCGCTCCTAGTGAGACATGGTTTTGTGTTAGCCATGAGATTGTGACCGTCAACTATCAAGTGATTCAACCGATCTCCACAGCACGAAACTCTCCAAAATCCAGTTCACCTACCATTCTAAGCGTCCTTGTGTAGATGGTAGAAAAAATGGAGTTGTTTATTTTAGAAACCAGATATCACAACTGATACGTACCTCCAACGATGCCCCACATACAGTTTAGACAACTTCCATTAAGCGGGTCGTGCAAAATCTGGATGAAGATAATAAAATTTCAGAGGATTTCGAACTATACCTTTTTGCAGTAGAGTTTCTTCAATATTCGGTCCACAGAGATGTATTCACTACGATTGCCAAAGAAAAACTGGGGGCATATCTACGACTTTTTTATGCTCGCAGGAAAATTTAAGGAAATTTTTTTCTTATTTGCTAATGATTGTGAGACAATTTTATTTCATTTGTTGTTGCTTTGGACACTTTTGTTTCGTTATTGTATTTTTTTATGATATACTTCTTTGGGATGCTAGAAATGCTTTTGCATAATATTTATGAATGCTCAATATTCATACGCCGTCATTTTTAATCTATTATAATTGCTTGGGTCATGCTTTCTTCATGATTTATTAATTCCAATTTTGTTTCTAATCACTAGTACAATATGCCCCAACATGGATTTCGACCAAAAAAGACGGAGACGAAGAAATGCAACAATCAGTTTGATCGTTGAGTATTACAACACGTACATTGACGTCTCTCCATGCTTCACATCGTCTTATATCGGAGACAAATGTGTTGGGTAATTGCTTTCTGGGCTTCCAACCAGATTCAACATATTCCACAGGAGGTAGGAGATATTTATTGATCTTCTAGCAGAACTTAGTTGATTCTATGGCCTTCGTGGGTTATCGACGACTACTTAACGTGAGTGTTGACGATGACTCTCTACATATTATCACAAAATGAGTCAATACGTGATGCAATGAACGATTCCAACACTCATCAGAGACGATTAACAGATTCTTCTCTGTGGTTCTGAACGTACTTGTGAGTCTATCTACACAAGTCATAAAACCAATCGATCCAACGTTCGCACAAACTTTTACCAAGATTCAACGCGATACACGTTACATGCCGTTCTTTAAGGTAATATTTGCAATTTCTAGTTTTCAATTTTAAATATGAATACCAGACATTAATAACTGAAGGTATCTGTGTAGGATTGCATTAGAGCAATAGATAAAACCCACGTTGATGCGAGAGTTACAAAAAATGAAAAGATTGCATTTATTGGATATTGTGGAGCCCATACGCAAAATGTCATGGTTGTATGCGACTTTAACATGTGTTTTATTTTCGTCATACCCGATTAGGAGGGTAGTGAGCACGACAACAAAATTTTCAAGGGTGCTACATGGAATCCTTACTACAACTTCCCACAACCTCACGGTATGTTGCAGCCTCAAATCTTTTGGTCATTCACTTTGAACATCGTACTGAACCAACAATACATTCGAGACAAATATTATTTGATGAATGCTGGTTATCTATTGCAGTGAGAGAATTGGAAACCCTTTTCTAATACGAGATATTATTACCTGATTTCATGTGAGCCAACAATGTTACACGTGACAGAAAAGAGGTGTGTAACAAAAGACATTCCTCTTTACGGGGTGTCATCGAGAGGGTTTTCGGTGTTTAGAAGAAGAAATGGGTGATACTACGCGATATGTCATCTTACCCATTTCCAAAATAGGTTCAGATTGTGATAGCCACGATAACTCTGCACAAATTATATTAGACGACATCCGTCTCGAAGCAACAGACTTTCGCAGTGCCGAAGAGGATCAACAGTTGTAGAAGCATTCGAGTACCACCTTGGACATCTCTGCCACAACATGACAATGATAATTCTATTATTTGTACGAAAGAAGGGGACAGTGCAAATGAAATGACGACCCTTAGGAAACAAATCTTCGTTTCATTAGTAAGAGGGTGAATGAATTATTTGCAAATTATTTCAAAGACTGTAATTTATTGTCTATATAAAAAATATTTTTAATATTCATGTTAGAATTTAAGCACTCATTGATGTTTTTTTTTAATTTACAGTCATATGAATTTTATCTTTTATAATGTTAGTTTGCAAATTTATGCTTTTGATGTATCAGATATAAGGATGCAAGAACATCTGTTTTAAAACCTGTAATTTGTTTATAGTATTGTAGGTTGCAGTGTAATTGTGTTGTTTCACTAGGGGATGCCTTAGAATTGTCACTGATAGTTGGCGTTGACCAGTTTTGATATGTTTTTCTTCTTGTTTTCATCTTTTTTCAGATAACTTCTAGCTTAAAATAATTGCTTAATAAATTTTTTATTCACTGCTTTCAGGAAAGATGAGCTCCATAATTTTAGATATCTCAAAGATTGCTATGTCCCTGCAAACTAATGACTTCCTTTCTGAAGTCACGCCAACCCCCAACTAAGGTTGACGGTTTTACAGATGCCTCCGGAGACTCGCAAAACAGTATAACTTCTTCTAATGAATTGACGGTCATGTTGATTTTACTGCCGAAAGTAATCGTGAATTGATAGCTTTATTGGAGGACAGTTCAGGACGACATATACATCACTTTCATGTTAAAAATAATATCATCATTATTTTATTTGTAAATTTGCCAGTTAATCAGAAGAAGTCACACTGTTCTACGAGTCTCTGGGGGAATCTGTAAAACCGTCGACCGTAGTCGTGGGGCTGACGTTACCTCAGAGAGAAAGTCTCTAGTCCGCAGTGGCATAGCAATCTTCGAGACATTCCTCAAATTCTGGGGCTCATCTTTCCTGAAACGACAAAATAAAATCCATTAGTCAATTATTTTAAGCTAGAAGCAATCTGAAAAAAGATGAAACACGAAGGAAAAATATATCAAAACTGGTCAACGCCAACTCGTATTGACAATTCTAAAGCTCCTGGAGTGAAACCACATAATTACGCTGCAACCTGCAATATTAGAAATAAATTGCAGGTTTTAAACATGTGTTCTTGCATCTTTATATCCGATACCTCAACAATAAAAATTTGTAAACTAGCATTATAAAGGGTAAAGTACATANGATAATTCTATTATTTGTACGAAAGAAGGGGACAATACAAATGAAATGACGACCCTTAGGAAACAAATCTTCGATGCGTTAGTAAGAGGGTGAATGGATTATTTGCAAATTATTTCAAAGACTGTGTAATTTATTGTCTATATAAAAAAATATTTTTAATATTCATGTTAGAATTTAAGCACTCATTGATGTTTTTTTAATTTACAGTCACATGTATTTTATCTTTTATAATGCTAGTTTGCAAATTGATGCTTTTGATGTATCAGATATAAGGATGCAAGAACATCTGTTTTAAAACCTGTAATTTGTTTCTAGTATTATAGGTTGCAGCGTAATTGTGTTGTTTCACTAGGAGATGCCTTAGAATTGTCACTGATAGTTGGCGTTCACCAGTTTTGATATATTTTTCTTCTTGTTTTCATCTTTTTTCAGATAACTTCTAGCTTAAAATAATTGTTTAATAAATTTTATTTCGCTGCTTTCAGGAAAGATGAGCTCCATAATTTTAGACATCTCAAAGATTGTTATGTTCCTGCAGACTAATGACTTCCTTTCTGAGGTCACGCCAACCCCAAACTAAGGTTGACGGTTTTACAGATGCCTCCGGAGACTCGCAAAACAGTATGACTTCTTCTAATGAATTGACGGTCAGGTCGATTTCACTGCCGAAAGTGATCGCGAATTGATAACTTTATTGGAGGACAGTTCAGGACGACATATATATCACCTTCATGTTAAAAATAATATCATTATTTTATTTGTAAATTTGCCAGTTAATCAGAAGAAGTCACACTGTTCTACGAGTCTCTGGGGGCATCTGTAAAATTGTCGATCGTAGTCGTGGGGCTGACGTTACCTCATAGAGGAAGTCTCTAGTCCGCAGTGGCATAGCAATCTTCGAGATTTTCCTCAAATTCTGGGGCACATCTTTCCTGAAATGGCAAAATAAAATCCATTAGTCAATTATTTTAAGCTAGAAGCAATCTGAAAAAAGATGAAACACGAAGGAAAATATAGCAAAACTAGCCAACGCCAACTACTATTGACAATTCTAAAGCTCCTGGAGTGAAACCACATAACTACGCTGCAACCTGCAATATTAAAAATAAATTACAGGTTTTAAACATGTGTTCTGGCATCTTTATATTCAATACCTCAACAACAAAAAATTTGTAAACTAGCATTATAAAGGGTAAAATACCTTTGAATGTAAATTAAAAAACATGTCAATGAATGCTCAAATTCTAAAATGAATGTTAGTTAAAAATATTTTTTACATAGACAATAAACTACAGTATTTGAAATAATTTACAAATAATGCAATGACTCACCTACTAACACATCAATGATTTATTTTCTAAGAGTCGTCATTTTATTTACATCCTTCCTTTCTTTTATACAAATAATAGAATGATCATTGTCATCTCGTGACAGAGAATGTCTGAGGTG
The DNA here is from genome assembly GCA_002079205.1 of Phalaenopsis hybrid cultivar. Taxonomy (NCBI): domain Eukaryota; kingdom Viridiplantae; phylum Streptophyta; class Magnoliopsida; order Asparagales; family Orchidaceae; genus Phalaenopsis; species Phalaenopsis hybrid cultivar. Next base: position 5,672 of record JXCR01074555.1, on the reverse strand, counting down.
GTACTCGAATGCTTCTGCAGGTACTTGCTGTTGATTCTCTTCGGCACTGTGAAAGTTATAGTCGCTTCGAGACGGACGCCGCCTAATATAATTGTGTTGAGTCATCGTGACTATCACAATCTGGACCTATCTTGGAAATGGGTAAGATCATATCACGTAGTATCACCCATTTCTTCCAAACGCCGAAAGTCCTCACAATGACATCCTGTAAGAAGGAATGTCTTTTGTCATACACCTTTTTTCGGCCACATGTAACATTGCTGGCTCGCTCGAAATCAAATATATGATATATCGTATTAGAAAAGAGTTTCAGATACTCTCGTTGCAATGGACAACCATGATCCACCAAATAATATTTGTCTAGAATGTATTATTTGTTCAGTACAGTTTTCAAAGTGAATAACCAAAGAATTTTTGGCCGCAACATACCTTGAGGGTGTGGGAAGTTGTAATGAGGATTTTGCGTACCACCCTTGAAAATTTTATCGTCGTGCGTACTACTCTCCCAACTGATCATGACGAAAGTAAAACACATAGTTAAAGTCACCACAGGCATGATATTTTGTGTAGGGGCTCCACAACGTTCAAAAAATACAATCTTTTCAGCATTTGTAACTCTCGCATCAACTGGGTTTCACCTATTGCTCCAATGCAATCTTATACAGATACATTTCAGTTATTAATGTCTGATATTCATATTTAAAATTGAAAACTAAAAATTGCAGATATTACCTTAAATAACGACATGTAACGTGCTTCACGTTGATTCTCCATAGGAATTTGTGCAAATGTTAGATAAGTTGGTTTTATGACTTGTGTATATAGACTCACAAGTGCATTCAGACCCACAAAGAAGTATCTGCTAATCATCTCAGATGAGTGTTGTAATCGTTCCATCGCTCCACACATGGACTTATTTTGTGATAATATGCCGAGATTCATCGTCAACACTTCACGTTGAGTTGTCCTCGAGGACCCATGAAAACCATGAAATCCACTAAGTTCTGCTAGAAGATCAGTAAATATCTCCTGCCTCATGCGAAACATGTTGCTGAATCTGATTAGATGTCCAACAAACAATTCCTCAACTCATTTGTCTCTGATATAAAAATATGTGAAGCATAGAGAGCGATCAATGCACGTGTTGTAATACACAACTATCAAGTAGATTGTTGCATTTTTCTATCTCTGTCTTTCTTGGTCTGAATCCATGTTGGGGGTATATTGTACCAAAGATTAAAAAAAATTAGAATTAATAAATCACGAAGAAAACATGACCCGACGGCATACGAATATTAACCATTCATAAATATTATGTAGAAACTAGGGGTGTAAATGAGTCGAACACGAGCGAGTCATGCTCAGCNACAAAGTAAAAAATGTCCCAAGCAACAACAAATGAAATAAAACTCTCCTAATCAATAGCAAATAAGAAAAAAGTTCCCTTAAGTTTCCCTGCGAGCATAAAAATGTCGTAGATATGCCACTCTTATTTTTTTTTTTTGACAATCGTAGTGAAGAAATCTCTTAGGACCGAATCATGAAGAAACTCTACTATAAAAAAGTATAGCTCGAAATCTTATGACATTTTCTTATTTTCATTTAGAATTTGCACGGGCCGCTTAATGGAAGTTGCTTAAACTGTATGTGGGGCATCGTTGGAGGTACTTATCATTTATGATATCTGGTTTCTGAGATAAGCAACTTCATTCTTTCTTCTACCATCTACACAAGGAGGCTTAGAACTGTAGGTGTACTGAATTTCGGGGAGTTTCAGGTCAGTTGAATCACCTGATAGGTTGACGACCACATTCTTAGGGCTAACATAAAATCCTGTCCTACTTGGAGCGCATGTATATTTGTCTGTTTTGACAACACCCCCAAACATTTAATCCAACTTCTCCTTCAACTCTGGGTCAAGTCCGTTGAGTTTGTATATTTTCGCTGCGAGCACCACCTGCAAAATCATATTAGACACTTCAATAAGTATTAAAAAATGAAATGAATCAAATTAAACGAAATGAAAAATTGCTCATCGTAAGTCTTTATGTCAACTACTCCTCCGAAGCATCAATGATTCGTTTTACCGGATCCCAACCCAGACCCGTAATCCTCATTTAAAATCATTCCAAATTTTTCAATCCTTCTTAAGTTGATCCTATTTGCTCTTCATTTTCATTCTGTCATACACTCAGCCTGTACTTTTCATAAAATTTGTGATAATATGGTGTCGCTCTTATTGAAATAGGTCGTACGCCTAATTTCCAGTTTAATCTTCTTAAGACAAAGATAAAAAATATTTTTTTCATTTTTTTTTCTCACAATGCCGGTGTACTGCTCTTTTTGGTCTTCTTAGCCATTATAGTACTACAATAAAACAAAACAATCTAACATAACAATAATAATAATGCAAAAAAAATAAATAGAAAGAACTCAAAAGAGAACCAATGCCACAACCACTGTAAGCCACCTCCAACAGAAATGTCACAGCAAAAAATTCAACCGAAATCACACCACCCAACACAAATACCACTGTTAGCAATGTTATTACCATGTTGAACCAATACAAATGTCTCAATATCAAGTGGTATGAATTTCCAATTCAAGTCAATGCAATTGCGTTGGGAGTTCAGTGACTACAATTGTTCAACAATGTAACCACCAGTCACATTTCGCTCTCTATGACATGTAATTAACAAAGAGAAAATCATGGAACTGTACATGAAATTCGTAAACTAAAAATTGAAAGCTTAATCTTAGCACTAGTCAATCTTCCTCAATCCTTTTACTTATCAATTAAAATTGACACATGACAACTTCGTGTCACCTGTTGTATTTGAAATTAAGCAATAGTTACAAATTGTTGCGTAATCAGAATTGATGATGAACATCACAACAGTATCATTATTTCAAATTTGATCTTGCAAACAAACCACCACAAAGTTTGTATGACAGATGAAAACATATGTATGAAAGCAACAAAGACACCAAAAATATTTTTAAAATTTTATGAGATATCTTATTTGCAACGAGTTCTTCATTTCCTCCAGTAACAAATTCCACTACAGATAATTCTAGTGCTTGATCGTCCATTCACAAATAAAATACTAAAAACATATATTGGATGCTGACAATGACAATCAAAATTAAGAAAATTGCTATAGTGCAGGAGTGACCAATACAAACTGAAAAGAACTATATGGACTCATCTTATTAGGATATTATTGTAGGTTCGTGAAAACTTTGTAAATAAAGTAGCACCTCTAATCGCTCTTTTCTATAAAAAAGTAAAATTGTCTTGCAATGGACTGAACTATTTAAAAATATTTTTGAGTTGTTTAAATAAGCTTTAGCAACGTCTGAAATTTAATCATTACCCATATTTAAAATCATCACCATCAATAATGATGCTTAGAGTTTGAATTTATGCAATGTTGTCCCAATATAAGCAATTTGTGGCCTTCTAAAAAAATTGACATGGAAAAAATAGGCTAAATTAAAAGCACACTAATACCCAACCTCATAAATAAAAAGGAAGAATTTACATACGTAACACTCAGTTCTTATGCATTTAGCTATCTCACTCCTAAACACTCACTTTTATAAACCAAGCACCCAACTTACTTTTATCACCACTCTCCAATAATGAGCTACGCATTTTCATCTAAAGGTATGATGTTGATTTTGTTAAAATAAGAGTTGGTGAGATAGGTACATGCAAAAGAATTGGGTGCTTTGTAGGTAAATTCCCGAATAAAAAAAAGAAAACCAAAGACTACCCATGTAAGCTCTTTCTCACCAACAAAAAAACACAAACAATAGTGTCAACTCAGATATAGAAATTAATAGGTATCATCCACAAATTACTAAAAATTATACTAAATACCTCAATCTAAATGAGTTTATTATCAAAAGAGAATGCATTATATTATCCATAACTTCATCGAGCATTAATCTTAAAAGAATTCAACTTAGATGTTAATGGTAAATACAACAACTTTCACTAAACATTTTAGAAAATAGCCAACCAAGCTCCACAAAAACATACACGAGTTCATCTATTTTCTGAAGTTCGTCCACAAGTCTAAAATATTACTATACTGTTATAGGTCCAAACATCTTAATGATGGAAATCTCCCTTACCTTTTTTTTGTAGATATTAAATTGTGCTTGAGATGATCAAACCAGAAACAGTAGGAATGCATCCAGTTTGGATGTAGAGATAGAAAACTTCTCAAATGGCTGAAGAGCTTTGATGACTAGAGTAAAGACAACATACAAATCAGTATAGCTAAACCCATAATATTCTTATTATTCTATTAGGAACTATAACTGTAAAATGTCATAACATTCCAACCCATCCCAAGTGACAGGTCACCCACCACACCAATACCAACACCAAAACCAACTACCACTGTTAGCCACAACCAACAGAAATACCACAACCACCAACCCAACCTAAACAAAATCTTAAACTAATGAGTTTTCCCTGAAGGATGAAGCATTACTCAAGTATATAATCAAAACATGGAGTTCGGTCACATTCATACTTTGACATCAATATACCGATCATTCAAAAGCTCAACAGAATAAACTTCCAACTTTGTCAAAATTACAAGGACCTATGAACTTTGAGCTCATTGTTGCTTCAAGACACATGCACCAAATCAATGCCAATGCCAAATACGAATCAGGAAATCAGAGCTACACATCAACTCTAAAGCATCCAATTGGCATAAAACAAAAAAAATTTCTTACCGCTGGCTTGAGGAAGTTGTGAGAAGAGGAGGAAGACGACCAGGTATTGTCAGCGGTCGGAGAAGAGAAGAGGGGAGAAGATCGCTGCTTGCTCTTCTTTCACGGGATCTACTATCGCGGTTAGGGCTAGGTAAAAAGGAGGCACGGGGTTAAAAGGCCGATCACAAAGCTGAGCCGTAGGTAAGGGGGAACTTTACGTGTTCACACCAAACCGCAGGACGCCGCGGCGGCACCGCCGTCCCAAACGAGCAAAGTCAGTGGCATGGTGTCGCACTGCACCTCCCCCGCCGCCCCAAACACTAGAACAAGCAACAACTAGATTTGCTACTAGCAACTCGCACAATTAGCTTTATTTTGCATAAGAAAGAGATTGTGAAGATGTGCAAGTTTTGAGGTTTCATGTTCCAGCTATAACAGCCCTTTTAATCCAAATATTTTTTGATTAAAGCAAAGTTTCTAATGGCTCTCATCGTTGGTATTGTGAATGCCTTCCCAATACTAGAACAGCATTGATAGGTAATAATCTAATCTGTCAAGGTTCTGGAAGCAAATGTTGAATGAAGTAGCACCAAACGTTATTTCTATTAAGATCATATAATTGAGTTTTCACCAAAAATAAAAAACTCATTATTGTCAATTATATTTTTCATTGGTCTTAGGTTGCCTTCTATCATTGCTTATGATTAATTGCTTGCCTGCAAAATTCCCTTAAAAATAATTATTCACTCTTAGGAAGACATCCGTTGCATATTTTTATTTGTTATTAGTGCTTTGATACCGGAGTTAAAATAAACCACGACCTAACGATAAATAGTATTGCTCAATTTAAAAGTACAACGATGACTCTTCATTATAAACAACACGAACACACAAACGGACTAGCTCTTTCAACTGCCAAAATATTCTCTTACTTG
>JXCR01074543.1:0-20667 GCA_002079205.1 Phalaenopsis hybrid cultivar | reverse complement strand
GTAGCTGGCCAGTGATCCGAAGATCTAAGATCTGAGATCTGCAGATCCGGCAAAGGGCTTCCTCCCAGCTAATCGAGTGGGCGGAGGAGGAAGGAAGGTGCGGGAAGGGTTCTTTCCTCGAACACCATGCAGCAATCCAGTGGCATCTTCTTCTTCTTCCGGTTCAACGCAATCTAGTTGCTCGCCGTTTTGGGTTCATTCGCACGTGCCTTTCGAGAATTGTAGGAGTTGATCGGAGCAACCCAACTCCAAACTATAAATATAAATGAATGCTTTAAAATTACATTAAATATGAGAGCTTTTTCCTAGAGTTATTAAATGGATGAGAAATAAATATTTTTAACTTACAATTTTATTGGCCTAATATAAGCTTACATTAAAGTACATATATAAGTATTATCGAATGTATGGCATACTAATCTTTCATGGTTGAATTAATAATCTCTTAAGTAGATGCTATATCATTCATAAATAAAAGAATGCCCGCCTTCTTATGAACTTCTTTTTTTTATTTGCATCGTATATATAATTAATGGGAAATTTGACCTTATATGCACTATTGATCATAATTGGAGAAACATACTCCTTATTATTTTGTTGAAAAAATATATGCTCCTCTCATATGTATAGATTGTTTATTGAATTTGTTTTTTAAATGAAATTGGCTTGAACTAGTTTGTATTCAAACTTTATTTTGAACCACATCCGAAACAAATTTATGAAGAGCTTTATCCTGTTGTTGGTGGTTGGTGTTGGATACCCAACAATTATATTATAGTCATTTAACATAAATAAGGATTTATAAAAACATCCAGGTAGAAGTGGTATGAATCCCAATTTGATTAAGTGGTCCATCACAAGCCCAACTAAATCAAATCCTATCGAAGTTAATCCAAACTCTTTCATTTTGCTTAAAATGAAATTAATGATCTCAGTATAAACTTTGGACCAATCCAAGCTCACTGATGAGTAGCCCTATTAAGGGTCATTTGAACCAGATTTAAAAGGGATCTTAGAATTGGTCCTATGCACCAAGTTCTTAGGCCTACTTATGGCTCATTTGGGTCATCAAGAAACAAATTAAACCCAATCAAACCTAGCTAAAATTGAGTAAACATTCATTTAGATATAAATATCTAATCATATATACTTAAATCAAACTAATCACCATCAAGCCATTAACTGAGTTGAATTTGACATTGACTTAATATTGACTCAATTAAACTCATATGAGAAAAATATAAATAAACTTCATCCAAATTAAAACAAACATGTCCAAACCCCTCCTTGTATCATATCCTAGTTAATAAGACCAATTTCAAGAAAAATAAAACCTCAATTTGGTCTGATTGAGCTTGAACTCAATTTGAGCCAATTGGGTTCACTTGAACTATGCAGGCTTGGATCCAACTCAATCTCAATAAAATAAAACATATTATAAATTAAGAACTAAAGGAGTGACTTAGAGTATTTTATAATTATTGAAAATCAATTAGGAATAATTGGGCAGTGACTCAGTTTAACCAGTTGGGTTCATATATACTATATATGCTCAAACTTGATCCAATGTTGAATCCAATTGAGCTATAACCATATTGAGATCCCAAGCAACTCACCCTAAGTAGATCCAAACCAATCGGGCTAACTTGTGTGCACTAATTTGACAAGCCTAACCCCATTAATTGAAAATTAGTTAATCTAGCCTTTAAATTCCCAAATTGGCTACACTAGCAGCAAATCTTAGCTTCATATGTTCTTCATGAAGCCAAAATGAGTTATACTCAACGCTTGACTTATTATTCTAGTTTAGTTGAAACATGAGTGGTTTAAGACATCTCAACCACTCCCTTCACTTCCCCACCCTCAACCACTGAAGGGTAGTTTAAATTAATCCCAACCTTCCATTGTTTGCCGCAAGAGGAAGAAATTATCCCAACCTTCCATTTCTTCTTACCCAAGTTTAGTTGAAAACATGAGTGGCTAAAAACATCTCAACCACTCCCTTCGCCACCCCACCCTCAAGCACTCAAGGGTAGCTCAAATTAATCCCAATCTTCCATTGCTTCCCACAAGAGGAAAAAATAATCACTTGTCAACTCTAGTACGCCACCTATGAATGAAGAAGGGATTACACAAACCTTTTAATGTTAATCTCCCATACTACTTGCACTCCTTTCCTTTCTAGTGCAAGGTCCTGAAGCCTTCCTCTACCCTTTGGAGCATTCTAAGCCCACCAAAGACAAAACTGATGAAAATTTGATCGTGTAGGCTAGAGTTGAACAACTAGCCATTCCCAAATGTTACAAACTGAAGAAGATTTGCTTTTGGAGTCAATACAAACACCTCATGTAACAAAAAGATCTAACTCTAACCAATGAATTGAGTATTTATTCAACCCATAGCATTAGCATTACCTCATTCTCTATGTGGGCCTTTAGTTTGCATGTTTCAGATCCTACATGGCGGTCAATGATGTAAGGATCGCTCCATGTTTGGTCTAGATTTACGACCGCTTGTCCTCTTGTTAGACTCAACTTTCTTCAGTACTAGATCTTTGGGAGCAAAATTTTTCTCCTAAACGTGACAGTTGTAGTATCATGCGGCTTTCCTCTTAGCTTCCTTTTATTGTAGAGCTGACTTTACTCAAACTTACCCTGCAAGATCTAATGTGAGCATTGCTCCCTTGTTGCTTGAATCTAGCCATTCAGGTAGATCTTCCTTGTTGAACATTGTAGCCCTAAGGACGCTCTCATTATGGTGGTTATATTCTACCAGCAACATGGCCTCCATTTTGGGTGAGAGCATGTATGGCATTTGACTGGTTGCGATGGACGAATTAGTTCAGATAATCCATAAAACGGATGGGAGTGTATCTTCACAACTCCCCTTTGCTCATTTGTTGACCTCATTTTTTGTGAAGTCTAGTCTTCCCCTTAGTACTTAGGATCTAGTCATAGGACTTTTCCTTTGAATATCCTAGAGAACTAGTAATGAGATCCACCCCTTTCAGGACTTCAAACCTCCTCCTAGCTCTTTTTGAAATCTCACATGGGTGGTCATAAACCTCCAATAGTTGGAAGGTTAGGAACGACATGAGAGGGCTCAAGAATGGGTTCCCATAGATTCATGAGGCCATAGGGACACTTTTGTTTGATCCTTGATGGCTTGGGGCATTTCTTTTCACACACCCCTCACACCCCCCTCCTTTGAAATTCATAGTATTGCTTGCCTTTTTGAAGACTCACATGGGTGGTCATAAACTTTCAGCTCTTGAAAGGTTATGACCAACATGTGGAGGCTTTAAAATAAGTTCTTATGAGACTATGAGACTTTGGGGATGCTCTTTTTGCTTTGGACATTTATCTTGCACTGCAACATCTCCTCACCTCTCCAATCCAAACAAGATTTATCCAATCTTTAATCCAGAATCAAGCCAATACCTCAAATTCAATTCTCATGGATCCCAAATTCCAATTCACGCCACTTTAACTTAACTCCTTCTCAAAATTCCAAATCAAACTCAGCACCCCAACAAATTCTAAGCCTCATGGCCAAATTTGACCAATTCACATCAAATTCACTTCAATTGTACCCAACATTCAAAATTAAAATCAACCCGCATAAAACTCCACCCATAAATCCATTTGCTAAGCACACACTCCAATTTTCCCCTTGACAATATTTAAAACTCACCAAATCCATTAATTATGTTGTGTCATGTGTCCATAGGTTCAAGTGAAGTGGAAAAGGCTTTAGAATACTACCATAATGCGCCTCAATACTACGTCAATACTATCATTTCAATGTCACATAACACCACATAACAGGCTTTGAAAACCCTCACCATAACACCAAAAATTCTTCAATAACACCGCAATACAACCATATTTTCGTCACAATATAATCACAATAATCTCTCAAAATCCCCATAAAAACACCACAAAATCACATAATAACACCATAATTATACTAATAAAAAACCATAATAAAACCCTTAATAACACCACAACCAAAATATATCAATAAACCCTTCAAAAATGTGAAGAAAACCCTCAATAATATCAAAATAAAACTAGAATGCTACCCCAAATAACACCACGGGTACAAAACTGTGAAAACCCGCGAATAACACTAGATCGTCAATCAATACACCTTTCGTAACGCCTGCGGTTCATTTAATTGCCAATAATCTCAAAATTTTGGTGATTAATTGCACAAATAACACCAAATTCAATGATTTAGGCAATTTTAACTTTGATTTTATTTAAATAAAATGTGTTAGCCTCGCCTCTCATGTGTAATGTCCACTTTCCTATTCTAGGTAAAGGCTTGATGGGTTTCTTATGACATGAAGCTCTTCTTTACTTACTTTCAGTCAAATAGAAAGTTGTAAAAGGATGACACAAAATCAAAGGTGAAGCGGTTGACATTCACTTTTCTGCCGGTCTTTCACCTTGGCCACATGAGAGGCCATTTAAAATCCTCTTTTTGTTAGTTTACCCTTGTATAATACCAAGGTTTGTACTCCTTTCCATTTCAATTCAAAATCCTTGGACACATGGCAAAATGCAATGGTTTTAATATATTTTATTGCTTCCACCATTAAATTGAAGTTGACCTTACCTCCTAGCCATTATGACCAACCACCTAATAGCTCAAGAATATTAAAACACCCCGGCATGACAAAACCCAAGTCCACCCATCTTATGTGACTTCTTCCCATTAGAGCTTTAACTCCACATCATCACCACCTTGGCAACCTTTTCCAATTCATTGGCCACCTCCATTGACATATAAGTCCACCATCATGCCATGACTGAAGTGTGGATTTTTGCATTTTTACTCTGGGAGGTGCTTCCCATTTGCTTTTCAAAGCTTTCTACATATTTCTTAAGCACATTTTCAACTATTTTGAACCCTTCCCCTCCACATCAAACCCTAATCTTGAAGCTCTAATCCAAGAGCTTCTTCTAGGCCTCTCCATAAACTTCATTCAAACTTCGATCCAACCATTCAACAAGCTTCCATACACCTTAAAGTCACTTTCTCCATCAAAAGCCTCTTGCCCCATGCTTCCCAACCTAACCATAAACCAAATCCAAGCTCCTTTTTTTTTGTTCAAGTTGACAGTTAACCCATATTCAGAGAAATTTAGCATTTGAAGGAGGATCCTGATACACCTAAAATATATAGCACTTTTAGACGTATTTTCTTCCCTTTTTTTGAGATATTGCGCTTTAATGGAAGATATTTATGTGTTTTTATTTCAGGTATAAGTAAAAAGTTAAAAAATGCCAAAGGGAGTGAAAAATGATTAAATTTGGAGTAAATATATGAAATTTGTGCAAAAGTGTTTTGGCGCCTAAGCGTTAGATCCGGCGCTTAAGCGCCGGTGAAACAGAGAAGACCTCATCTAAGTGCAGAGGCCCCAGGCTTAAGTGTCAGAGACAGTTATTTGTCAGTTTTCTTCATTTAACTAAATTTTGAAGAGGCATTTGAGGCACCTATTAGCTAAAGAGGGTGGTTATGACCACTAGGAACGAAAACATTATTAAAAGACTTGTGAAAGGAAGAATCCCTTGGATAATACATCGAATTTGGACACATTTTGAAGAATTTTCATGGCACCTCTTGGGAAATTTATAAAAAAAAAAGTTGAGACATTTGAAGGGGGTGCTTGAAAGTTCTAAAAAGAGTTTGAAGATGAGGAGTCCTGAGGAGTTTTGAGAGATAATTTTGGAGAGATTTTCAAGCACCACACAAATTTACTTTATTCTTTTGTTTTTAAGTTTATTTTGAGAGTGTTGTAAAAGAGAAGAGATTCAAAGGAACTTCAAGAGTTTGGTGAAGGATTTGAGATAAGTTTTTATCTTTTGTTTTGAACTACTTTTGATTTTAATTGAGACTTCTTGTTTGTTTGACAGTGATTTCTACTTTTAAACTAAAATGTGATTTTATTCTCCATGGATTCTGAGTAGTTTTCTTTATCTTTCTTCTTAAAATGATAGGTAATTAAGTTTCTCCATGGATTCTGAGTAGTTTTCTTTATCTTTCTCCTTAAAATGATAAGTAATTAAAGTGATGGATGGTCCATGGATTATGAGTAGTTTTCTTTATCTTTCTTCTTAAAATGATAAGTAATTAAGTTTTGAATGGAGAGTAGTTTTCTTTATCTTTTTCCTTAAAATGATAAGTAATTAAAGTGTTGGATGGAAGTTGTAGATATTATTAATGTTTAATATTTGAATAAGTTGTGATGATTTAATTCTATGTAATTCATTTACTTCTTGATCTGACACATCTAGATATTAAAATTTATTGTGAGAACATGTAAGAATCGAGATGATATTGTCTCAGTCAACAATTGGAAATAATCACATGAGGTTTTATGAATGAGAATGTAATTAATATGATTTAGTGCAAATAAATAGGGAAATAATCTTTGAAGGGTGTAGAGTTTGAGGACTTTAAAGTGAGAGGTTAAGGCCTCCAACTTGGTTTATTATTTTAGGTTATGATACGAGATGTTAGCCCCTAGGTGGAGGGAATCGAGGGAACTCTATAGTGAGAGCTGATATCTTCTCTGCCTAGCCGGCCTTCAGAACTATTCAAACTTTAAATTAGCCAATGTTCTTTATAGTATCTCTAGTAGATGTAAAAAATATAATTGTTTCTATTTGACACAACACAATTTGCATACTTCCACAACAAAATTTCTCTGCTTATTACTGATTCATGATAAGGAGAAATGTATTTTCATATCAAGTGATTTTCTTTTACATAAACTCAAGTTATCTTTAGAATTTTTACTGTTTTGTCAAAATTTCAAAAATATCAAAAAGATTTGAATTTTAATATTATGAATATATCTATAGTTTAAGTAATTGTATTTTTAGAATAGAAAGTTTGTTGTTCAATAGTGCATATTGCATAATTTCTCTATGGGTTCAATATTCAGATATTAATCAAAAAGTCATATATTACTTGATAGCGATACGTATATTTACGTAGTATCCCAATATATAAATTAAAGAGTTAAATTCTTATTTTCTTCAAGATCAAGTTTTTGATTCTGTTGCAAAGTAAGGAAATATAAGTGAAAATTATAATTAAAGTTATTGTTATACTGTTGCATATAAACAGTCGGGATCAGATTCTAGGCCTTAAATAAAGCTTCTACAAACACCCAATTGAGGCGTCACCTCTTGAACAAAGGTAAAACTAAAAAAAACACATCTTTTTCTTCATATTTTTTTTATGTATGTAAAAATTTTGAACACATCATGCCTACGAAGCCTTATGCATATGTTCTATTCACTAAGATGATCGTTTAGAAACAAAACTCACTTTATTTGGTTAAGTATATAGGAAAATCTTAATATTTTAAGTTGGAAGGTTTTCAGGCTAGATGTTATTCATGATGTTATTTTGGTAGTATCACGATGTTATTTTTACTATTTTGTTGTTTCAACAGTACCTCTCTTATTTAAAGTTGTATTTTGATAGTATTCTAGTATTATTTGCATTATTTTGTCAATTTATTGATATGATGTTACATTTGTTGTATTTTAGTAATGTTATGAAGTTATTTGACATGTTTTACTACCACATTTGCATGATATTTTGGTGTTATTGTGATTTTATGTGATATTTTTGTGGTTAAGTTAAAAAATAAATTTTCAAATTTAATTAATTTCAAAAATTGATTTAAATTTTGAAAAATCATATCTTGGTGTAGACTCATAAGAATAAAACAAAAATACCCTTATGTTCAGAAAGCAAAAATAAACTTTAAAAACATTTATTTATTTATTTTATTTTAAATTAATTAAAAATCACAGAGACATTAAATCATAAAAAAATTAAATACTTATCATTATAACATGAAGCTTTGAGGGCTTATTCTTCATGACATTGGGGATGTTCTCTGATTTTTCCAAAATCAAAGAGCAGCCCTAAGGTAATAAGCACTAATTTTCTAAGGAATTCACTTCTGTTCATTTAAAAATTCATAAAAAATAAAATAAAAGTCATAAAAATTAAAAAAAAAACAATTATGCTGAGTTCCCTGAAGTTAAAGGAGTCATTGAAAAATAATGGGCATTTTTAGAATAAAAAATATAAATTTTATTTATTTTTCCTCTAAAGATCATTTAAAAATTATAATAATTCAAATACATTTGAAAAAATCATCAAAATTTTCTTGATTAACTCTCTGACCTTAGGGAGTATCATATACTTTTCACATGGATAGAAGATTTATTTTGGAAAGTTAAATCATTTACCTTTGGAATGCACAATTAAAGGGTTTAATTAAATACAAAAAATAAATAAATGTCATAAGTAATTGAATTCTCTTCTGATATGTTAATTGACCATGAGTAACCAACCAATAAACTTTCATGATTGCTTGAATGAAAATGTGGGAGTTATGGGGTAGAAACCTATAGAGGTACTTTAGAAATTTCACTTATTTCTCTAATTTAATTAATATTTAGGCTAAATCATAGTGGAGGGAATTTAAAAATAATGATTATCTCTATGAAATTATTGAAACCTAAGGGAATATAGGGTAGCAACTCGCTCATAAAATTTTTCAACAAAGGGGCAATTTTGTACTTATTAAGATTATTAAAATTTGGAAGAAGAATGAATGGTTAAATAATTCTAAAGAAAAGTGTCTTGAATTAGGAAGTCTATAGCACGATAATTTAAACCCTCAATTAATAGAGAAATAAAATCCAATCTTTTTTTTATCAAGATCAAGTGATTTCATAAATTTTTCCAAAATTATAAGTTTATCCCTAGGCCTTAAGAGCTTAATAAGGAATTATGTTTGGTCTAATATAAATTGGAGATTAGCTAAGACATAAACATAAATTCACTTGAACATTTAGAAAACATAACATGCTCAAGCCTAATTGAAGGGTAGGAGAGTAGGAGTGTGAAATCCCTCTAACTCTGCAAGTACACTCCCAGAGGATTTTATCCACATATCTCTCTGTTAAACATTGAAGTCAATCCTTTGTCCTCACTCATGGGTCAATTAAGACATGAAACACTTAGCAAAACTTAAAATATAATAATTCAACATGGGATGATTAATTTAACAACATAGTAGGACCTAAAGAAACTTTAGATAATATGAGAGATTCTAAGGTTGCTTAGAGTCATTCTCCGAACACCCTTGCAAGATCTTGGATATCTTATATGTCACTTGGATTTACTTTAATATGTTGAACAGAAATCATCCTTAAGCATAAGGATATACCAAGATATGATTTAAGACTTTTTTTTAATTAAATCAACTAATGAAAATTCTCATTACAGCTTAACTTACAGTTAAATCCAATGCTCTAGGATCCAAGCTTGATCTTTACAACCATATCCTGCTGGAATTTGGGGATATTTGAAATGCCACATATGAATCATTGGGCTGGTATAAGTTGAATGGTCCTAGTGATAAGGGTGATGACAACGATGCTTATGTGTGCTAACAATAGGATATAAAGTGAGATTTTTGAATAGTATCTCCTACCTCAAGGACTTTTGGGAAGGGGATAAGACCGATGATACTATTCACCAATCTTCGGTAAGAAATTGCCCCAACTTTCTTAGGTTGTCGGTGGTTCTAGTGTAATCAAAGTGTTTAACTATTGGGCAATCTTATTTTGCTGAAACATTTACACATATATATAACTCACAAAAAAATAATATATTTTCTTGTGACACAATTACTTTTTATTGCTAAGTAAACTCTTGCATGAAAAATTAAAGAACTTTGATGTGATCCCACAAAAGTTCACATGTTAATCACTTTGATTGAGGCTAGGAGTTTCCCTCATTAGATTGTTGGGTTGGGGGTTTTTGTCTGACGTTAGATTATAAAGCACACTGCCCAGCTCAAAGCCCTCCCCCATTACCAAATTCTTACACTGAGGCCCATCTTTTATATACGACATCATCACTTGTTTTACTTGTCCATGCTTTCTTATGTTTGCTTTGATTTCCTTGCATAGGATTTTCTTAAGAATTGTTTAATTTCATGCATGCTACTATTCCATGTTTATTGTGCTAACACCTCTTGCAGCGGTAGCTGAGGCCCAGGTACGCAAATTTATTTTAAATTTACTGCATTTTAGTGCACTTTACTGGGTTCCTTTTACTATTTTTTACAATTTTTTTTTTATTTTTGAGACCTGCGTAGCCCTCTAGGGCAGAGAATAGGTGGCACGCATCGACATCACACTAACAAAAACAATGCATGTACATTTAAACTTTACACCCTTAATTGCTAAGATATGAAGTTTGGGGTAAACTTTGAGGTCAGCACGACGAGGATGCAGACAATGAACTTCTGTCAACAAATCAAGATTATAATTTGATTTTCCCCAACTAAACCATTACTTATAATTAAACAGCAAAGCGTATGATTTCGAGGTAATTTGTCTAACACGATGAAATCCTCAATCTATCTTTAGGCTCCCGCACAGCATAAGTCATAACTCTTATTAAGCTCTGAGATTGTCGTTCGGTACGACGTAAACCCTCTTATCTTGCTAGGCTATTTGCATGATCGATAACATGTAAATGTAAGCCCTAAATATTAAAATTGTCAAGATGAAACATCAAATAATAACTTTTTAAAATTGAAGCCAAACAGTAGAGTAGCTTGAGAAATCACAGATGTTCTCCTCAAGATTAGTGATATCCCTACTCCTCTTTCTTTTGGGCTCCTAAAATAATTGTTCATATTTGAGTCTATCTCACTTGACTTTCCTATGTCTGACCTTGAAACTCTAAACGTTGAATTTTTTAAGACAAGTACCTCTGATAATCATCGACAATTTTCTTAAGTGACTTCAATCATTAAAGATGTAATTAATTATAGGGGCTTGCTCTTATAGGGAACTTGAAACCCATATAAAATAAACCCTACTTATTCCTTTATATTAGGTAGAGGAATTCGTTGATCCACATAAAATATTCGTAGACAAAACAGATGTCATAAACTATTTAGTTTGTTTAATTGAGCATCACTGTCAAATAATGTAGCTTTTCCTCGAGGTAGTTGCACCACTTGTGGTATTGTGCCCAATTATTTAAACTATTAAATATGTGAGATATTTTTTGTCTCATTTTTTAAAAATTAAAATGTTAACTTCAAAAATCAAAATTATATATATATATATATATATATATATATATATATTAAGGCTCTGTTTGGTGCAGCTGCGCTGCCCCAAGAAGCAGCTGTGGGGAAGCAGCTGCGGGAAAACTGGCTGTCTGTTTGGTGCAGCTGTGTGAAACCAGCTGTCGGACAGTTGTTTATGAAAAAAAGACCATACTGCCCCTGTTTGGTAAAACTGTTTAAGAAAATAGTATAACAATCATTTTTTTGGAACTTTAGTAAGCCCCCAAAGCGCTTACAACTTATGTTTATGAATAAGAACACATATGCAACACAATTTTATGAATTTACATATCTAACACATAAACTTTGAAGTTTTACGAATATTTGCATATTATTTTGGACGGCTTACGAAAGAATTGAGTCGCATAAATGTAATGAAGTTAAATGTAGTGTTTGATATGTAAATATGTGAAATTAATTATGGTTTATATACATATCACACAATTCTTATATATACAACACACTAATTTACTCATTGAGCGGTGAATAAGAATAAACTGAATTTTTGGTTGCTTCCTACTACCATTACTGAATTCCTGTATCCTAACTACATGATGAAGGTTTAACATTAGTATATATACACATCCTCATCAATCATGTAGGCCACAAAGGTCTGCATAAAGATGGTCTGCATATATAAGAGCAACCGAAGTTTCAATGTGTTAAATATGTAAGTAAGGTCTGCATAGAGATGACCAATTTAAAGTGCTAAATATGTAATTATAAAAAAAAATAAGAACCAACTTATTCGCTGGTCCTTATTTCAGACCCAAAATCTTGAATAAGTAAATCTGATCTATTGCAACAGAAAAAAGAAAGCTCCATAGATTAAAGATGATATCGTGAAACAGGGAACCTGGAAGGAACAAATTATCTCCACTACATTGAAAAATCCAGTGATTAAGAAATCTCTACACGATCATATTATATTTTTTTTGAAAAATCTTCAAATTGGTTTAAAAAAACGTTAGGGCTCCAATGCCTACATCTTGTTCCACGCCATTTGTTTCTTTCAAAATCACATCTCCAATATCATTCCAGAAATTGATATTGAAGAATTTATTGTGATATTTTTAAACTAGCAAAACACAAATATGTCAAAGTTTTCAATAAGTGACACAAAAATATTGATTTCAAATTTTCTCATTTATAGTGAGATCTGAGGACCATCACCTACACCTAACATCCATTAAAAGTTAACTAATTTGTTGCTACTTACACAGGGATGTAAATACGTTAAAGATATTGTCTTTAACGTGAAGGCGATAGATGTCTCCTCATAAACTGTCCTCACAAAAGAACCCAGGTAAGCCATTTTCTATGTGTAAACAAAGAGTTGAGATAACATTCATTGAAAGAGCTTCCATTAGAGACCCAGAAACTAATGTGCTTTATTTGCAAATTAAAGCATCAATAATGTATTAATACATGTCATTCGACTTCAATCCACCATCATCAAATCTAACACCTGATATAAGAGCTTAAATCCTGATATATGTAAAGCATCAATTGGCATATGAATCAATTCTAACACCTGATATATAAATACAAAGGAATTTGGTGGTATATATTTAAGAGTTGAATGAGACTATTCTAATAGACGCCAGAAAATATAAGAGCTTATGGCCTTCCTAATTGAATGAATTTTTGTAACTGTTGGAAAATATGGTATATAAGTAATGCTTGCAATTCATTTAGTTTAAAAGAGACCATAATAATGTTGGTTAAGCTTACAATAATGTTGTTGGGCAATAGAAGATAGTTGGGGAAGCCGTAGGAGAACAAGAACTTGATCACCCACTTCAAAACCTAATTCTTGGTTGTTAAACAATAAAACCACTTTTTTGAGGTAGGCACAAGGAACGTAGGAGCTCAAATCACACACATTTTTCTATGTCATCTTACACCACATGAATCTCCATTACAATAGAAAGGTGGAATTGACATTGAGTGATATACTTTCAGCAAAACAGGACAAAACATAATATTCAAAAAGGGTGTTATATAAAGCCTATATCATCACAATTCTATACAATTTTGCATTCTTATATATGTAGATACTATACTATTAACAAATAAAGATTTTACCATGAATCATAAACTGCTTGATGGTCAATAAAAATGGATTAACGTAAAAAAATTGTATAACTGTTTCCACACCCTTGCAGTTTTTCAGCTACCACCCTTGATTCTGAAAAATGCATAAGTTGCTTGACAGTGACTTCCAGATGCTCAAACACATACTTCACTATAAGTACCCTCCATTATCAAGTAGGGAGAAGAGAAGAAACATAAAAACCACATGCTTAACATAACAAATAAATTGCAAATAAATATCCCAGCTAAAATCTAGCTCATTCATCAATGTAGAAATCAACAATGCAGTGTACTGATAATAAATAAATATCCCAGCTAAAATCTAGCTCATTCATCAGATCACTAGCTTCATTTTGAAAGCTCATTGTGTGCGACAAATCAATCAAATTTTCAAACAACTTTAGATCTTCAAGAGAAACCATCATTATAAATTCAATGAGTTTGTCCATCCTTTGTTAGCCCACTCTCAAAAAAATATATCATTGATGAACTTATATCCATAGAAAGTTTTACATGGGCACCAACATTATCTTGCTCATAATCAAAACCACTCAGGTCCATCTCATACAGGCTAATCAAAATGTTTGACTAACTTGTCTGTGATGTCCAAGGAATGCATAACAAGAACAATTCAAACATGAAAGCAAAATAAATAAATAAAAAGCATAAAAGGCTGAGGATGGTAAATTCCATCACAATCTTTTGGATGATTTCATTCCTCCTTCTTGCACCAAAATACACTAACTAAATTTGCACCACTTATCCATAAACAACTAACTAAAAGACGGTAAGCTTCCAGCAGCACCAAAGAGTTGATTCAGCACAATTAAACTTCTTGTACTTACTTCTTCAAAAAAAAAACAAATGATCACATTTCTGAAAAATACCAACCTGTAATCTTCAACCTATTCCAAATTTGCTTCAATAGCCACATAATTCTCATTGGATGACTTCCATAAAGCCATCCCTCCTGCAAATTCTGCCAGATTATTCATCCAGGCAGCCCAAAATACCTCTCCCGTCCATCCAGTTCACTACACGCCCTCTGAAATCCTGTCGTAAACAAAGCTCTACTGAATGAAATTCAAATTTTGATCTCAGATTACTTGCAAGAAGCGTAGCATGAAAAAACTCATAAGAAAGAATCTAACATTGGAACATTCACGAACGAATTACGAAATTTGGGAACTCAAATGATCGAGGACTATAACCATGGAAGTTCCGCTGTAGTGAGTCCACGAGCCCCAGGACGAGGAATAAAGTTCGCCGAATCGGTCCTGGTCGGCGAGGCAAGATGACGAGGAGGGCGGGAAGAAGAACGGGCAACAAGGGCGGGAAGGCGCGGGATTCGGTCTGGCTCGAGGAGGAAGAACGCAGAGGAAGGCAAGAGATTCAGTCTAGGTCAAGGAGGAAGAGAAAGGTGCAAATCACCTTGTCGTGTGAAGTCGGCGATGCCGAGAACGGGAGACAACTGAGGGAGAAGAGCGGGGAAGAAAATGAGGAAGAATGAACGGGAGCTTCTCTGCTAATCGGTCCTGGTCGGCGAGGCGAGATGGCGAGGAGGGCGGGAAGAAGAATGAGCAACGAGGGTGGGAAGGCGCGGGATTCTGTCTGGCTCGAGGAGGAAGAACGAAAGCGGTTTTTTGCGAGGGCAAAAATATCCTTTTTCAGAGACGAAGCTGTGTCGCGGGGTGATTCCCTCTTCCCGCGTTTCTCCGGCTTTAGCTTCCCTCTGCCATGACGCTGCGAGCTAAACAACCCTTTTTCACGATTGGGGACCGCGAAGCCGCAAAAAAGCTGCCCAAACGGACCCTAAAAAAAAATTCAAAATTAATGCGACTGACATCCTTCAACTTTCTTTCTCAATAGATTGAGAATAATTTTATTGGCTGCCTCGGTCTGGCTGTTATTCTAGGGGTGATGGATCAAGGCAAATTTGAGGCTTATCCTCTAGTTTTGACAAAAATCTCTAACCCTCTTGTTTGTGACCCGCGTCTCATTATTTATGATTATAATCAGTGGTAGGCCGTAGAGGTAAATTAGGTCAGTCCAAATGAAGTTCTGAACAACATTCGTAGAGATTTGGGAAAGCACCTTGACTTCAATCTACTTTGAGAAATAATTTACCGCTACTAAGAGGAAACAACATTGGCCTTTGGAGGGAGGAAATGACCTAAAGATTTCCAATCCCCATATGGCGAAAGGCCATAATCTGGAGATTGGTTGAAGCTTATTGACTGGTTGGCATTGTTGTGGAGCGCACTTTTGGCATTGTTCAAACCTCTTGGAGAATGCTTCATCGTCTTTCAACAGCATCAACTAGAAATATCATTGCTGGTTGAGAAGGTGCACACTTGCACTCTCTGGAATGAATTTCTTGAAGAATGTCTTTTGCCTCGGTCTCCTCTATACATTGTAGATATATCAACGTTGTTGATTTTTGAAAGAGCATCCCTTTTATCTGTAAGTATTGAGCATCTTTGAATTTAATGGGATTCTTGATTTCTTTTGTAATTTCCTTCATCTCTAGGTATCTAACGTAGAGGTTTGTCCAACTTTTGTTCTCTTAGGTCTCTACTACCATTGCCTCTGGCTCCTTGATGACCGGCCGACTGAGTCTTTGTGGTGATTTGATCCCCTACATGACGTATCACCGCAAATATTGTGATTCGTCTAAGTTGAGGTCATAATGAAAACTCTCGTACCTCAAGCCTTGTCTTAGGACTGCTTGTGCCATGTTGTCTTAGAAATCTGAAATGACATCCTGTCGGACAAGGTTGAGAGAGTAGGAAGGCATCCGACCGAATTTGGGTTGGGCAGCTAAGTGTCGGGAGTCTGATAGAGCAACTGGTTGAGTCCTTTCCCACACGGCTGTGACCTAAGGGAAGATCGAGAGACCCGCGACCGACTGCTTTAGATTCGAGCAATTTTCATCTTCTGCCCAGCTTGGTTAAAGAATGTTGACGACTTCCTCCATGTGAACTTCACGCCATTAAAATTCAGAGGAGGCAACTGAATTCTGTTTGTCTTCGAATTATTTTCCTCTCAGTTTGCAGATTTTGGTTGGATAACTGGAGTCCTTGAACTACTTCTAGTGGGTCCCGACTATCCACGTCATCATTTTTGTCGGGCGTCAATCTGTTTAAGATTCACACTAACTCATTTTTTATGTACATTTAAAGATATATAACATTATAGGCTACTAATTGAAATGGGGCAATTGCCTACATATCACTTGAAGCATTGCTAATTTACAAAGATAAAAGCCTCTTACATGCATTTTTAATTTTGTTTAACAAAATAAGAAATAATACATAATTTTAAAACATGCAATGCGAGTATAAACATGCCCCCAAATTTATTATACATATACATCAACATTTATTTCTAACATTACAATCCCTATCTATTTGGAATGACTGCACTTTTCTAAAAATGTGTGTAAACTCATGATAGAAAATAATTTCTTAGAAATTTGCAGTGACAATTATAAATAATTAATTTTTTTTACAAAATTAGTTGACAAGGTTGAAAAATTTAAGTTTCCACGATAGAAATTTTTAGAATATAAAAATTAAATAATTTTCCAAATATAATTCTGATAGCGATATGAAACAAAAAAAAGAACATACTAAAACTTGTCCCAATTAGACCATAATCATCTCAAATCTTACACAAATATAATAGCAATGAACTTTATAAAATTAAATTTTCATCTACATTCACCAACAAGTGCACTTATCCCAATCAAAATAAAAAAAAAATGTGCCATAAAAGGAAAAAAATCATAGTTATATTATATTTAAATAATAAATTTGTTGTCCGAAAATTTTGGTCCCAAGCTTTTCCGATAAAATCTCGTCGTCTCTTGCAGTTGAACCATAAGAACGTGACGGCCGGAAGGTCCCTTCGGTCTGTATCTTCATTTTCACTTACTCTTCTCCTCTGTCGGCCGCGGTGGATTCCATGGGATTCTTCCGCAGGATCGGCGCAATACTTGGGTTTGTGAAGGACGAGGCCCATGCCATTGTGGAAGACGATGACGACAANGTTCTCTTGCAGTTGAACCATAAGAACGTGACGGCCGGAAGGTCTCTGCGGTCTGTATCTTCATTTTCACTTACTCTTCTGCTCTGTCGGCCGCGGTGGATTCCATGGGATTCTTCCGCAGGATCGGCGCAATACTTGGGTTTGTGAAGGACGAGGCCCATGCCATTGTGGAAGACGATGACGACAAGGTCAACGGTAGCGCGCAGCGCCGGCCTGGGCGAGGATTTAGCGTACAGGTTCCCGTCGCCTCTGAGAAGTCCAGTTTCGGCCCCATCATCATTCCCTGCAACCTAGGCGAAGGAGGAGTCCAGGTACATCTCTCCCTTCTTCTTTTTTATTCTACTCCGACCTTCTTGATTTATACATCTCACCATATCACTTGTCCTGGCTTAGTTCATGTCATTTATTTTAAAGTAGATGGTTCTTAATCTGAATGACTGAATGATTCGATAGTAATGCTTAAAAAAGTTAGATGGGAGTTGCGATGATTTATTATCCGAGAGTCGTGGAGTTAAAAAACAGTTTATCTGACATTGCCCTCACAGACTAAACTTTTTAACGTCTGACTTCCATTTATACGACTTTTGTGATCTGGAGGCTACTTGTTTGCTCTTTGGAAAAACTCTTTTTGCAGCGCCGGTTCAGGTTGTACATATGAGCTTTTGTTAAGAATCTACATTTCTGGAAGCCCTTGCATTGAATCTCTAAACCGATCTTACCACAGTTATGAAAACTGAAGTTGCTAGTATTTTTATGTTTCAGATCTCATGGTCAATTCAATTGAGTTAGCGATTTTTAGAAAAAAGCAGTTTGGCTAGGTTTAGCATATCAGAGTCTGAAGATATTGTGGGAACATACCAAAAAATACAATAATCTAAGGCTTTGTTTGGATGAACATTTGCTTACATAGAAGTTTGTTTAAAAACAGTTTTACAAATAAAAAAAAGTTTTATAAAGTTAAAATGTAGAGCAATAGTTATGCTCTAAAATGATCACAAAATGACATTTTTATTAAAGTTTTTTATGAAAAGCTTTATAGCCAAACAATTTACTTCTGCATAAGGAAGTTGAAGATGTTGATCTTTAAAGTAGAGGATGTTTATGATTGGGTTTATTGTGTGGAGAAATACTTTGAAGTTAACAGGCTGATAGAGGAAAAAAAATTGATGGTGGCGGATTTGTGTTTGGAACGAAAGACTTTAGTATGATACTAATGTAGCGAAAAATTTCTCAACCAATTCGGACATGGGAAGAATTTAAGGTTTGATTATTAATGCATTTCATAACCACATGGGAAGGGGATTTACATTGAGTATAGGGAGAAATTTGAGATGCTATCCAACCGTTTGAGAGGGGTATTAGAAGAAATGTTGGAAGACAACTTCATGAAAGGGTTGAAGCTGGAGATTCGAGCATCGCTTTGCGTGTTAAGTCTGTGAAGATTGGGGGAAATTATGGAATCATTGCAGTTGGTTGAAGATAAAACTGCAATGGAATGAGCTAATAGGAGCAACACGAGTAGAGTGCCACACCACAATGTTACAACCATGATGATACTAAAATCTCAAATCGTGGAAGTTCTAAGGGAGGCTCCGCAGGACATGAGTAAGGGGCCACGAGGAGGGCGTCTTTCAAACGTCTTATAGAGATAAATTTTGAAGAAATGAGCCAATATGTTTTGTTTTTGATGTGATGAGAAGTTTTTTAAGGACATTGTTGCAAGGATCAGACATTATTGATTCTTATAGTGTGACGAGGAGGTAGGGGATGTGGAAATAGAGCAAACTGTGGTGGAAGAATGCCTTCATTTAGATCTGACAGAAGTCTTTTTAAACTAGGTGGTGAGATTAACATCAAATTACACTGAAACTTCAGGGTTAAATCTGAGAGCAAGACACAATTATGTTGATAGATAATGAGACCACCCGCAACTTCATCTTTACTCAAATAGTAAAGCAATTGTGGCTTGAGATGACAGATACAAGAAGTATCAGAGTCATGATGGGGACAAAAAAAAAACAAAAAAGAGCAGGGAAGTTTGCAAATGAGTGATTTTAACACTGTTAGACATTCAGGTGATGGAAAAGTTTCTTCCCTTAAATTTAGGGAGCACTAATGTGATATTGGGTATTAAATTGTTGCAATCCTTAGGGGAGACTACGATGAATTGGAAACTTTTGATAATGGAGTTTCAGTAGGGAGATAGGATAGCGTTGCTTGGTGGTGAACCTAGTTTGTGCAAGACCTTGATGTCAACAGATCCATCGTAGGTGGTAAATTTGTTGGAGGTACCTAAGACCTGGAAAGGTTTGAGAAGGTTTAGGGGACTTATAAAATACTATCAGAAGTGCGCGAGGGATTATAATTCGATTGTGGGGCCATGGACAAAGAAATTGTAGAAGGATAACTTTCAGTGGAGGAATAAATGAGAACTCAAACTTTTGAGAAATTGTAGAAGGTCATGACGAGTGTGCTAGAGCTGACGACAAGAACCAAAATCAAGTTAGTTTATGAGCCACACGATTTGATCCAACAACAGTTTTTCCTATATTGAGAACAATATATCTCTTTTGAGAGGGAAGTATTGTTATGCCGATGCCTAGCTTAAGAGCAATTTTATCTTTTATTTGTCTGAGGGCAATTTAGTATTTTCTTATTGTTGTTAGTATAAATATGGCTAATATGTTAAAGACTAGGTTTATGTTGAGATTGTTGCCTGAGAGTCTTAGGTTTTGGGTTTGAGAGAGATTTGTTACCTCTCAAATTGTAGGAATTGTGATAGATCGCCTACCTCTTGAATTATAGTTACTTAACTTTGCAGTCTTATTGAATGCTTGATGTTCTTGCAATAAAATATTTTTTGCTCTAATTTCCGTGTGGAAAATTGATTTGGATCCTCGCAAAAACCTAATTAAATCTGCAAGAGGAGTGCAATGACGGATAATAACACTTGAAAGGCTTTGAAAACTAGAGGTGAAGGTTTGCTTGAGGATCTCTCTCTCAAGCAATATCATAATGCATATTTCAAGAGAGATGTATAAATGTGGAGTTAACCACTACTAAAGCCTCTTTCATTCAAGACATGTTTAAAGACACTCTTCAGAAATTGATATCATTATGGGTGAGGACCTCAACATTACTGGTGCTAACTTTCTAATTTAGATGATATAGATTTCGAGCCATAAAACTACTAACGATTTTGTCAATTTCAAAGTTCAAGGAGTGTCCATTGTTACACAACTGTCTTGTCACTTTGCTTTGGATTTTGCATGTTTGCATTTTCTTTCATACTTGTTTGTAGATTTATATTTCTTTGGGATAATGCT
>JXCR01074542.1:398653-455278 GCA_002079205.1 Phalaenopsis hybrid cultivar | reverse complement strand
GAAAAGAAAAGATATTTCAGAATAATTAAAAGGTCGTGAATGAGAGATGATCAATCTAGCTTAAGTAAGAAGCATGCCTAAACTTTACAGAATGGTTCTGCTTGCCCTCAAAAACAATGTTTGATGAGAAATTTTGGGGGATAGATATAAAGAGAGCACTTTGTTGTTGTTCTTTTAGGAAAAATAAAAAAAAATCAAATATTGAATCTTTAAAAGTAAACTTAAAGATTACAATGAAATATCTATAAAAAAATCAGATTTTTACAGCAACTAAGAAATTTATGGACGGTTAAAGTACCTACTTGATACATATCCAGAAGTAGAAAGGACGTCTAGACAAAATGTTAATAGAGAACATAGAAAGAAAATCAAGAACTTCTAAGAATCAATAGTATAAAAAATCTCCCATGCTCAATAAAAAAAAATATTTGAAATTTAGAAAAAAATTAATTTTGAGGATCTTATAAAGAAATCCAAACGAATAAAAGAGAAGCAAAAAAAGAAGAGAACTAGTTTCATGTAGTTTTAAAAGATATATATCTATTGAGAATCAACCAATTTTGCTTATTGATACTGGAATCTTAAAAGATATTTATAGAAGATGAGCAAAATCAAATGAGATTTTGATTCACCGCAAGATAAGTTTGTTGGCCTTTAGGATAGCGAACTATGCTTGCTCTAAAATATGCAGCACATAAAATAAATGAATAAATAAANTGATACATATCCAGAAGTAGAAAGGACGTCTAGACAAAATGTTAATAGAGAACATAGAAAGAAAATCAAGAATTTCTAAGAATCAATAGTATAAAAAATCTCCCATGCTCAATAAAAAAAAATATTTGAAATTTAAAAAAAAATTAATTTTGAGGATCTTATAAAGAAATCCAAACGAATAAAAGAGAAGCAAAAAAAAGAAGAGACCTAGTTTCATGTAGTTTTAAAAGATATATATCTATTGAGAATCAACCAATTTTGCTTATTGATACTGGAATCTTAAAAGATATTTATAGAAGATGAGCAAAATCAAATGAGATTTTGATTCACCGCAAGATAAGTTTGTTGGCCTTTAGGATAGCGAACTATGCTTGCTCTAAAATATGCAGCACATAAAATAAATGAATAAATAAATAAAAAAAATTTTTAAGTTGTGTGCATAAAATTTGCAAGGAATTTACCCAGATCAGAGCTATTCCACTGCACATTTTCACATTCAAGTTCATCATCATCCTCACGACCAGTTGGTGCTTCAATTACGCTGAGAGCATTCCTCTGAAGCTTCACTTCAATGCCATTTGTTAGAACCTGCAAGCACAAATAACTCTAATTATCTTAAACCCGCTTTAGTTGCGTAACAGCTATTCAGAAGATGACAGCATTGTAGCAAACTTAGAAAATTGTTCATCAAATGTATCATGCAAGAAATAGAANCTGAGAGCATTCCTCTGAAGCTTCACTTCAATGCCATTTGTTAGAACCTGCAAGCGCAAATAACTCTAATTACCATAAACCCGCTTTAGTTGTGTAACAGCTATTCAGAAGATGACAGCACTGTAGCAAACTTAGAAAATTGTTCATCAAATGTATCATGCAAGAAATAGAGAACTGCTTGCAAAATTAAAAAAAAAACAAAAGAAAAAAGAAACAAGATTCCATACATGAATGTAGCACAAATAGCATGCATTTCTGGAAAAAAAAAATGCTAAAAGAGGAAGCAGCATCCAAACCACGGAAGCAGAAAACTGCTATTAAAAAACAAGGGGAAAAAAAAACAGAAAAACGTTATATTCACCAGAATAAAAAAATCATAGCTTTTTATCTTAATTAAATTGTGTTCCCTCAATATAGTAATTGGAACAGAATCAAATCCCAAGCTGCTTCAAAATGACTTGGTTAAAATGGCCCCATAACAGAGATCTCCAGATACAAGAGAAATCCCATACCCACACTTGAAGATTCACGAAAATAAAACTTTTCAGAATGATCCAAACACCAGCAGAAACTGAAACCCAAAAAAGATGAACAGCCAGTACATAAAACTGAACGTATAAAATTCAAATGCATGTAAAAATAAATTTTGAACAATTAAGTCTCAAACAAGTTCTACAGAACACCATCTCATAGTAGCAACTATAAAAAAGAAAGTTTAGCAAGATGCACTTTAAAATTCACAGCATTAAAACTATTATGAGCAAGAAGCAAATTAGAAAACTATAAAATAGTTATAATTCTACTTTTATAGAAACACCCATAATAGCATTGCAGAAGATGTAAATACATAAAAAAGCTCAGATGATGCCGATAGAGTACCAGAAAGAAAACCAATTAAATGTGAACATCTTAAGAAAAATGAAAATTTTAATCAGGAATATAAGTAAGCCATCTAATCCAAATACTCAACATTAGTTGAATGGAAAAAAAAGAGGAAAGCGGGCATATTAACCAAATAGGCTAACAGTTCTTAACGAGAGAGGCAGCAAAACTAATGCCATTCAGAGAACAAGAGTTAATTGCAGACTGAAATAACCTTCTAAAATTGCTATGCGGGAGCATGAATCAAAGATTCACGGAGATCTATGAATTAAAAGCCGTTGAAATGAAATCAGCCACTTTCAGCCAACATTTACTCAAACCCTAGCCTAATAATAATAACTAAAAAAACAAGCCATGCAGAACCCTCCTGCTCCAATCAATGATTACACATTAGGGCAGCCGCAGAAGCTGCCCCACTCAATTAGCGGAAAATAGAAAAGAAACAACGAAAGCACGTAAATTTGCTAGAGCAAATAACCAATACCAATAAATGGAAAGGCCAAAGTTCCATGATACAAAATAAAACCATAAATCACGAAGAATTGCTTCGGATTTCAAGTTCATTTAAGAAAAAAATATAAAATTTAAGCCAGGAAACCCTAGAAATAAACTGAGCATAACATGCGCAATTCAGAAGCGGAAGTTCACTAAAAAATGCATGCAAAAAACCCTAATTTTTTGGGTGTAGCAATTAATGCTTAATCTAAATTGAAACCCTAAACTTAAAATTACAAAATTAGGAAATCTCTTAAATCTAACCCTAGCAATTATTTAAGCAACCAGAAATAATTAATTCAAGGAATCAAAGCCACGATTAACTCAATAAAATATTAAAAAAAAAACGAAAAAGAAGTTCCTTTTACGAGAACAAGCACCCACTTACTAAAAAAGCAAGAAATTCGAACTCAAAAAAAGGAAACCCCCGAATCCAATACCAGAACTCTCACAATTCTACCGCATTGCCACATCAGAATCATATTTCCAAGCAAATCAAGCCCTCAAAAGCCATTTCCAAAATCCCAACCGATACTCTAACCAGAATCACTGAAACCAACCCCAATTATCAGAAAAACACCAGTTCAAAATTGATTAAAAGAAATCAAACGAAGAAT
This sequence comes from Phalaenopsis hybrid cultivar, assembly GCA_002079205.1. Classification (NCBI taxonomy): domain Eukaryota; kingdom Viridiplantae; phylum Streptophyta; class Magnoliopsida; order Asparagales; family Orchidaceae; genus Phalaenopsis; species Phalaenopsis hybrid cultivar. The sequence goes on along the minus strand of JXCR01074542.1, from coordinate 451,853 downwards.
CTCAATTACCAGCCAATGCCAGCCGCCAAGCCCCACCGCCTTCTTGACTACCCCCTGTAGCCCGACGAGCACCGACTTAGTCCTGTTATTCCCAGTAACCACCACCTTCGTATGCCTGGGAAGCACCGAAAGCTCCTCCTCGCTGCTCTCGCCGCAGCTTCCGCCGTACCCTATTCGGCTCATCCCACCGGCGGCAGCCACCAGCATTTCTCACCTCACCAATCCCAAACTAACCCCAGAAAACCCCGGCAAAAGCCCAATTACTCAAGATGAAACACAAGATCGGGCATTGCAGGCGGAATTTTTCAGGCCTGGCAATGAAATTCGGAAGAGAAATTAGAGAATTTGGAGAAGAAAACAATGGGTAAAGCAGAGGTATGAACTCTGTAGAACAAACGAGAGCGACTGTCCTCTCTCACTCTCTCTCTCTATCTCAATCCCTCTATCCTTTTTCTTACTCTTTGCTGCTCTGAATCCCGACGACTCAGGGCCAGCCAATAGGATTCTACCACGTGCCTCTCGCGCCCGCGCTGCCTCGGATACGGGTAGCGGTTACCGGAGGCGGAGATTTCTAGCCCGCCGAGTTACCGCATGTGGGTTGCGCGACAGTACAAGAAGGAACCATTTCTTGGAACCGTGTGGAGGAGAATGACGTGGTCGAATTTTGAGTCAAACTTTGGGTCTCAGAAGTGGGAGCGCCTAATTAAAGTTGGGAAAACAGCGATTGAAATTTTGGTTGTCTTTTTTTATGCTTTATTTAATATTTAAATTTAAGTTTTCAGAAAGCTTATCACATGGAGGCGTGTAGTAGGAATTGTTGTACGTGGTAGCTAGCAGCAGACAATATCTCATTTCATTTTCTTTAAAGTGACCAACTAATACTTAGAATTAATTAAAAACCTATAATTCTTGAATTAAACTTATACTTAAAGCAATAAAATATTTTCCGACTAAGGGTCTGTTTGGGCCGCCGTACCGTTTGGTTCACGCGTTTCACCAACTTATCAGAAACTACATTTGGGTTTTTACACTAAACGCAGGTCACAGATCGACCCCTGCGACCAACCCACGGGCCGTGTTTCAGATAAGCGGCTTATCCTGAAACGCACAAGCTGCCCCAAACAAACCCTAATTTTACGGCTAGTTATAATTCAATCAACACATGATCTAACTAAACATATCGACCACATAATTCTGCCATATAGGTAGATCAGGCTCAGCCAAACAGCCACATGGATGAAATAATTTGACTAATCATCTACAATATATATTATAACAAGTTTTTAATCATTCGACATGAATCTCGAGATATAACATGAATCTCTAAGTAAATTTTTTGACAATGAGTATTCAAACTTAATAAAAATCATTTGATGCTCTGATTTCAGTAACTTATAATCGAATTGACCAACTCGACGACACAGACCTAATAGTATCAATATTAATCTAATATGAACCAAATAGGGTCATGATCAAGCTATTAAACCATAATTTGAATTTTTGCACACATTTGGGAGGTCAAATGGATGCCGAATCCATGGAGTTCATAGTCGGATCGGCAAGAGGAATGCAACGAGCATAAGATAGCTCAATTTTGACATCATTAAAGCACTTTAATATTCATAAAACAACGACTGATAGAGCAGACACCCTTTGAGCCGTCTAGTCAAAATGGATTATATTTCTACACTAATTACACCTAAAAATCTATAAATAGAGGCCAGCTCTACCATGAGAGAGAAGAGGAGAGGAGAACTTGAGGCATGAGAAAGAACTTGAAGCTTTGAGAAGGAGCCGAAGTCCAGCATCACCCTTGCATCGTCAATCGCCGCTAGCCGCCATCGACTACTGCCAATCGCATTCGACCACCGCCGAATGTTGTCGCCACCTCTGCCGACCACCACCTGCGCCTTCAGTCGCTGCCCATTCCTACAACAAACTCATTCGTACATTGACGTTATAATATGAGAAACCTAATAATGCTTTTCTCGCTAGTGTGATAAATTGTTGCAACTATATTCATTCTTTTATAGTGAAATTTTTCAGTTGGGTTAGACATATGATTTTTTTCTTTACGGATTTTTCACATAAAAAATTCTTATACAATTACTTTCTTTTCTCTTCTAAATATGTATTAAATATTTGAATAAATTAAAATAATAATTTGTCATTCTACTGCCGTAAATTTTCTAATATGCATGAGTATCTAATAAAACCCTATTAATTTGGATTCTTTATGTAGACCCTTACAACGGAGAAAATATTAGGTCAGGACTCCGGATGCATCAGAAGTCTAATAGGGGGGCGACACGTGTGAAGTGAACCAATCACAGTGTATTTTGATAGATTCACTTTACACGTGATGCCTCTTTATTAGACTCTCAATGATCCGAAGTCCTAACCTAATATTTTCCCCTTACAATAAAATCTCACAAAAAAAAAAATCCATCATACACAATTATTTCGTGGGTGTATACCCAATAATATCTCAGAATTTGACATTTCAACACACGACTCCATATATAACTGGAGTCAATCACATCATCATAATCATAATTATAAATAAATATATACATATGAATTCATAAAATTCAAATTTGTTGAATTTTCATCAAAGGAAGCGCAGCATTTCTCATACTTGTAACAAAATTACNGGAGTCAATCACATCATCATAATCATAATTATAAATAAATATATACATATGAATTCATAAAATTCAAATTTGCTGAATTTTCATCAAAGGAAGCGCAGCATTTCTCATACTTGTAACAAAATTAAGTTATTTTTCTTATCGCATATTTCCTTCCTAGAAGTTGAAATATTTGTGTAAGTAAGACGATCGTGAAGCTGTGTATATCGGCAGGTTACAAGAAGAATATTGGGGGTTATATCAACATTATACTCTCTGTAAACTCCCTGTAACCTACCTGTAATTAATAAGTTTCACGCTTCTATTTTGATATATTTTTAAGTTACTAGTAGGTTACAGGAAGATTATAGGAAGTATAACACAAATATAACCCTCAAACCCTCTTTATAATCTACCTAACATAAGCAGCAGCCNATATTTCCTTCCTAGAAGTTGAAATATTTGTGTAAGTAAGACGATCGTGAAGCTGTGTATATCGGCAGGTTATAAGAAGGATATTGGGGGTTATATCAACATTATACTCTCTGTAAACTCTCCGTAATCTATCTGTAATTAGTAAGTTTCACGCTTCTGTTTTGATATATGTTTAACATGAAGATTATAAGAAGTATAACACAAATATAACCCTCAAATCCTCTTTATAACCTACCTAACATACGCAGCACAAGTATTTCTCCTCGAGAAGTGGTAAGGTGTAGTTGAGGATAAAAATATAAATTTTAATTGCAATTATAATTATTTATTTCTCAGCTAACCCAAAAAAGGTTAGAATTTAAAATCGGGCGAGAAGCTTTCGAGTAAGTTCTCATTTTTCATTTACAATTTCGCACGTACGNAAATATAAATTTTAATTGCAATTATAATTATTTATTTCTCAGCTAACCCAAAAAAGGTTAGAATTTAAAATCCGGCGAGAAGCTTTCGAGTAAGTTCTCATTTTTCATTTACAATTTCGCACGTACACACCACACATCAAAGCATGCGTGATGTAACCCGTTGACACTATTCAGCTTTGAATAGTAATACATGGTAACATATGCAGAGATATTTTTCAAATAATTAAAGCTGTTGAAATGGGTGGCGTCATACCCTGCTGTTGCATTCCTTGTGATAGAGAGAGAATTTCATCATTTTAATGTAAGAAAATTTTAAAAAAAAAAACTCATGGGGCCCACTGAACGTCATCAAAAAAATAAAAAAAATTGGTGAAAATATAAAAATATATTTATATCATGGAAAAGAAAATTCTAGCCTAAGAAATGATTCAACTAATATGAATTATTATATATTATATTTTTATAATTAAAAGAGGTACTAATATAATTAAGTCTATATGATTCTATGAACATTAGTGGCAGTGACATGCATGAGCATTGATGGCTATAATAGACTTTGGTAATACAATGTGGTGTCAATTTGGTTCGTAGGTCGGGATTGGGTATGACTTGAAATTGACCCGTCTCGAAACTACTTAAGAACCCTTCTTTGTTGTTCTTTCTTTCTTTTGAAATACTGAATTTTATCAAGATTAGTGCTGACACGTTCTTGATGCACACATATATATACATGTATATCACTTAAATCATAAACAACACATAAATAAATGTCACATGCATTATCTTTTTAAATGTGAAATACATTTTTTCAAGCATAAGTTCGTGATAACAAGATGTTATAATTGTAATATTGAGAGTTAGATATGTTAATACATAAGAATTATGCGTTGTATGTGTAAATTTACTATTCTTTATTTAAAGTTGATTAAAGATGTCTATCAGAAGTTCATAAGTTATTTATTTAGTTGAAAATAAATTATTGTATCAATTCTTATAANAGTCGGATCGGCAAGAGGAATGCAACGAGCATAAGATAGCTCAATTTTGACATCATTAAAGCACTTTAATATTCATAAAACAACGACTGATAGAGCAGACACCCTTTGAGCCGTCTAGTCAAAATGGATTATATTTCTACACTAATTACACCTAAAAATCTATAAATAGAGGCCAGCTCTACCATGAGAGAGAAGAGGAGAGGAGAACTTGAGGCATGAGAAAGAACTTGAAGCTTTGAGAAGGAGCCGAAGTCCAGCATCACCCTTGCATCGTCAATCGCCGCTAGCCGCCATCGACTACTGCCAATCGCATTCGACCACCGCCGAATGTTGTCGCCACCTCTGCCGACCACCACCTGCGCCTTCAGTCGCTGCCCATTCCTACAACAAACTCATTCGTACATTGACGTTATAATATGAGAAACCTAATAATGCTTTTCTCGCTAGTGTGATAAATTGTTGCAACTATATTCATTCTTTTATAGTGAAATTTTTCAGTTGGGTTAGACATATGATTTTTTTCTTTACGGATTTTTCACATAAAAAATTCTTATACAATTACTTTCTTTTCTCTTCTAAATATGTATTAAATATTTGAATAAATTAAAATAATAATTTGTCATTCTACTGCCGTAAATTTTCTAATATGCATGAGTATCTAATAAAACCCTATTAATTTGGATTCTTTATGTAGACCCTTACAACGGAGAAAATATTAGGTCAGGACTCCGGATGCATCAGAAGTCTAATAGGGGGGCGACACGTGTGAAGTGAACCAATCACAGTGTATTTTGATAGATTCACTTTACACGTGATGCCTCTTTATTANGGAGGCGTGTAGTAGGAATTGTTGTACGTGGTAGCTAGCAGCAGACAATATCTCATTTCATTTTCTTTAAAGCGACCAACTAATACTTTGAATTAATTAAAAAGCTATAATTCTTGAATTAAACTCATATTTAAAGCAATAAAATATTTTCCGACTAATTTTACGGCTCGTTACAATTCAATCAACACAAGATCTAACTGAAACATATCGGCCACATAATTCCGCCATATAGGTAGATCAGGCTCAGCCAAACAGCCACATTGATGAAATAATTTGACTAATCATCTACAATATATATTATAGCAAGTGCTTAATCATCTGAAATGAATCTCGAGATATGACATGAATCTCAAAGTGCTCTGATTTCTGTAACTTATACTCGAATTGACCAACTCGACGACATGCCCCTAATGGTATCAATATTAATCTAATATGAACCAAATCAAGTCATGATCAAGTTATTAAACCATAATTTGAATTTTTGCACACATTTGGGAGCTCAAATGGATGCCGAATCCAACGAGTTCATAGTCGGATAGGAAAGAGGAATGCAACGAGCACAAGATAGCTCGATTTTGACATCATTAAAGCACTTTAATGTCCATCAAACAACGACTGATAGAAAGACACTCTTTGAGCCGTCTGGTGAAAATGGTTTATATTTCCGCACTAATTGCACCTAAAATTCTATAAATAGAGCACAACCCTACCATGAGAGAGGGGAGGAGAACTTGAGGCATGGGAAATGTTTTTCTTCGCCCCTACGTCCTCGGGAGCAAAGCGTTTTTGTTGCAGGTTTAATTTTTTCAACAGGAAAGAACTTGAAGTTTTAAGGAGCCGAAGTTCAGCATTACCCTTGTCATCGTCAATTGCCGATAGCCGTCATCGACTACCGCTAACCTCCTTCGACCACCGTCGAATGTTGTCACCACTGTTGCCGACCACCACCTGCCGCCTTCAGTCGCTGCCAATTCCTACAGCAAACTCATAAGTATATTAACGTTGTAATATGGGAAACCTAATAATGCTTTCTCGCCAGTGTGATAAGTTGTTGCAACTATATTCGTTCTTTTATAGTAAAACTTTTTAGTTGGGCAAAACTTGTGATATTTTCATTTATAGATTTTTTACATAAAAACCTCTTATATTATTACTTTATTTTCTCTTCTAAATATGTATTAAATCTTTGAACTAATTAAAATAATAATTTGTCATTCTATTACCGTAAATTTTCTAATATGCATGAGTTCTAATAAAACCCTATTAGTTAGGATTCTTTAAGCGGACTGTTACAGTGGAGAAAATATTAGGTCAGGACTTTGGATGCATCTGAAATCTAATAGGGAGGCGACACGTGTGAAGTGAACCAATCACAATGTATTTTGATGGATCCACTTTACACATAGTGCCTTCTTTTTGAACATCGGATGATCCAAAATCCTGACCTAATATTTTCTCCTGTTAAAGGCTGTAATAAAATCTCACAAAAAAAAAAAAAAAATCCATCATACACAATTATTTCGTGGGTATATACCTAATAATATCTCAGAATTTGACATTTCATCACACGACTCCATATATAACTGAAGTCAACCACATAATCATAATAGTAATTATAAATAAATATATACATATGAATTCATAAAATTCAAATTTGTTGAATTTTCATCAAAGACGACAAGAATATAATCCTCAATAAGTAGAAATATTTGTGTACGTAAGACAGCCCTAGAGCTGCATATATCTGGTAGTTTACAGAAAGGGTATTGGGGGTTATATTAATAAGTTTCACACTTATATTTTGATATATTTCTAAGTTACTAATAGGTTACACAGATGTTATAAGAGGTATAACACGAATATAATCCTCAATACCATCCTTATAATCTACCTAACATACGCAGTGCTGCGTATGCGTACATCTTACGTACTCAAATATTTCTCCTCGAGAAGTGGCCAGATGTCGATGAGAATAAAAATAGAAATTTTAATTGCAATTATAATTATTTATTTCTCATCTAACAAAAAAAAAAAAATTACAATTTAAAACCCGGCGAGAAGCTTTCGAGGAAGTTCTCATTTTTCATTTACAATTTCGCACGTACACACCACACATCAAAGCATGCGTGATGCAACCCGTTGACACCATTCAGCTTTGAATAGTAATACATGGTAACATATGCAGAGATATTTTTCAAATTATTAAAGCTGTTGAAATGGGTGGCGTCATACCCTGCCGTTGCATTCCTTGTGAAAGAGAGAGATTTTCATCATTTTAATGTAAGAAAATAAAAAAAAAGACTCATGGGGCCCACTGAACGTCATAAAAAAAAAATTTAAAAATAGTGAAAATATAAAAATATATTTATATCATGGAAAAGAAAATTTTAGCCTAAGAAATGATTCAACTAATATGAATTATTATATATTATATAAGGTATTTTTTTTATAATTAAAAGAGATACTATTATAATTAAGTCTACATGATTCTATGAACATTAGTGGGAGTGACATGCATAAGCATTGTTGGATATGATAGACTTTGGAAATACAATGTGGTGTCAATTTGGTTCGTAGGTCGAGACCGAGTCTGACTTGAAATTGATCCTTCTCGAAACTTGTTCTTTCTTTCTTTTAAAACACTGAATTTTATCAAGATTCGTGCTGACACGTTCTTGATGCACACATATATATACATGTATATCACTTAAATCATAAACAACGCATAAAAAAATGTCACATACATTATCTTTTCAAGCATAAGTTCGTGATAACAAGATGTTATAAGTGTAAATATTGAGAGTCAGATATGTTAATACATAAGAATTATGCGTTGTATATGTAAATTTACTATTCTTTATTTAAAGTTGATTAAAGATGTCTACTAGAAGTTCATAAGTTATTTATTTAGTTGAAAATAAATTATTGTATCAATTCTTATAAAAATTGATAAGGGAGTCACAATAATAGTAATAAAAAATAAAAAATATATATATTGATTTATATTTTAAATATAAATTAATTATCCATTGCTTACATTAAAACAAACCAAAATTCATGATGAAATTTCAAAACAAAATATAATTATACTTGCCCTCTGCTCAGCAAATCAAATGAGTTATTGGTTAGCCTCATTAGGGATGAGGATTCTCTCAAGTTTTGAGTTTAATAATCACATCAATTAGGGCCTCATCAATGGGGAAGCAAAGTAATTTGGCATTACATTGCAAGAGACATCATTATCTTAAACCTTTCAATATGATTGGTTTAATTCAAAGTTCTTAATAAGTTGAGAATCTTTAATTATGGAGGAAGGGAATCCTTAAAAAAAATATATATTGGTCAATTAATATATAAGTCCTTTTACTTGTCATCTAGCTATTATGGATCACACATATATATTTCTTATTTAAGTTTTGAAGTTTGAAGGAGTTTCTATCCTTATATTGGGAATTCCATCATATATTTCACTCATAAATATGCTAATTTGCCCTAAAAATTTTGCTTTTGTTGATATTTAAAAAATTATTTTTATTGATTTGGTTCATCTATGTAATTACCTACTGAGGCTGTTAGGGTTATCAAAAATCGATAATCTGTCTTAATTTTTTTTAAATTTTCAGATTTAATATTGGTTGTCGTCATAGATGAACCAAACCCTGCACGAGTTTATTTCTTTTGCATCTTATCTTCTAAGTAGAAAATCCATCATTAATCTAATCATTATCGTCTCCGCCAACCCCTTACATGGTTAACTGTACACTTCAAAATATGTTTTAAGAAAAAAACATTTCATGTGATGTAAGAGTTGTCATTGCATCATTCACTGTAAAAATAGACTTCACAATGGAGGAAATCATGATAAATTTTACATCATATGAAATATCTTATTTAAAAAAAAATATTTCAAGGTGTGTAGTTATTCACGCAAATGGTTGTGGAGACGAAAATGCTTAGTTTTATTATTGGCTTTACAGCTGGAAACAAAATATGAAACAAATATGAAGGTTATATGATTGGAGTAGCTACAATTGCATCACCATTTGAAAGAGATGTCTTAATGGATTTAAGGATCTTCGACATACATAACATTAATATGATGTTAAACAACCCGATTTTGATATACCTTTATGATGTTGGAACCTAGTAACCTAGTGGCTGCACTATGTAGAGCTCCTTCTTTAGTTCTCCATGTAATAAAGCTATTTTTACATCCATCTGCTCCAGATGTAGATCTTCTTTTTCCTACCAGACTCAGTATAACCCTGATAGTCGTCATCTTCATCACTTGGGAGAAGATCTCTATGCAATGCACTCATTCTTTCTGCAAGAAACTTTTCACATTAAGTTTTGTCTTGTAGCGTTTCCTACCACTTGACTTCTCTTTCAGCCTGTAAACCCACTTATTATGTAGTTCTCTTTTGTCATTTGGTAGTATAGTTAAATCCCAAGTCTGATTTGACTTCAAAAATTGTGTTTCTTCATCCATGGTGAGCTCCCACTCTATTGAATCTTCAACTTGAGTTGCCTCCTCAAAGCACTCTAGTTCACCACTATCGGTTGGTAACAAATAGTGTAAATAAGGAGAATACATTTGTACGGGTCGTATCACTCTGTTGGATCTTTTGACTTCCTTAGCACGTGACTGAGGAGCTTACAATGCTCTTTCTGGTTGTGCACTGCTTCTTTCTCCATCCTCATCATCATCAATATCTTATATCTAAACATATCTAGATTATTCAGAAATAGCTTATTCGGAGTTCCAACCCTATCCTTGTATATCTCAATTTCATTAAGGTGGCATCCCTTCTCCTGATGAATTTCTGATTCTGATAATCCTAAATCTTGTAGTCAAATTTATTTGAGTCATATCCAATGAAGATGCATTTGACAGATTTTGAGTCAAGCTTGCTCCAGGACTCCACATCAACATGCACATATGCAAAATATCCAATTACTTTTAAGTGATATGGACATACATTTTTGTCACTTCAGGCTTCTTCAGGTAAGATTTATGTCAAAGGCACTGAAGGACTATGATTGATCAGATAAATTGCAGTGTATACTGCTTCAACAAAAAACTATTTTGGCAAGCCTGCATGCAACCTCATGCTCCTAGCATACTCTGTATTGTTTTGTTCATGCACTCTGCTAAACCACTTCAGTATTCTTGGGACAATGAACTCATGCCTGACCCCCTATGTAGCAAAAAAACTCCAAAACTTTAGATCACGACAATCATTCCCATTATCTGAACTGAGACACTTCAGCTTCAAGTCTGTCTCATTTTCCACTATAATCTTTCCTACTATACTGCAAGCATTCTTATCTCTCAAATAAACCTTACATAGAACACTCTGAGTGTAGTTTTTAAATACCTCTTTATTGGGGCAAGCATGAAAAGAGGCATATGAATCAACTATCCAGGATTCAGTACTTACGAGGGATAACACCAAGGAGTCACTTTGGATTTCGCTAGAAGAGACATTAGTAAAGTAACAACTTTCTTATCCTCCACCACCAGCTTTCCTTAGAGCTTTACAATCTTTCTTGAAACGCCCCTTCTTACCGCGGTTCAAGCATTCTCCTCCATGTTACTTGAGCTTTCTTTTCTTGGCTTGGATCTGACTCTACCAATTTTCCTGCCCAAATTCCATCCATTGATATAAACATTCAACTAAGAACCTGAAGATTCATCATTTGTTGCTTATCTGCGAACTTCTTCATTCAGCATCAAGCCCACGATATCATCAAAGTTCAACTAGAAGTCCTAGAAGAATTACTTACTGACGTTTCCAAACCATCCCAACTATCCTACAATGAAGATAGTAACCAGTGTTCTGACCTCATTATCAAACTTGATCCCCATATAACACAACTTACTTGTTACAGTGTTGAAGTTGTTGAGATGCTCTGCCACTGAACTCCCTTCTACCATATTCATATTGAATAATTTCTTCATCAGAAAAATCTTATTGGAAGCAGAAGAATTTTCGTACATCTTTGTCAGTGCTTATATGAGATCAACCATACTTTTCTCATTCACAATGTTGAATACAATAAATAAGAAAAGTGACGACCTGATCAAATCCAATGTTGTTTGATCCAACACTTACCATTCTTCCATAGGCATAAATAATGCTCTTTTGTAATTCCTTGCAGTGTCCAATATTTCTTTTTCTGTACATTAAATCCTCTACTTGCATCTTCCAAAAAGTGAAGTTCGTCTCATTGAACTTCTTCACTTTGAACTTTACATCTTCTATCATTGCTCCAGTATAGTTGATCGTAAGCCCTAATAAATTTGGGAATGATTCTTTAGAATTTCCTATAAAAATGGTATTAGAGATTTGTTTGAAATTATTGTTTATTCTACAATATGTTTCTAATTGATCCTAAGCTTAAATAGAAAGCACAAGATTCGAGAAAAAACATAATAAAGTTTAAATAAATAACATAATCAAAACAACCAGAAAGCACAGAAGAATTTTTCATGAAAAACCCCAAGAACGGGAAAAAAATGTTGAACCTCACAACTAGAAATTTCACTATGAAATTCATAAATTTTTTACAAAATACTTGCACAGATTTTATTTCTACACGCAAGGAAAATTATATGATCGGGATGCTTCCCTCGCGCTCTACAATAATCCCTCTTTGATCTGACACAAAAAATCACACTGAATCACTAAAATCCACCTCTTTGACACTTCTTACTTTCACTGAGATGCTTGTTGAAGAATTTTAGAGGAAGAAACTCAAAGCCCTTGTTATAAACTGCTCAAAATTGAGATTAAAAAAAAATCATGAAATATACTGCCCTGGGCGCTTAGGCGACCATACTTGGTGCCTAAGAGCCAAGCTTTCGGGTAGCAACATTGCGCTAGTTGGGCGCATAGGCGCCGACCTCACTGTTTCTGCGTCCAATGAGCGCTTGAGTGCTCATAGGCGTCGGCTCCTTGTTTTGTCTCCACTCTACATAACAAATTCAATTATTATATGCATATCACCTTACATATACATGAAAATGTATATTTTACATGTTAAAAGTTAAAATAGTTATATTTTTGAAGCCGTATAAAAGATTTTGGTGGTATAAATGTAAAAAAAAAAGATAAAGCTTTTTTGCTAGACAGTAAAAACATAGAAATTGGGTAATATATATATGTAAATGCCCCAGCACATTGGAAATAAGTTGAACATGAGGAGATTTAATAGTCCTAAGAAGAATAGTAAGACAAAGTAGGGCCCTGCCAAAAGAAGATCATGAGGTTCACTAATCCGACCTAGTGTAGTCGTTCGAGCCAAAGCCAACGAGGCCAAAAATGACCGAGCCATGATGAGGGCAAAAAGCTAACAAAATGATTCAAGTTCGAGCCTGTTTGATCATAAATGAGATAATGAGGCATTCGAGCTAACCACCATTAAGAAGCCAACCAAGGAAAGTTTTAACCACTGAGCATTTGAAAGCATACTGGAGATGTCCAAAAATCTCCCAAATCTATTATCAAGGTCCACAGACAGACAAGATAAGTCGACCGAGCTAGTCTTATTGACCTGAAGCCAGTCGAGCTTCGCTCGACCGACAACTCTAACCAAGCCTAGTTGATCAAACCGGTCTTGCTGACCTGAAGCCAAACAAGCCCTATGAACCAAGCCAGAGAGCAGTCGAGTGATAGACTCATACATATAAAATATCAATAATGTCTTGCACAACCCTCTTTAAATTAAGGACAAAAATATAACATCATCATATATATCAGTTTATGAAATAAGGAGAATGGACATGATAGACACTATTGTACTATTCATTAGTGGTCTCTCCCCCTTTCTCTCTCTGTTGATCATACTCTAACTCACGAACAAATCAGAATTTAGTAGCACCAAAAAAGGTAACATTAATCAATACCCTTTAAATTTGATTTTGAGTAAGCCCACAAGAGTGCCTCTTCTTCTAGTGCAACATTTTGAGCCAAACACTTTCACATGTAATACACAAACCATTAATAATATGCAAGAGTAGAATTAAACGCTTTTTTATAAGTTGGCNGTAAAATAGAATTCACAATGGAGGAAATCATGATAACTTTTACATCATATAAAATATCTTATTTTAAAAAAATATTTTGAGGTGTGCAGTTAGTCGCGTAAGGGGCTGTGGAGACGAACATGCTTAGTTTTATGATTGGTTTTACATCTGGAAACAAAATATGAAATAAATATGGCGGTCATATGGTTGGAGTAGCTACAATTGCATAAAACATTTGAAATAGATGCCCTAATGGATTTAACGATCTTCGACATACCTAACATTAATATGATGTTAAACGATCCTATATTGATATGCCTTTATAATACTGAAACCTTGTAACCTTATGGTTGCACTATGTATAGCTCCTCCTTTAGATCTCCATGTAATAAAGCTGTTTTACATCCATCTGCTCTAGATGTAGATCTTCCTTTGCTACTAGACTCAGTATAATCCTGATAGTCACCATCTTCATCACTGGGGAGAACATCTCTATGTAATCCACTCCTTTCTGCTGGAAACTCTTCACATTAAGTTATGTCTTGTAGTGCTAGCTACCACTTGACTCCTTTTTTAGCCTGTAGACCCACTTATTATGTTGTTCTCTTTTTTCATTTGGTAGTATAGTCAAATCCCAAGTCTGATTTGACTCCAAAGATTGTGTTTCTTCATCCAAGACGAGCTCCCACTCTCTTGAATCTTCAAATTGAGCGACCCCCTCCAAGCACTCTTGTTCACCACTATCAGTTGGTAACAAATAGTGTAAATAAGGAGAATACTTGTGTACGAGTCGTCTCTCTCTGTTAGATCTTCTGACTTCTGTAGCAGGTGATAAACGAGCTTCCAATGCTCTTTCTGGTTGTGCACTGCTTCTTTCTCCATCTTCCTCATCATCACTATCTTATATCTCAACATATCTGGATTCTTCAGAAATAACTTATCCGGAGTTCCAACCCTATCCTTGTATATCTCAATTTCATTAAAAGTGGCATCCCTCCTCCTGATGAATTTCTGATTCTGATAATCCCCGATCTTGCAACCAAATTTATTTGAGTCATATTCAATGAAGGTGCATTTGACAGATTTTGAGTCAAGCTTGCTCTAGGACTCTGCAACAACATGCACATATGCAGAATACCCAATTACTTTTAAGTGAGATGAACATACCTTTTTGTCACCCCAGGCTTCTTCAGGTAAGATTTCTTTCAAAGGCATCGAAGGACTATGGTTGATCAGATAAACTACAGTGTATATTGCTTCAACGAAAAACTATTTTGGTAAGCCTGCATGCAGCCTCATGCTCCTAGCATACTCCGTAATTGTTTTGTTCATGCACTCAGCTAAACCAACCTGCTCCAGTTTTCTTGAGACAGTGAACTCATGCCTGACCCCCTACGTAGCACAGAAATTCCAGAACTTTAGATAACGGTACTCACCCCCATTATCTGAACTGAGACACTTCAGCTTCAATTCTGTCTCATTTTCTACTATAGCCTTTCCTACTATTCTGCAAGCTTTCTTATCTCTCAAATAAGTCTTACATAGATTACTCTGAGTGTAGTTTTTAGATTTCACTAGTAGAGACCTTAGTAAAGTAATGACTTTCTTGTCCTCCACCACCAGCTTTCCTTGGAGCTTTACATCCATCTTGAAACACCCCTTCTTACCGCGGTTCAAGCATTCTCCTCCACGTTACTCGAGCTTTCTTTTCTTAGACTTGGATCCGACTCTACCCATATTCTTGCATAGATTCCATCATTTGCTATCAACATTCAACTTAGAACCTGAAGATTCACCATTTGTTGCTTTTCTGCGAACTTCTTCATTCAGCAATAAGCCCACGATATCATCGAAGTTCAACTAGAAGTCCCAAAAGTTTTACCACCGATGTTACCAAACCATCCCAACTATCCGGCAATGAAGATAGTTAGCAATGTTCTGACCTCATCATCAAACATGATCCCCATAGAACACAACTTGCTCATTACGGTGTTGAAGTTATTGAGATTTTCTACCGTTGAACTCCCATTCACCATATTCGTATTGAATAATTTCTCAATTAGAAAATTCTTATTGGAAACAAAAGGTTTTTCGTATATCTTAGTTTGTGCCTCCATGAGATCAACCATACTTTTATCATTGACAATGTTGAATAAATAAGGAAAGTGACGACCTAATCAAATCCAGAGTTGTTTGTTCCAACAGTTACCATTCTTCCTCTACTTGCATCTTCCAAAGATCATAAGCCCTAATAAAGTTGGGAATGGTTGTTTAGAATTTCCTACCAAAATGGTATTAGAGATTTGTTTAGAATTGTTGTTTATTTTACAGTATGTTTTTAATTCATCCTAAGCTTAAATTGAAAGCACAAGATTCGAGAAAAAACAAAATCAAAACAACCAAAAAATATAGAAGAATTTTTCAAGGAAAACTCTGAGAACGGGAAAAAAATCACGAAGCCACACAACCAGAAATTCTACTGAAATTTAGAAAGTTTTACAAAATACTAGCATAGATTTCCTCTCTACACAAAAGGAAAATTATAGGACTGGGATGCTTCCCTCGCGCTCTACAATCATCTCTCTTTGATCTGAAGCAAAAATCACGCTAAATCACTAAAATCCACCTCTTTGACACTTCTTACCTTTATCAGGATGTTTGTTGAAGAATTTTAGAGGAAAAAACTCAAAGCCCTTGTAACAAACTGCTCAAAATTGACATTACAAAAAATCCTGAAATATACTGCCCTGGGCGCTTAGGCAGCCATACTTGGTGCCTAAGAGCCAAGCTTTCGGGGAAGCAACATCGCGCCCAATGAGTGCTTGAGTGCCCATAGACGTTCGGCTCCTTGTTTTGTCTCCACTCTACACAACAACTTCAATTATTATATGCATATCATTTTACTTATACATGAAAAGGTATATTTTACTTGTTAAAAGTTAAAATAGTTATATTTTTGAAGCGGTATAAAAGATTTTGGTGGTATAAATGTAAAAAAAAAGTAAAGCTTTTCTTCTAGATAGTAAAAACATAGAAATTGGGTGATATATATGTAAATGCCCCAGTACATTGGAAATAAGTTGAAGATGAGGAGATTTAATAGTCCAAAGAAGAATAGTAAGACAAAGTGTAGTCGTTCGAGCCAAAGCCAATGAGGCAAAAAATGACAGAGCCATGATGAGGGCAAAAAGATGACTGAATGATTCAAGTTCGAGCCTTTTTTTATCATAAATGAGATAATGAGGCATTCGAGCTAACCACTATTAAGAAGCCAACCAAGGAAAGTTCTAACCACTCAACATTTGAAATCATACTGGAGATGTCCAAAAATCTCTCAAATTTATTATCAAGGCCGACAGACAGACAAAATAAGCCTTCCGAGCTACTTTTGTTGACCCGAAGCCAGTCAAGCTTCGCTCAACCGACAACGCTAACCAAACCTAGTTGATCAAACCGGTCTTGCTGACCCGAAGCCAAAACAAGCCCTATGAACCAAGCCAGAGAGCAATCGAGTGATACACTCATACATATAAAATATCAATAATGTCTTGTACAACCCTATTTAAAGTAAGGACAAAAATGTAACGTCATCACATATATCAGTTTATGAAATAAGGAGAATGGACATGATAGACACTATTGTACCATTCATTAGTGGTCTCTCCCCTTTCTCTCTCTGTTGATCATACTCTAATTCACAGACAAATCAGAATTTAGTAGCACCAAAAAAGGTAACATTAATCAATACCCATTAAATTTGATTTTGAGCAAGCCCACAAGAGTGCCTCTTCTTCTAGTGCACTATTTTGAGCCAAACACTATCACATGTAATGTACAAATCATTAATAATATGCAAGAGTAGAATTAAACACTTTTTTATAAGTTGGAAAATTTATTATCTAATTATGTTAAAATTAAAATAAATTAAGTAAATCATTAGTTGGGAATTAAGTATAACAAAATACTATCAAATAAAATCCAAAGTACTTAGAAGGGCATTATGGGAAAGATATTTTCCATGCTTTGGTTGGAAATTTCCTTTTTAGCAAACCACCAACAATCAACATCATTAATTGTCAAGTAATCACATGTTAAACGTCTTATTAGGTAGTCAAATTTTAGTAGTAAAAGTCTATTTTTAGTCAAACCTACCAATTATTAAAACGCTTTATTGATATGGTTGTTTTGGTCATTAAATAATTTTTAATTATTAACCCTCCTTTACAAGGTGGCATGCATTCAATTAACCGACTTTTTATTTTAATAATATTATCTTAAGAATATATAAATATGTATAATATATGTGGGTGGATGAGATGGTCTCGTGGTTGGGCATTTTCTTCGGGACCCAAAAGTTCTGAATAAGTGTTAAACGTCGTTAACTAATTTTATCATTTGGTGTGAATCATGAGACATTTGGCATGGATCTAGATCTTGAGGTCTTTTTTGAACAAAAAAATAAATGTTTTGGTTTAAATTAAAAATCATCAAGAGCTCAATTTCAACAAACTAATTGTCTGTACAAGCGAACCCGGTGATACCAAAATTGATCTAATCTAAGTCCAATCAAGCTCGAATCAAGCCAATAAATCACATTTGGAGGCTTTGAGTAGGAAGTTGGACAGTCAAATGAATTCCAGTTTTGAAATATCTAGAGTCAAATTGAGCGCCTCAACGAGAGAAATCAATGAGTCTAAGATCCCATAATTATTGGATCATTAAGATCCTCAAATTACTAAGAAAAAAACCTATGATTTAGAGGAATCAAAGTGGGTTATTCAATCATGTGGCTATGAGAGTTATTTACTGAATAACCAAAGTGTCCCACCCTTAAACCCTATAAATAAGCCCCCTCTATTCATTTGACTAAAGACTCGACCATAACTTTCGCCCCCGTGGCCACCGACCACCATCGAACACTGCCTACTCCCCGCTCCCTGCTCACCACCCCCGCTGACCACCCTCTACTCGCCCACATCAGTAGCGTAACCAAGTACCTTGAATGTGAAGTAAAGAAGTACCTAGAAGCAGCATACAAAGTTTCCTGAACACGGTGCGATGTCATATCCCATATTCGATGTATTGAAAACCTGATGATGACTCTCGATGGCAATTCCTTTAAATCATTACATTCAAAATACAATGAATATCAATCCAATCAAATATGTGTCATAGTTAATTAAGCTATATATTAAAGGATAATTACATGCACGCGTCTACATGAACAAGTATTATGTTATTGATCAAATTTAATCTCATTGAAAAAATTATAGGACAATTACACGCATAGCGCTCAAAATTTATTATTTATAAAACTAGCACTCATGTTATTTTTTTTAAACTATTAACCATTGGGAATTTAATTAAAATAAAAAAAAGGGGTTTGGGTTTTATTGCATTTTTCGATATTTAAGTGGCAATTAGAAAAATAAAAGTGTGTGCTAGTTTTATAAATAGCAAAGTTTTGAGTGCTATAAATTATAAATTACCAAAAATTAATTATTTCTTATAAAGTGATTAGCTAAAAAAGTCTGATTTAGCAGTTATATCATACTTGTTGGCGACTTAATCAATTATACTTTTTTATGTTTTTAAACAAAATTTTATTTCTCATGTTTATAATATTAATTTAGGTCAAGTATATGGATAAAATGATTATTTACAACTACACTTTTGAAATCAATATATTTATTGATACCTCACCAACAAATTTTCATCATCCGACACGAATCTCAAGGCATGACATGAATTTCGAGACAATATATTGAGCAAGAAACATTCAAACATCAATTAAGGGTCATCCAGAGCTCCGATTTCATCAAACTTATAGTCAAATTGACCGACTCAATGAGACGAACCTAATGCTATCAAAGTTAGTTCAATCCGAGTCAAATCAAGCCCGAATCAAGTCATGATACCACTCTTGGAAGATCTTCAAACATATTTGGAAGGTAAAACGGTTGTCGAAGCTGACAAGTTTTTAGTCAAATCGAGCATCTCTATAAAACGAATGGACCCGTGTACTCATTATTCAAAGTGGATTATTTCAACTGGACTAGGCCCCGTGGTTTTTCTCTCTTTTAAGGGTTTTCCACTTAAAAATCGATGTGTCTTCTCCTGCTTATTTTTCTTTTGTTATTTGTGTGTGTTGAATTCTCGTGCAACGCTAAGACGATAATTCATTACTTTACAGCCGCGAATTTTCTGGCACTCATCATTTATATATTTTATATGTTAAGTAAACAAATTAAATCTATAAATTCATTTATTTATAAGTGTTGTGATCAATTTGATTATCAAGACTTTGCTGAAATTTTCTAATGAATGTTGATAATTTTATTATTAAATTTTAAATTTGTGCCAAAATTAAAAATATATATTGAAAGAGTGCATATTTTATAAATAGATCATATTTAAATGTTGCGAAATATATATCTATTTTCATAATATTTTATTATTACAAGTCAAAAAAGTGCACCGATATGAACTATATTAATTTTGTAGGGGCAGTAATAAATACACTTGAGTTGGGTTTAGGGTTATTATTAATGTATTTTTAATATAATTGTCCCTTGATTAAGCACTAATTTAACATTAGAGTTTGTAAGTACTTGCAGTTTTTTTATTATATAGAAATGCATACAAAATAAGGTAAATGAATACCAAATTGTTGAAGATGATAAGTAAGAAATTAATTGAATTTTTTTCAAGATATTTTTTTTATTATTTTTCAAGATAAATTAAATATGTTTTGAATTAAAATAAAAGGGTATTTACATACATGCCATGATTCTTTTGTATGATGGTATTTTAACAATAGTAGTTGTAATAGTAGTCGATTGCTTGGAGGTAGTAGTTTCATGAATTTTGTAGACCATGGATGTAGTGTCAACTTTTCGTAGAGATCATTATTGAAAACGTGGTAGTAGTTTGTCATGTGGGTCATAGAAGACTGCTTTAGAAGCATCGGTCGACCACAAAACCATAGTAGGGAGCAACATAAGCTAAGCTAATGTCTGTAAGCAGCCGAGGTCATGGTTGCGAGCTACATGAGCTGGGATAACGTTTGTAGGCCACAAAGGATGAGGTTGGCAGTTACAGGAGCTGAGGTAATCATCGTAAGCCTCAGAGGTTCTAGTTGGGAGCTAAATAAACTAAGATAACACTCATCAGCCATATAGACTAGAGTTGAGAGCTACATGAGCGGAAATAAAGTCTGTAGGCTGCAACGGTCAGAGTTTAGAGCTACATGAGTTGAGATAATGTTTGTAGGATGTAATGGCCTAAGTTAGGAGCTGCATGACCTGTCACAACATTCGCGAGTCATAGAGGTCAGAGTTGGGAGCTCCATCATTTGAGACAGAGTTTGTAGGCCTTAAAGAAGTTAGGAGTTGTATAAGTAGACATATTGTTTGTATGTCGTAGAAGCTGAAGTTGGGAGTTGTATGAGCTGTGATAGTATCCATAGAACACAGAGGCTAGAGTTGGGAGCTACATGAGATGTCGACCATTTAAGGCGCCGTAATGGGTTGCAAGAAGAGAGCTTCAAAAGTTTGAAGAAATTCATCATATTCTGAGTACGACAGTTGTATGCAGCTATTGTGAGGTACATTTTTATACCTTCTTTGGAAGCATTATTGTGTCATATGTTGGTCGTGTCGTTGCATCGTATTTGGGGTGCATGTTTCATCATCTTCGGGGTGTTGTTGAACTATTTATCAGATGTGTTGCTATGTAGCTTACTTTGTTACTCTGTAATGTTGGTCATTACTCGACAAAGGCTTTGTTGCTTCGCAACATGCGTCTAGACTTTGTAAGGGGCATTGCTATAACTAGCAAGAGGCAGCCGATGAGTGGGTGCATGAGTTGCAATAACATCCATAGGACATTGAAGCCGAAGTTTGGAGTTGCATAAGTTGTGGATCCTGTAGGTCATAGCGGTGGACTGCAATGAGAGAGCATTAAGACTTCTGAGAAAGCCATCTTATCTTAAGTATGACAATTATAAGCTGCTTTTGTGGGGTGCTTTATTACACCTTCTTTGGGAGGCATCGTTGCACCGTATGCACGACACATCATTGCACTGTATTCGAGACGCACAATGTATCATCCTTAGGATGCTTTGTTATAACGTCTTTGGGGTGTGTTATTCCGTATAATGCTTTGTTACTCTGTAACGATGGTTGTTCCTTTGCACGGTGCATCGTTACTATGCAACGTATGTCATGACTCTGTAAGAGCCTTCGTTCTAACAAGCAAGGTGTGAGCTACAATGGTCAATGAAGGCTAACAAACGATGGTCGATGGCAGGAGTGGTTCGCGTTCATTGGATCTTCGATGTATAACAAGGACCTCAATTCCTTCTCTTCCAAACTTCGATCTTCCTCCGGTTCAAGGTTTTGCTCTCCATTTAGGAAATGGGTAAGACTATTTATAGAGTTTGAAACAGACATTCCTGCAAATAAGAAATGAATCCATACCATTTCATTTGACTATCAAAGGGATTCCATCGGTCACACCACATTTGATGAATATTTGAATGTCTTAACGAATCAAATTTGAGTGACCTTAGCTTGTTAGATTTGTCTTACCGAGATGCTAGCTTTGACCCGAAATCTATCAATGTTGGAATCTATTCTATCTTCTAATTGGGCACCGGAAGCTTAAAAAAATATTTTAAGAACTCGATTTAGACTTTATATGATTCAAATTGGACTCACTTTGGTGTCATTATGTTCATCTCGTCGAATGGATCAAAATTAATGTAATTGAAGTTTCAATATTTTTGCTCAAAAAATATATTGATATCCGTGTCATACCTCGAAATTTATGCGAGATGATGAAATTTACTTATTGTGCATCAAAATTAAGTTTTTAAAATAAAATTTCTATTATCATATATACTTTCATATAGTTATATTAAAGTATTAATATGTGCAAAAATTTGAAAATTGAAATGTCATAAGTGCAAGTACTTAATACATCCCTGTGNCCTCAACAACAAATACCAATCCAATCAAATATGAGTCATAGTTAATTAAGCTATATATTAAAGGGTAATTACATGCACGCGTCTACATGAACAAGTATTATCTTATTAGCACTCAAAATTTATTATTTATAAAACTAGCACTCATGTTATTTTTTTTAAAACTACTTAACCACTGGGACTTTAATTAAAATAAAAAAATGGGTTTGGGTTTTATTGCATTTTTCGATATTTAAGTGAGAATTAGAAAAATAAAAGGTGTGCTAGTTTTATAAATAGCAAAGTCTTGAGTGCTATAAATTATAATTTCCCAAAAATTATTTATTTCTTTTAAAGTGATTAGCTAAAAAAGTTTGATTTAGCAGTTATATCATACTTGTTTGCGACTTAATCAATTATACTTTTTATTTTATTAAACAAAATTTTATGTGTCATGTCTATAATATTAATTTAAGTCAAGTACATGGATAAAATGGTTATTTACAACTACACTTTTGAAATAAATATATTTATTGATACCTCACCAACAAATTTTCATCATACTTCACAAATCTCAAGGTATGACATGAATCTCGAGATAATATCTTGAACAAAAAACATTCAAGCATCAATTAAGGGTCATCCAGAGCTCCGATTTCATCAAACTTATAGTCAAACTGATCGGCTCAATGAGACGGACCTAATGATATCAAAGTTAGTCCAATCTGAGTCAAATCAAGCTTGGATCAACTCATGAAACCACTCTTGAAAAATCTTCAAACATATTTGGAAGATAAAACATATATCGAAGCTGACAGATTTATAGTCGAATCGAGCGTCTCGACAAGACGAATGGACGTGTACTCCTTATCCATAGTGGATTATTTCAACTGGGCTAGACCCCGTGGTTTTTCCCCCTTTCAAGGGTTTTCCACGTAAAAAGTTGAGGTGTCTCCTCCTGTTTACTTATACTTTGTTATCTGTGTGTGTTGAATTTTCGTGCAATGCTAAGACAATAATCCATTACTCTAGAGCCGCGAATTTTCTGACACACATCATTTATATATTTTATATGTTAAGTAAACAAATTAAATCAATAAATTCATTTATTTATAAGTGCTGTGATCAATTTGATTATCAAGACTTTGCTGAAATTTGCTAATAAATGTTGATAATTTTATTATTAAATTTTAAATTTGTGCCAAAATTAAAAATATATATTGAAAGAGTGCAAATTTTATAAATAGATCAGATTTAAATGTTGCGAAATATATATCTATTTTTATAATATTTTATTATTACAAGTCAAAAAAGTGCACCGACATGAACTATATTAATTTTGTAGGGGCAGTAATAAATACACTTAAGTTGGGTTTAGGATTATTATTAATGTATTTTTAATATAATTGTCTGCTTGATTAAGCACTAATTTAACATTAGAGTTTGTAAGTACTTGCAGTCTTTTTTATTATATAGAAATGCATACAAAATAAGGTAAATGAATACCAAATTGTTGAAGATGATAAGTAAGAAATTAATTGAATTTTTTTCAAGATAAATTAAATATAAGTTTTGAATTACAATAAAAGGGTATTTACAAACATGTCATGACTCTTTTGTATGATGGTATTTTAACAATAGTAGTTGTAATGAGATGCGAAGATACTAGTCGATTGCTTGGAGGTAATAGTTTGTCATGAATTTTGTAGACGATGGATTTAGTGTCAGCTTTTCGTAGAGATCGTAATTGAAAGAAATGGTAGTAGTTTGTCATGTGGGTCGTAGAAGACTGCTTCAGGAGCATCGGTCGACCACATAACCGTAGTAGAGAGCAGCATAAGCTAAGCTAATGTCCGTAAGCCGCCGAGGTCATGATTGGGAGCTACATGAGATGGGATAACGTTTGTAGGCCACAAATGATGAGGTTGGCAGTTACATGAGTTGAGATAAGCATCGCAAGCCTCAGAGGTTCTAGTTGGGAGCTAAATAAACTAAGATAACACTCATCAGCCATATAAACTAGAGTTGGGAGCTACATGAGCGAAAATAAAGTATGTAGACTATAGTGGTTGGAGTTTGGAGCTGCATGAGTTGAGATAATGTTTGTAGAATGGAATAGCTGAAGTTAGGAGTTGCATGAGCTGTCACAACATTCGTGAGTCATAGAGGTCAGAGTTAGGAGCTCCATTAGCTGAGATGGAGTTTATAGGCTGTAAAGAGTAGAGTTCGGAGCTGTATACGTAGAGATATTGTTTGTATGTCATGGAAGTTGAAGTTGGGAGCTATATGAGCTGTGATAATATTCGTAGAGCACAGAGACTAGAGTTGGGAGCTACATGAGTTGTGGACCATATAGTGCGCAGTGATGGCTTGTAAGAAGAGAGCTTCAAAAGTCCGAAGAAATTCATCATATTCTGAGTACAACAGTTGTATGCAGTTATTGTGAGGTGCATTTTTATACCTTCTTGGAAGCATCATTATGTCATATATTGGTTGTGTCGTTGCATCGTATTTGGGGTGCATGTTGCGCCATCTTCAGGGTGTTGTTGCACTATTTATCAAATGTGTTGCTTTGTAGCATACTTTGTTACTCGGTAATGTTGGTCATTACTTGACAAAGTGCTTTGTTGCTTTGCAACATGCGTCTAGACTTTGTAAGGGGCATTGCTATAACTAGCAAGAGGCAGCCGATGAGTGGGCACGTGAGTTGCAATAACATTCATAAGTCATGGAAGCCGAAGTTTGGAGTTGCATAAGTTGTGGATCCTATAGGTCATAGCGGTGGACTGCAATGAGAGAGCATTAAGAGTTCTGAAAAAATCATCCTATCTTAAGTATGACAATTATAAGCTGCTTTTGTGGGGTGCATTATTACACGTTTTTTGGGAGGCGTCGTTGCACTGTATGCCCCACACATCATTGCACTGTATTCAAGACGCACAATGTACCATCCTTAGGATGCTTTGTTATAACGCCTTTGTGGTGCGTTATTCCGTATGATGCTTCGTTACTCTGTAATGATGGTTGTTCCTTTGCACGGTGCTTCGTTACCATGCAACGTACGTCATGACTCTGTAAGAGTCTTCGTTCTAACAAGCAAGGTGTGAGTGACAATGGTCGATGAAGGCTAACGAACGATGGTCGGCGGTGGCATGAGTGGTTGGCGTTCATTGGATCTTCGATGTATAAAAAGGACCTCAATTCCTTCTCTTCCAAACTTCAGTCTTCCTCCGGTTCAAGGTTTCACTCTCCATTCATGAAAGCCGTAAGACTTTATTTATAGAGTTTGAAACATACATTCCTGCAAATAAGAAATGAATCCATACCATTTCATTTGACGCTCGAAGAGATTCCATCGGTCAAACCACATTTGATGAATATTTGAATTTCTTAACGATATCAAATTTGAGTGACCTTGGGCTTGTTAGATTTGTCTTGCCGAGATGCTAGTCTTGACCTAAAATCTATCCATGTTGGAATCTATTCTATCTTTTAATTGGGCATCAGAAGCTTAAAAAAATATTTTAAGGACTCGATTTAGACTTGATATGACTCAGATTGGACTCACTTTGGTGTCATTATGTTCATCTGGTCGAATCGATTAAAATTAATGTAATTGAAGTTTAAATATTTTTGTTCAAAAATGTCTTGATATTCGTCTCATGTCTCAAAATTTATGTGAGATGATGAAATGTACTTTTGTGCATCAAAATTAAGTTTTTAAAATAAATTTTCTATCATCATATATACTTCCATATAGTTATATTAAAGTATTAATATGTGCAAAAATTTTAAAATTGAAATGTCATAAATGTAAGTGCTTAATACATCCCTGTTTGATGTATCTGATGAATTCTTTTGTCCTTCTGATTTTTTTGATATAAAATATTTTTCAAAAATATTCGACAAATGTAATTTCTAGAAAAAGCAGGGGCATATAAGTCACACGAACACCGAGGGACCGTAACGGGGCAAGAGAAATGTGCCACCTGGACCCCACCCCCCACGTTATTCCCGTCATTTCGGGGGCCGTAGTTCTTTATCCGACACTCCACGCTTCCCTCCCCACACTCTCTCTCCTCCATTAGATCTCGGCCCCACCATCCTCCCCTCTCTCTCTCTCTCTCTCCTCCACTTCTCCCGCCAAATTTTCCCGCCATTTTAGGCCATCTCCAGCCGTCCGATGACGCGGGAAGGACTGGTCTCCCCCAGACCGGTCGGCGGGTTAGAAAAAAATTTGGAAAAGATTAAATAAAGCTTAGGCTGTACTTTCCTATTATGGTCTCATAAAATAGAAGATTTATAGAATTGTGGCCGCTAAGTTAAGTGGATTTAGGCTTTTGGGCTTTCTTAAATGGGTTTTTGTTTTTCTTAATAAATGAATACGATATTTTTACGTATTTATTTTTTATTGGGCTTATTTTTTAGCTCCTTCTATATAAAAAATTTAAGTCCTTTAGTTTTACAAGGGGAAAGTTTAGCACATGGATGGATTATACTCTCTTGTTAATTACATGAAAAATTATTAGATAAAATTTCGCTAATCATTTTTTTTCTGTATTTCATTTAAGAGATCGCGGTAGATGATAATGAGAAAGGGCGCCGCGTCTGGACGGGCGGTCTTGATCGAGTCAAGCCAAAGACGCACCAAGACTCGGGCCGAAGACCGGGGAAAGTTGAGGAGCCGTTAGGCTGAGTGAATTGTAAGGAATTGCTGTAGAAATGCAAGAAGAACTTGGAAATCACATTGGGTGGAGTTATCTTTTTTGTTCTTTGGGAAGAAGATGAGTACTTTGCTTTTCATTGTCTTGTATTAAGTAAATTCATATTGTAGACGAGTTCTTGTGTTTTCTTCATGCATAGTGAGTAGTTTCCTTACTGCTTCATCTTGTGATGAAATAATATCATGTGTAGGATGTGGATTCAATTAGAATAGATTTTTATTCATGCTTGTGAAAGTTTTTACTTCAAGCTTCATTTACATTTCAATCTGGTCAATTGTTTTGTTAAAATTTGTTGTAATTTAATCAAGACCTGCCCCCGATAGGGCAGTGGAGTTAACAACTAGTAAGAGCCTCCTTTTTCTGTAGGGTGAAGAAAAAGTAATCATTGTATTCGTGCAAATATATAGGGCGATAATTTTATCGAGGTAACTATCATAAAAACATTTGCTTTATAATAGCTGATATAGTAATATTTTAGACAAAATCGAAGGTGAAATAATAGTAATAACAATAATAACTATCATAAGTCATGCACTCTAATAACCATTAATAACTCTAAAAGAAAATTCATTGCTAGATCCTCCTTGAAGTGTATAAAGTTTAAATAGAGCAATAATTTTCCTTTGTTTTATATATTTAGTATATGGCCTTTTTACGTATCTAACACCTTAATTTTACATCCATATCACTTAAATCTTTTATAACATATAAATGTATCAACATTTTGTACTTGTTAAAAAGCAAAATGCATCTTTTCATGCGCACGAAAGGTGGCACGTATGTAAAAACTGAAGTTTAGGTGTTAGATATGTAATTACATAAAAATTGGGTGGTATGTATGTAAATCTTCCTTTATTTTTCTCCGAAACCCATCAAGCCTAAGTGAGCAAGAGGAAAGTTTTAAGGATAGACATGACCTCATGAGCGAGCACATTGTCACCTCTCAGAAGAGCCCTTGTAGGTGGTGGGCAACCCAGGACTTAAATACTGTTTTTCTGTCTTACACCTAGCTGATGTGAGACTATTTGTCCGTGATATTCTCCTCCATCAAATCACGTGGCGCCCTTGTCACGGATCGGCTCCACCGAGGGTCCCACTGGACCATGGAGAGTCCACACATCTGACAAGCAGTAATATGCTCTGATACTACTTGTCACCTCCCAGAAGAGCCCTTGTGGGTGATGGGCAGCCCAAGACTTAAATATTATTTTTTGGCCCTACACCTAGCTGATGTGGGACTATTTGTCCGTGACGACATGCTCCCTTCAAATTTTATTTATCTTTTCATATCATATGATTTAATTTTACAAGTACAGCCTTCTAAATTATACTTTATATATGTCCCTTTAAAAGTTTGTGCCATTTACATACATACCTTCCAATTCCTTTGTATTTACATTATTANGGTCTGCTGGGGGAAAGGGTGTGCGTGTCCCAATGACCTTATCATAAGTATGAGATCAAATGATCTAAGCGATTGTCAAAAGACGGTTAGCCTCAGTAGGATAGTCCGAATGCAAATCCCTCTTCAAACTGATCAGGGCAAATCGACTATCCGAGCTATTGCCCACCTTCGTCCCTCGGCTAGCAAGGAAACCATGGAAGTGGGGGTCCTTCAGCTTCTTTCGAGGAGGGAGAGGAGGCGAGATACTTGGACTGATGGGTGGTGCTTTCCCCTTCCGATGATGCACCTCTTCTTTCTAGGTAGATAGCTTGGACTCTGGCTTAGGCTCAGATTCAGCTCTGGATGGGGGGGAACAGGAGAAGGTCAACTGGCTTCACTCAATAAAAGTTGGAGTGATCAGTCGAATGATAGTTGACCCTGCGTCTGATCTTTCTTTTGACCCTGCGTCTGATCTAATGTATGTAAATCTTTGTTTATTTTTCTCCTAAACCAATCAAGCCTAAGTGAGCAAGAGGCAAGATTTAAGGATAGGCATGACCTCATGAGGGTGCACATGCTCCCTTCAAATTTTATTTGTCTTTTCATATCATATGATTTGATTTTACAAGTACAACCTTCTAAATTATACTTTATATATGTCCCTTTAAAGTTTTGTGCCATTTACATACATACCTTCCAATTCCTTTGTATTTACATTATTGCTCTATATAACGAAAATCTCCCACATAAACTAAAAGTTACCTTTATTTTAATTTTTATAACATAAAATGCACATTTTCATATTTGTATAAATAAGAGGATATATATATGAGAATTGAAATTTGCATGTGTGATGTGTCATATATAAATAAATAATAATTAAAATCTAACATTTCATATAAACATATAATATTTTACTAATAGTTTAAATGCTTTCATTTGATGAGTAGATCTAAATCTAAATGCATGGAATGTGATTTTAATAGTAATAGCGGTGATGTAATAACGAGTGATTAAGTCAATAAAAGGAGTGAAAAATTTTAGATTTCTCAGGTCTATTGTTCAAAGTGATAGCGATATAGATGAGAATATTTTTAGTAGAAATGAATTTGTATGGCTAAAGTGGTGGAATTCATCGGCTCATAGAAAACCATTACTTAGAGTTAAATGAAAATTTTATAAGATGATTGTCAGACCAACAATGATGTAGAATTTTGGCCTAAAGAAGAGTAGCATAACATTAAGTTAAGTTTTGCAAGTTTTGCTGAGATGAGATGGTATATCCCTGGAAGAATTGGAGTAGTTCCAGTGACTAATAAGATTAGAGAGAGTCGTCTTAGATGGTTTGATCACATTATACTTCAACCATCTTATGCTAAGAATGATAGAGATGGACCTAAAAGGATTTGGGCATGATGTATAGAATATGATCTTAATTTGTTAGAATTAAATAAAAAATAAGACATTGAATATGACACAATGGAGAAAAAAAAATTCATGTTGATGACCCAGCTTAGTGGGATAAAAATTCTTGTTGTTGTTATTTTGTGCGCGTGAATGATATTTTAGTATTATATCTATAACATACCAAAATATATACATGAATAATTATATATTAATTTTAATGAAAAAAAAAACTAACATTAGTGATAACATATATTTTAATTTTATATAAGTAAATACTAAACCTTAGATATTAGAAATAAATACTCCATATATACCTACCCTACCCTACACACACACACACTTGTGTGTGTCATGTACTTAGATCAGTTGATCGGACATTTATTTATCAGTTGTAAATTTCCTCTGGTCAGGGGTTCGATTCCCCCCCGAAGCTTAGGGTGTGGTACTCGAATTCTTAGGTGCATCGGGAATGACCGGGGCTCGTATAATAGCCTCCGATCATTTCTTTTTATATATATATATATATATAAGTTATTATTTAATGTGTACAGCAGTTTTGATCGTGCTAATTATATAAAAGTGATACTTATCAGACTTTGCCGTTCGTGGGGTTATTATTAGTTTCTGTTATTTTTAAGCTCATTAAAATATTTTTTAAACATATTGCGGTCTGACAAAAAATTAAGTGCAACGGACTCGTCTCTTATAAAATTTGGTCAACCAAAAGGTCAAATCTTTTTTTTTAAAAAAATTATAAAATCTGCAATATGTCATTATAATATATCATTTCAACTTGATGGAATTTATAAAACTCTTTTTTACATTAAAATAAAATTTAAACTATAAATTATGAAATATTAATATATTTTTAAGGATCATAGCATTCCTTTAATTATCAAATTTAGGTAGTGCTATGAATATAACTCGAATAAGTGTAATTTCTCTAAAATTGATTTGAATTTTAGCTCAGATCAAGGTCAGATCGAAATAAATGAGTCAGGTTACGAGCTAAAATTTTGAATCGAAGTATTTTGAGCCTACCCCAACTCAGCTCTAGATCGGTTCAATAATAGCCATAGTAATGTTAGGTTGCGAATTCAACAAATTTAGCCCTTAGATCGATAATCAGTCGAAAATTAATTCAAATTTTAGCTCGAATCTAGAGCGAATCGAAATAAACTAGCTGAATTACGAGCTAAAGTTTTAGATCTAATTTTATTTGAGCAAATTTCCA
Source organism: Phalaenopsis hybrid cultivar (assembly GCA_002079205.1). NCBI lineage: Eukaryota > Viridiplantae > Streptophyta > Magnoliopsida > Asparagales > Orchidaceae > Phalaenopsis > Phalaenopsis hybrid cultivar. Next base: position 420,793 of record JXCR01074542.1, on the reverse strand, counting down.
ATTGATCTGAACTCGACTCCAAATAAAATTGTTAACTATCATAAATTATGGTACATGTAACAAAATAATTAATTATTTTATTGGAAAAAANAAATTTGATTTGAATTTTAGCTCAGATTAAGATCAGATCGAAATAAATGAGTCAAGCTACGAATCAAAATTTTAAATCGAAGTTTTTTGAGCCGACCCCAACTCGGCTCTAGAACGGTTCAATAATAACCATAGTGAATTCAATAAATTTAGCCCATAGATCGGTAATCACTTGAAAATTAATTCAACTTTTAGCTCGAATCTAGAGCGGATCGAAATAAATTAGCAGAATTACGAGCTAAAATTTTGGATCTAATTTTATTTGAGCTAATTTCCAATTGATCCAAATAAGATTGATAACTATCATCAATTATGGTACATGCAATAAAATAATTAATTATTTTTTTTGGAAAAAAAATATAATTAAAAAATATATATTTTATATTGCTCATTTCATTCTTGCACGAATAATGTCTTGTGTATTAGGGAACACATTTAATGAGCTCCCATGCAAGTGATGATACGTTCAATACATTTTCATGACAAAATTAAGTGGGCTAATAAATGCTGCACATGCTCATTTATTTCTCCCGGCTCTAATTTGGAGGAACAAAATTCCGATAGGGAATTCCAATGATGTCAATATATTATTATTTATTTTAAATTAAACTTTTTAATTCTAAATTCATGACCATTCAAAATTCGATTTCATCAAATCTAATATCAAATTTAACATTTAAGAAAAAATAAACCCAATGATTCTAAAACTCGTCAATTCGAATCTCATTAAGCTCGGATCAAATCATTAGAGCATAATTAGAGATTTTAAATTATTAATTGAATGATCAAATGAACTTTAAATTTGATATGTTTGTAGTCAATTCGAGCATCTTGATGAGAAAAATCCAACAAGCTTAAAACTGCTCAATTCTAAGATCATTAAGACACTAAAATCCTTAAAAAATTCCTATGATCAAGAGAGATCAATATGGATCGTCCGATCAGATGATTATGGAAGTTATGCACCTAAAGAACAAAAGGGGGTGGGGGTGAATGATAGGTGAAATTTCGGAGTATTAGCTGGAGAGAAAACCCAACGAGTAACAACCAACTTATATAGTCTTCGGATACCATCAACCATCGGACTTCATAGTCGTTGGCCATATTCCCAATTGTCTTAATCATATTAAGAAATATATATATTTCTTATTCTTAAATCCTTAAGTTAAAGTGAGTTTAAATTGCTAAACAATTGACTAAAAACATATAGATAATATATATTTTACTCATCTTGTATTCATTGCATCACATGTGCACTTGCATGCACCGTTTTAGCCAATCACATTCATAAACAAGTAATAATGTGAGGGAGCATACATTTTAGTTGATTTGAGAGTTATTGGTGATCTTATGACAGGCCACTAGTGTAGTAGGCTTAGGTTGCTCTTGAGTTTTTTGAACTGAGACATGCAATGTGCCTCCTTCAAAATTATTTTGTTCTAAAGTGGAGTTGTCATTTATAGCAACATTTAGATTTGTTTGTTCATAATTAAAATTTATTAAAGATAACATTTATATTTGGTGAATAGAGACTCTTAGTAGGAATGGCACGGGCGAAGAAGCCTAGTTGACAATTGCACTTTGCTTGATCGAATAGAATAAAGCATAAGGGTGTCAAAAACTGACTTGACACACCCCTAAACTCGATTCGAAAATTCCAATTTTGGATAGATCTAAATAATTTTTTGGCTCTTGTTCGGGATTCGAGTTAGAAATCATAATCAATCAAATTTTTGAGATGGTTCGGTTTGACCCGCCAACCGTATATTGACTCAAAGCTAACCATCTAACCTGAAATTTAATTGTACTAAACCCACCAACATGAAATTGACTCGAAATCAACCAGAATTCAATCTGAATTGTTGTTATGTCTTATGTTAAATGGGTTGCAAGGGTCAATGAACACGATTTGGGTTCGGATCAGATTTTTTGACCCATTTATTATTTAAGTCGAGTTTGGATCAACCAGTTTTGAGTAGGCTCCAGCCATTATATATATGCAAAATTAAATTTTACTAATTAGAAAAAATAAAGGTGGAGCACTGCAAACGCCGCAAACGCACCATCAATCTGATCAGTGTTTGCATCGCCAAAATAATATTTCTGGCCACTTGATTCCATTTCCCCGACCAGGCATCCAGCCAAACCCTAAAGCGGCGGAAGCAAAGGAGAAGAAATATCTCTACTCGTTCTTTTCATATACCGGAATCGATGATCTCCTCGAATCGATTCCAGGTGGAATCGAATCTTCAGCGGTTCCAACTACCGCCGTAGGATTTCTGCTTCGGAATGCTACAATTTTTGATGGGATTGATTGAACTTAGGGTCCCAGAAGAAGCATCAGAACAGGCGTCTTCTTCTTCATCTAAGCAGCAGAGATAGTCGGAGAATGCTATGAGGTAGTTTATCTCCCTCCAGTACTTCCTTCACCACTTAAGGTACACTTTACTCTTCCTTTGCCTTTTCAATATATTGAAGGATTAGAGCTCTCTAGTGTACAGAGAAGCTCTGACTTTACTATACTTCGAAAAGCTCCAGTTTATTTATTTCATTTTTATTTTTATTTTTAATTCTAGTAATCTTTGAGGCAATAAAGTTGAAAACTTTGGTTTTCTATATGATTTTGTGATTGCCACTTCATTTAGAAACATTTCCATCTTCAAACACAAGGTTTCTAGATGAAGAACAAGCACCAATATTTGTAGTTTTGGATCTGCTGGCATAAAAGCTGAAGTTTTGCTTCTTATAACATTGCAAAAATAATCTCATTCTTGGGCAATTATTAACAAGTGATTTTTTATTAGCTCTGCATTTCCTTTTTGGTACCCTGCAAAAGCGATGATATTTTTGCACATAAATTACTTTGGGAGATCTAATAAAGTTTTTGATTCCTGCCTCATTCACGATGTGTAAGCTGAAGCGTTGCTTTTATTTCAGAAAAGCTTGATTTTTTTTTTCATTTTATTTTCTTTTTCTTTTCTTTTCCGCGATTTAGTTTTATGATAAATTGAATTTCGAAGAGAAATAGTTATATATGAAAAGATCATTTGGTATTTATGTGATCCTTTAAATGTAATAATTAATTGTTGGTATTTTTTTCTTCTTATAAATACCTTCATAAAACGCTCATTGTATTAATTTGGAAGATTTACATACACAGCACCCAGCTCCCTTGTATTTACATATCTAACGCCAAAACTTTGATTTTTACATATATATACTGCTTTGCCTATGCTCCAGCCCCTGAATTTTGTTTCTTTTATACTAATACTAATTGATGCCACTGTAATATATATGGCAAGCTTTCTAACTTTTCTGGTTTGCTAGCCTTGTAGGAAAGATGTCTTACAGGATCTGTGCTTATCGTTTTCTTTTTATTGTTCTTCCCACTTCTGTGATTTATTTTAACTTGGTTGCTGGTTCGTTGCAATATTGAATTGTTGGCTCCTTGTTTTCTGTTATTCCTCATAATTTAAGCTTGTTATGTTCATCGTTTAATGGTTTAGAATAGCTTTGTCCAATATATCATCTGTTTCTTATCATATTTTCCCATCATAATCTGTTTCTTTTATTCCTTGGCATCCTTATAAACTAATTTACAGTATCTAATTCTTAGAACATTAAAGTTGGCGATGGGGATTTTAGTTGTTTGTGCCTATGGCTAAAAATGTGTTTTTTTAGCTTTAAAGAGTGATGATTGTGGTAAATTTGATGTGATATGTGTGTAAATATAAAAGTTTAGGTGTGAGTTATGTAAATACATAGGAATTTTGTTGGTATATATGTAAATGCCACTATTGTTTTGGAATTTGATAGATCGGCCTCCACAATCCCAGGTAAACTGGCTTCATATTTATCTGATTCATGGGAGGCCAAAAGCAATTATGGAAGATTCGCTGATATCACTTCTGTTCTTTGAAGCTGTTTCATTAGTATCTTGCCTAATATTTTCAGTTCTATTTTCAGTGTATTATATAGTAAATATCAGAGTTCAAGTGTTAGATCTATAAATATGTCAAAAAATGTGTGGTATTTGTGTGAATTTCTTCATTAAGTTTTTTCCATTTAATTTTCATGGTATAATTGTAATATCTTGTTTTTTTTATTCAAGCTGTCTTTAGGGGGCATTTACATACATAGAACTCAATTCTTACCAGTTTACATATCTAGAACCTAAACTTTGCTTTTTTACATTTATAACACCCAAAATCTTTAATATCACGAAAAAAGTAAAACGGCATATATGTAAAAATTTGAAATTTAGGTGTCGCAAAATGCATAAGAATTGAATGGTATGTATGTAAATATTATTTGTGTTTATTAGTGTTTTTTTTTTTAATTTATTTTTATGGATATTATTCACTCCGAGTCATAATTTTTGGAAGATTTATGGACATATTACTCAATTCCTATGTATTTACATATCTCACACCTAACTTTCATTTTTTGCTATATACTACCTTGCCCATACATGAAAATGGTGTGTATTTCACATTTTAGAAGTTAAATTGGTGAAATTTTTTATATGATAAGGATTATTTAGGTTGTATAAATATAAAAAGGGAAATTAGGTATAGATATGTAATTTCATAGGAATTGAGTGGTAGGCATGCAAATTACAAATTAACCACCCTTCGCTTTTTTAGTTTTGCCTGAATTGGGCTTGTAGTTTTAACTTCTGTAATGCCTACTTCTAAATCGGCTAAGGTTGATTTTATTTTTTATTTATTTATTTTTATTGGTTGTTTGTTTTAAGGTTGTAAAGAAGCCGAGCTTGAGCGAGGTCAGACTTGGATTGTGTTCGGCTCGTTCGAAATTGCTCGAGTTCGAAATTGACACGCGTTCGAAATTGGCTCGTGAATAGTGTGTTCGTGTTCGACTCAATTTAAATATTCTTGTTCGTGTTCCGCTAAAAAATTAATTGTTAAAATTAATTGAAAAAAATAGATGCAAAGTGTTGAATTCGAACCTGAATCAAATATATGCAATAATTAAATTTTTTGACTTCGAGCCAAAACGAGCCGAATACAAGCGAGCAGAGAGCTCTTTGTGTTCGGCTCATTTATAATTCGAGCCTAGTAAATGAGCCGAACACGAGCTATTCAATGAGCCGAACGCTAGCTGTTTCCTAACAAGAAGCTTTTTTGACAGCCCTAATTTGTTTTCTAGTAAATTAAACTGTATTCTAAATGTACTTTAGTTCGAATACAATGTGTATGAAAATGAGGTATTGATTATTTAACCGTCAACCGAAGATAAAAGAAAAAAAAANGTAGTTTATCTCCCTCCAGTACTTCCTTCACCACTTAAGGTACACTTTATTCTTCCTTTGCCTTTTCAATATGTTGAAGGATTAGAGCTCTCTAGTGTACAGAGAAGCTCTGACTTTACCATACTTCGAAAGGCTCCAGTTTATTCATTTTTATTTTTATTTTTATTTTTAATTCTAGTAATCTTTGAGGCAATAAAGATGAAAACTTTGGTTTTCTATATGATTTTGTGATTGCCACTTCATTTAGAAACATTTCCATATTCAAACACAAGGTTTCTACATGAAGAACAAGCACCAATATTTGTAGTTTTGGATCTGCTGGCATAAAAGCTGAAGTTTTGCATCTTATAACATTGCATAACTAATCTCATTCTTGGGCAATTATTAACAAGTGATTTTTTATTAGCTTTGCATTTCCTTTTTGGTATCCTGCAAAAGCAAGGATTTTTTTGCACATAAATTACTTTGGGAGATCTAATAAAGCTTTTGATTCCTACCGTATTCACGATGTGTAAGCTGCAGCGTTGCTTTTATTTCGGAAAAGCTTGTTTTTTTTTAATTTTATTTTCTTTTTCTTTTCTTTTCTGTGATTTAGTTTTATGGTAAATTGAATTTCAAATAGAAATAGTTATATATAAAAAGATCATTGGGTATTTATCTGATCCTTCATAAAACGCTTCATTACATACACAGCACCCAGCTCCTTTGTATTTACATATCTAACGCCAAAACTTTGATTTTTACATATATATACCGCTTTGCCTATGCTCGAGCCCCTGAATTTTGTTTCTTTTAGACTAATACTAATTGATGCCACTGAAATATATATGGCAAGCTTTCTAACTTTTGTTGCATTTACATATTTCTGTCAATACTTGTTTGTATTTTGGGTTTGCTAGCCTTATAGGAAAGATGTCTTACAGGATCTGTGCTTATCGTTTTATTTTTACCGTTCTTCCCACTTCTGTGATTTATTTAACTTGGTTGCTGGTTCGTTGCAATATTGAATTGTTGGCTCTTAGTTTTCTGTTATTCCTCATATTTACGCTTGTTATGTTCATCCTTTAATGGTTTAGAGTAGCTTTGTCCAATATATTATCTGTTTCTTATCATATTTGTCCATCATAATCTGTTTCTTTTATTCCTTGGCATCCTTATAAACTAATTTACAGTATCTAATTCTTAGAACATTAAAGTTGGCGATGGGGATTTTAGTTGTTTGTGCCTATGGATAAAAATGTGTTTTTTAGTTTTAAAAAGTGATGATTGTGGTAAATTTGATGTGATATGTGTATAAATATAAAAATTTAGGTGTGAGTTATGTAAATACATGAGAATCTTGTTGGTATATATGTAAATGCCACTATTGTTTTGGAATTTGATAGATCGGCCTCCACAATCCCAGGTAAACTGGCTTCATATTTATCTGATTCATGGGAGGCCAAAAGCAATTATGGAAGATTCGCTGATATCACTTCTGTTCTTTGAAGCTGTTTCATTAGTATCTTGCCTAATATTTTCAGTTCTATTTTCAGTGTATTATATAGTAAATATCAGAGTTCAAGTGTTAGATCTATAAATATGTCAAAAAATGTGTGGTATTTGTGTGAATTTCTTCATTAAGTTTTTTCCATTGCACTGTTTTAATGTCGTATGAGGTGCTAGATTTAATTGTCATGGTATAATTGTAATATCTTGATTTTTTATTCAAGCTGTCTTTAGGGGAAAAAATTTGCGTGCGATATTGGGTTATACCGAGGGTACAAGGGGGTTACATCAGCGGTATAAGCCCTTGTAACCTCCCTGTAATCTTCTTTAACCTACGTGTAACCTCTTAATATATGATAACAGAAGCGCGAAACTTATTTTAGGGTACAGGTAGGTTACAGAAGGTTACAGAGAGGTTATAAGGGGTTATACCGTGGATGTAATCCTCTTGTACCCTCGGTATAACCCTCATATCGCACACAACGCTGCGTACGTCTATCGCATGCAAATTTTTTCCGTCTTTAGGGGGCATTTACATACGTAGAACTCAATTCTTACTAGTTTACATATCTAGAACCTAAACTTTGTTTTTTTACATTTATAACACCCAAAAGCTTTAATATCACGAAAAAGTAAAACGGCATATATGTAAAAATTTGAAATTTAGGTGTCGCAAAATGCATAAGAATTGAATGGTATGTATGTAAATATTCCTTGTGTTTTTAATTTATTTTTATGGATATTATTCACTCCGAGTCATCATTTTTGGAAGATTTATGCACATACTACTCAATTCCTATGTATTTACATATCTCGCACCTAACTTTCATTTTTTCCTATATACAACCTTGCCCATACATGAAAATGGTGTGTATTTCACATTTTAGAAGTTATATTGGTGAAATTTTTTATATGATAAGGAATATTTAGGTTGTATAAATATATAAAAAGGAAAATTAGGTATAGATATGTAATTTCATAGGAATTGAGTGGTATGTATGCAAATTACAAATTAACCCCCCTCCCCTTTTTTAGTTTTGCCTGAATTGGGCTTGTAGTTTTAACTTCTGTATGCCTACTTCTAAATCGGCTAAGGTTGATTTTATTATTTATTTATTTATTTTTATTGGTTGTTTGTTTTAGGGTTGTAAACAAGCTGAGCTTGAGCGAGGTCAAACTTGGATCGTGTTCGGCTCGTTCGAAATTGCTTGAGTTCGAAATTGACACGCGTTCGAAATTGGCTCGTGAACAGTGTGTTTGTGTTCGACTCGATTTAAATATCTTTGCTCGTGTTTCGCTAAAAAATTACTTGTTAAAATTAATTGAGAAAAATAGATGTATAAGGTGAAGTTACATAGAGAGCACACAATTTTTATATATTTACATATCCCACACCTACATTTTTATATTTACATATATACAGAGTACTTTGTTATTTTTCCTCTGTTGTTTCATTTTTATATAAAGTGATAATAGTGCTATTTTTGACGTGATATTAAAAATTCGAGTGTTGTGTGTGCGAATATAAAAAGTTGGTGTGCACGATGTGTAAATACACTAGTATTATGTGCTATGCATGTAAATGCCCGGACTTAACATGCATTGATTTTAATTTAATGATCCTTTAATTTTTAATTAAATTATTTACTCTATATTCTTATATTAGTTTTTATTTTTTGTGTATTTTCTGTATTTAAGAAAGTGTATATTGTTAATAATATCAAAGAAATAGGTTGATGTATTAATGAGTTTATTATTATTAATTAAATTCCATCAAATAAGCTAAATAATAATTAATAAATTATTCTAATTTAAAGTAAATATTATAAACTAGTTATATCCAATAATTATATTTAATTTAACTTAACGGAAGATTAACGTGCAATATAATTTTTATGTATTTTATGTATGTAAAATTTACATTTTTAAAATTAGTAAATTTGATATTTTTATGTAACATGAAAATATAAAAATTTAAATTTCGGTGCTATATAAATAAATATAATTACAATAAGAATTATCTAGAATTTTTAAGAGACTCTGGGTGCAAATAAGATATATATGAAAATATATTATGTATTTTTTTTTTAAATTTATTTGGCTTTTAGAAGGATTATATTTAGATCAAGATCCAATTTGCTTCATAACAATGGTGATAATAATAAAATTCATAAGATTATATGGAATATCATAACATTGTATTGTGATTGAGAGTATAAGCATTTCATCCTTGAATAGCTTTGCATGTTCTTAATAAACATAGATTGATTTTGAGATTGTTTAATCTTTAACTAATCTAGTCTCTTAGATTTTTGATAAGTGGCTTAATGTGGCTTTATTCTGAATAAATCTTCCAAAAAGACTTTTTTTTTAATAAGAAATAATGAAAGCAACTTGTAAATTTAAAAATGGATTTCTCAGTACAACAAAACTGGTCGTCTTGACAAGACAACTCAATGATGCCAGAATTGGATTGGTTAGACTCCAATCAAATCTAGATCTAGTCATCGATCATATTTGGAAGTATTGGACTATCAATTAAATAGTCAAATGAGCTTTATGTTTGCCTTATTTATAAGAAAATCGAGCGTCTCGAAGAAAAGAATCCAATGAGCTTATGATCGCTTAATTTCAATGTCATTATAACACTCAAATTGTTAAAAAATCTTCATGATCAAGGGTATTATTATGGGTTTTTCGATCAGAGGGTTGGGGAAGTTATTCTCATATCTAGATCAAGTCATTGAAGCATATTTGAAGGCTTTGGACCATCAGTAAGATAGTCAAATGAACTTCATATTGGCATATCAGTTAAATTGAGCGTCTCAACGAGAAGAACCTAACGAGCTTATGATAACTCAATTCCAATGTCATTATAATACTCAAATTGTTTAAAAAAACTATGCTCAAGGGGGTTTGATCAGGCGGTTGGGTAAATTATGCTCCACATGACAAAAATTGCACTATCATGAGACTATAAATAGACCTCATCTTTCCAATTGAGGGAGAAGGAGGAGGAGAAGAATTCTAGAGCTCGTTACATCTGAAGACTCAAAGATAACTTTTAGCCTCGATAGCCACCGACCATTGCTGCCCACCATCTATTAGCCACCATTAACTACTACTGGTCGTCCCTACTTCTCACCACCAACCTCCTGTCATCGACGACCTTGCTTGTAAGTGTCATATCCCAAATACGGATGTAACATGTTACGCCTATATTTGTGACCAGTTGATAACTTATGACATATATAGATGCCGACCACAACCAACCCCTTCCTTCTTTGACTACCAAGGACCTATGCTTATGATCATCGTAGCTAGAAAGTTATACCTTACCTTTCTTAGGAAAGTTTTATAAGAGCTCTTTCTTCATCCTATTCTTTTATTTTGTTTCCTTTTACAGTTATTTCAACCACTATTGGGTGTTTTTATGGTTTTGTCAAGTGACTTCTCTCCACAAGAGATGAGTTAGGGCTTCTTATCTTCTAGCATTCTGACGACATTTGTAGACACTATAGTTTCGGCTCGGAAGTTCCTTCCTCTTCCCTTTTGCTTGGGAAGCTTACTTGGATTTTCACTGCTAATTAGTTATCTGTATTTTCTTGTCCTTTTTGAGGCTTTGCCCATTTTTTTTCTTTATGTGATGGATTTTATCTTTTTATCCCCCCATCTTCATCTTTTTCTTCTTGTTCACTTCATGGGGCTGCCCCTGCCCATTCCTTAAATTGGAAAAAGCTTGTAGCCTCTCAAACTTCTACTTTTTGTTTTTCATCTTTCTTATTTGTCATGCACATAAGACATCTTTCTTGGATCTTGAAGTTGTGGAACGTTCAATGAGATGGAATCTCACTCTAAGACCTTTTTACGATAGTCTATTAGTAATATATAGAAATTAAAGGGATATGTTGAACTTATTTCATTAACTAAAGGTTTCTTTCTCTTTAAATTTGTTTTTCATGAAAATTTTGAAACGGTTTTTTCTGGGTTGGTGGGAAGCCTTTCTTTTTTAAACATTGGACTCATGACTTTAAACCTACAAGTGAAGATTTTAAGAAAATCCCTATTTGGGTAAAACTTCTTAATCTTCATTTATTTTTTTGTCCAGAGTATGATATTTCAAAAGTTAGTAAGATTGGTATCTCTCTTTCCATGGATCCTTTAATTTCTAAAAGAATTAGGCTTAATTTTGGTCGAGCCAATATTCAAATTAATGTGAACTCTTCTCTTCTCGATTCTATTATTTTATTTGTGAAAGGAAAAGAGATTATTGTTTTTGTTTTAAATGAATGGAGGCCTTCTCCTTACATAGTAATGTCCACGCTTTTTCATAATTCTGTGAATTCTCCTAAATCTAATTCTTAGCATATTAAATCTCTTGTTTCTATTTTAGAGGAAGGAATAATAATCAAAATTTTCGTTAAAATGACTTTAATAGAAATAGAAGTAAATCTGTTATTGCTGCTCGTTCTTTACAGGCATTGAATTTGAGGAATAATATTACTAATAATATTAATGTTGACATTGTTGGTGGTTCGTTTAAGAAAGCTTTTAATATTCTAAATGATTTTAGTATTTTTGTTCCTGATCTAAACATCCATATTGATATGATTTATAATATCAATGATATGCTAAAGAATAATGATACTGTCTGAGTTTTGCCTATTTTAGATATTATAGATATTTCTTCTGAAAATATTATTAATTCTGAAGTTCATGTGGTCAATAGTAATCTTGGTAGTGATTTGATTCCCTATAATCACTGTTCTAATGATCTTATTTCTCTTATTCAACAAGTTGAGATTATTAATAATAATTCTATTCCTATTCAGTCTTTTGAGACTATTAATCATGGTTTTTTTGCTCCTATTGTTCATGATACATATATCATAAATATTGCTCATCATAGGAATCCCATCCCTTCCATTCCTGCCTAGTCTCGATCTAGGAAAGGAAAAAGCAAGTAATTTTGGTTTTTTGGTTTTCTTGTTTTTGTTTTATGTTTTTTTTTTCCAAAATTACTTGCTTGGAACGCTAGAATGCTTAATAGTGATGCCCGTATTGTTGATTATAAGAATCTTTTAGTGTTGGCTTTTCCAAATTCTGTGGATTGGTACTTATTGATAGTGCTCGGTGTTTCTATGGGATTCTAATTTGTTGTTTGGAGCTCTTGCTGTTGGTTTCTATATTGTGTTTGCCTTTTTCTATAAGCTTGCATTCCATTTTGTTTTTTACTGATTACTGTGATAGGTTGTGGGCAATGATAAATTTCAGTCGTTATTAAAATTCAACCAAATTTTAAAATTTAAATATTTTATTGTAGGTAAGTTTTGAGCTCAAAATAGTTTGTCCCTTTTCATTTTATGGTGGTTTCAAATGGTCTATTCATTCAATTTTTTATGGGGTTTTGTTTTATTATCCTTTTATTCATTTTTTTTGTTTCCTAGTTTTTTTTTAGTTTGTTTCTCTTGTTCATGTGATTTTTTATTATTTGTTTTTTGCAGTCGTAAGGATCTTCAAATTTTGATGTTGACATTGATAGTGCTGTGTTGTTGTTGTTGCCAGCAGAGTAGACTTGATGTTTAGTCTTTACTCTTCTTGCTAGTGTTGCTATTGTTAGTTTGTTTGATTGTGCTGTTTATTTTAGCGTGTATATTTTCTATTTGAGTGAGCTTTAATTTGAGTTTTCATATTGTATCTCATTGGTTTCTTTTCAATAAATTTGAGTGTGATCCTCACTTTATCTCTGAAAAAGGAATTATCTTAATATAAAATAAAGTTTATAAATTTATTTTTACATGTTAAAATTTAAGTATTAAAGTTATATCAAGAGAGTGTTTGATAACATATTTTTAATATAATTTAATCATAAATTTAAAGTAAATCTAAATCTTACCTAACATAAATATAAATTTAAAGTTTTAATATTTTGCAGGCCAATTTCAGGGATTTGTTTTGTGGTGACTCACGTAGCTTCTCCGTAGAACATGAATTTGATAAATAAGGATTCATTAAATCCTAATAGATGGACCCTTGAAAATATATTAGATAGTCTCTAACAATCATTTTCCTGTTGACACGTGCTTCTCAGCGCATATTTTGAAACTTCCCCCTCCTTTCCCTTTCCTGCCGTCCGATCCTTCCCCTCACTGTTTTTCCGCCGTCCTTTCCCTTCTCTTTCCCCGTTTCGTCAATAAACCTCCAATTTCGCTGTACGCTGTTCTTCTACCGTACCATTCCTCACACCTTCATCGTGCACTGGTCCATTTACCCGCCTATAAGATAACAAATCTATCCGCTGTATTGTCCATGATACAACGCTCTGTTGAAGCAGCTTCAGAGTTCATATTCCAGCCCCTCCGTCCTCTCCCATCTCGCATGGCTTCATTCCCTCGCATATCGTTCAGCATCAACCCCACAGTTTCCAGAAACCTCCTCCTCCCTTCCCGATCCGCTCAACCGCCTCCTACAAACGACGCCAACACCCTCTGCCGCAGCTCCCATGCCAAAGCTCCGACCTTTCAACCGGCTGCGGAAATCAACTNGCCGCTTAGTTAAGTGGATTTCAAGAGCTGCTTGTTTTATTTAGGCTTTTGGGCTTTCTTAAATGGGTTTTTTTTTCTTTTTTTTTTCTCTGTATTTATTTTTAATTGGGCTTATTTTTTAGCTAGTTCTATATAATAAATTTAAGTCATTTATTTTTACAAGGGGAAAGTTTAGCACATGGATGGACTATACTCTGTTCTTAATTACATGAGAAATTATTAGATAAAATTTTGCTAATCATTCAAACAATATTAGCAAGACAGTGATGATTAACGTCCGATTGACAAATTGGTCAAGCTTTGGTTGTAATTCATTACCTATTAGTGACGAGATTTTCGGTGGGTACGCACGAATCACCCAAACAACAAGTTTAAATGATTACCACTACAAAAATAGTGACAAGATCTGTTTAATAAGCGTGGTGTATGATGCAGACCGTCCAAGGCGTTGACATGATCTAGCAATCGACACAGATAGTATAAGACTTTAGTACTAACGCATTGTTAAAAAAGTTGAACTATCAATCATTACAACCTATTATTTCAAGGAAAAAAAAAATTGGTAAAGGTAAAACTCAAGAGACTAAAGTAAAATTTGACTAAACTTTATTTTATTTCTTAATTGAATACTTACAAAGAATTCATGATATTTTTGTTTACAATTACTCAAAAAGGAAAAAGAAAAAAATTTTCTCTAAGTTACGGGTAAAATAGAAACCAAGTCAGATGTTTTAACTCCCTCTATCATCTTCATCGTTTTCGCCCTCTTCCTCGTCTCCCTCCTTCGAGCCCTAGAGCAACGCAACAAATCTTTTTAAATCGGCCCATTTGGGAAAGAAAAACTTCCGCTTTATTATTCGGCAAATCCCGATTGACACTCTACCTTTGAGCTGCGCCATGAGGGCCTCCACCTGCCAAGGGTGGGAAGGAAGTCTAGCAAACAACTCTTCTGATGTCTCAATTGTTGCTATCTTTTCTTTTAAGGATTGGTTTTCTCTTGAGAAGCCGACTGTGACTCTGTTAGCCTAAGCACTTTGGCTACGACTCCATTGCTCGTTCTTCGATTGCCATTGCCCATTCTTCAACCACCTTAGCACATTCCTCGNGCCAAGGGTGGGAAGGAAGTCTAGCAAACAACTCTTCTGATGTCTCAATTGTTGCTATCTTTTCTTTTAAGGCTTGGTTTTCTCTTGAGAAGCCGACTGTGGCTTTGTTAGCCTGAGCACTTTGGCTACGACTCCATTGCTCGTTCTTCGATTGCCATCGCCCATTCTTCAACCACCTAAGCACATTCCTTTGTGGCTTTCTCCCTCTCATCAATTGCGACCCACTTTTCCTTAACTTCTAGGCATTCTTTGTGATCTTTCTGAAGGGTGATCGACTTCAAGTGAGAGTCCTCCCAGACCATTAGTTGATACTGATCAACCATCTCTTACAGGTCTGCTGGGGGAAAGGGTGTGCGTGTCCCAATGACCTTATCATAAGTATGAGATCAAATGATCTAAGCGAATGTCAAAAGACGGTTAGCCTCAGTAGGATAGTCCGAATGCAAATCCCTCTTCAAACCNACATTAGTGATAACAAATATTTAAATTTTATATAAGTAAATACTAAACCTTAGATATTAGAAATAAACACTCCATATATACCTACCCCCTACCCTACACACACACAGTGTCTGTGTATCGTGTACTCAGATCAGTTGATCGGATATTTGTTTGTCAGTTGTAAGTCTCCTCTGGTCTGGGGTTCGATTCCCCCCGAAGCGCAAGGTGTGGTACTCGAATTTTTAGGTGCATTGGGGATGACCGGAACTCGTATAAAAGCCTCCGACCATTCCTTTATATATATAAAAGTTATTATTTTTAAGTTCATTAAAATACATATGGCGGTCTGACAAAAAATTAAATGTAACGGACAAGTCTCTTATAAAATTTTTTCAACCAAAAAGTCAAATCTTTTTTTTTTTTTAAATATAAAATCTGCAATATGTCGTTATAATATATCATTTCGGNTTTTTTAAAAAAATTAGAAAATCTGCAATATGTCATTATAATATATCATTTCAACTTGATGGAATTTATAAAACTCTTTTTTACATTAAAATAAAATTTAAACTATAAATTATGAAATATTAATCTATTTTTAAGGATCATAGCATTCCTTTAATTATCAAATTGAGGTAGGGCTATGAATATAACCCGAATAAGAGTAACTTGTCGAAATTTNATGTGTATAAGAGAGAGTATATATATATATATATATATATATATATATATATATATATATATATGAGAATTGAAATTTGCATGTGTGATGTGTGATATATAAATACATAATAATTAAAATCTAACATTTCATATAAATATATAATATTTTAGTAATAGTTTAAATGCTTTCATTTGATGAGTAGATCTACATCTAAATGCATGGAATGTGATTTTAGTAATAATAGCGGTGTTGTAATAATGAGTGATTAAGTCAATAAAATGAGTGAAAAATTTTAGATTTCACGAGTCAATTGTTCAAACTGATGGCGATATAGATAGGAATATTTTTAGTAGAAATGAATTTGTATGGCTAAAGTCGTGGAATGCATCAGCTCTATCATGTTATAGAAAGCTATTACTTTGAATTAAATAAAAATTTAATAAGATGATTGTCAGACCAACAATGATGCCGAATTTTGGCCTGAAGAAGAGAAGCATAACATTAAGTTAAGTTTTGCTGAGATGGGAACGATCAGGTGGATGAGTGGTTTTACAAAAGACAAAATATGAAACAAATACATCCCAAGAAGAATTGGAGTAGTTTCAGTGACTAACAGAATTAGAGGGAGTCGTCTTAGATGGTTTGATCACTTATACTTCAACCATCTTATGCTAAGAATGATAGAGATAGACCTAAAAAGATTTAGGCATGATGTATAGAATATGATCTTAATTTGTTAGAATTAAATAAAAAATATAACATTGGATATGACACAATGGAGAAGAAAGATTCATGTTGATGACCCGCTTAGTGGGATAAAAATTCTTATTGTTGTTATTTTGTGCGTGTGAATGATATTTTAGTATTATATTTATAACNTATAGATAGGAATATTTTTAGTAGAAATGAATTTGTATGGCTAAAGTCGTGGAATGCATCAGCTCTATCATGCTATAGAAAGCTATTACTTTGAATTAAATGAAAATTTTATAAGATGATTGTCAGACCAACAATGATGCAGAATTTTGGCCTGGCCTGAAGAAGAGAAGCATAACATTAAGTTAAGGTTTGCTGAGATGGGAACGATCAGGTGGATGAGTGGTTTTACAAAAGACAAAATATGAAACAAATATATCGCATGAAGAATTGGAGTAGTTCCAGGGACTAATAGGATTAGAGGGAGTCGTCTTTGATGGTTTGATCACATTATACTTCAACCATCTTATGCTAAGAATGATAGAGATAGACCTAAAAGATTTGGGCATAATGTATAGAATATGATCTTAATTTGTTAGAATTAAATAAAAAATATAACATTGGATATGACACAATGGAGAAGAAAGATTCATGTTGATGACCCCGCTTAGTGGGATTAAAATTCTTATTGTTGTTATTTTGTGCGTGTGAATGATATTTTAGTATTATATCTATAAAATATCAAAATATATACATGAATAATTATATATTAATTTTAATAAAAAAAAAACTAACATTAGTGATAACAAATATTTAAATTTTATATAAGTAAATACTAAACCTTAGATATTAGAAATAAACACTCTATATATACTTACCCCCTACCCTACACACACACACAGTGTGTGTGTCGTGTACTCAGATCAGCTGATCGGACATTTGTTTGTCAGTTGTAAGTCTCATCTGGTCTGGGGTTCGATTCCCCCCAAAGCGCAGGGTGTGGTATTCGAATTCTTAGGTGCATCAGGATGACCGGAGCTCGTATAAAAGCCTCTTACCATTCTTTTATACATATAAAAGTTATTATTTTTAAGTTCATTAAAATACATATGGCGGTCTGACAAAAAATTAAATGTAACGGACAAGTCTCTTATACAATTTTTTCAACCAAAAAGTCAAATCTTTTTTTAAAAAAATTAGAAAATCTGCAATATGTCATTATAATATATCATTTCAACTTGATGGAANTTATAATATATCATTTCGGCTTGATGGAATTTATAAAACTCTTTTTTACATTAAAATAAAATTTAAACTATAAATTATGAAATATTAATCTATTTTTAAGGATCATAGCATTCCTTTAATTATCAAATTGAGGTAGGGCTAATATAACTCGAATAAGAGTAATTTGTCGAAATTTGATTTGAATTTTAGCTCAGATTAAGATCAGATCGAAATAAATGAGTCAAGCTACGAATCAAAATTTTAAATCGAAGTTTTTTGAGCCGACCCCAACTCGGCTCTAGAACGGTTCAATAATAACCATAGTGAATTCAATAAATTTAGCCCATAGATCGGTAATCACTTGAAAATTAATTCAACTTTTAGCTCGAATCTAGAGCGGATCGAAATAAACTAGCAGAATTACGAGCTAAAATTTTGGATTTAATTTTATTTGAGCTAATTTCCAATTGATCCAAATAAGATTGTTAACTATCATCAATTATGGTACATGTAACAAAATAATTAATTACTTTTTTGGAAAAAAAATATAATTAAAAAATATATATTTCTCATTTCATTCTTGCACGAATTATGTCTTGTGTATTAGGGAACACATTTAATGAGCTCCCATGCAAGTGATGATACGTTCAATACATTTTCATGACAAAATTAAGTGGGCTAATAAATGCTGCACGTGCTCATTTATTTCTCCCGGCTCTAATTTGGAGGAACAAAATTCCTACAGAGAATTCCAATGATGTCAAAATATTATTATTTATTGCTCATAAAATTTAGTTATTGATTTGCCGCCACTAAATTTTCATGAATCTCTGCATATTTTAAATTAAATTTTTTTAATTCTAAATTCATAACCATTCATATTTCGATTTCGTCAAACTTAATATCAAATTTAATATTTAAGAAAAATAAACCCAACGGTTCTAAAATTGGTCAATCCGAATCTCATTAAGCTCGGTTCAAATCGTTGAAGCATAATTAGAGATTTTGAATTATCTATTGAATGATCAAATGAACTTTAAATTTGATATATTTGTAGTCATTTCGAACGTCTTTGATGAGAAAAGTTCAACAAGCTTAGAATTGCTCAATTCTAAGATCATTAAGGCACTAAAATCCTTAAAAAATACCTATGATCAAGAGAGATCAATATGAATCGTCCGATCAGATGATTATGGAAGTTATGCACCCTAAAAAACAAAGATGGGTGGAGGTGAATGATAGGTGAAATTTCAGAGTATGTTTTGAAGAGAAAACCCAACGAGTAGCAACCAACTTATATAGTCGTCAGATACCATCAACCACCAAACTTCATAGTNATAAAATTTAGTTATTGATTTGCCGCCACTAAATTTTCATGAATCTCTGCATATTTTAAATTAAATTTTTTTTAATTCTAAATTCATAACCATTCATATTTCGATTTCGTCAAATTTAATATCAAATTTAATATTTAAGAAAAATAAACCCAACGATTCTAAAATTGGTCAATCCGAATCTCATTAAGCTCGGATCAAATCGTTGAAGCATAATTAGAGATTTTAAATTATTAATTGAATGATCAAATGAACTTTAAATTTGATATATTTGTTGTCAATTCGAGCATATTGATAAGAAAAATTCAACAAGTTTAGAATTGCTCAATTCTAAGATCATTAAGACATTAAAATCCTTAAAAAATACCTATGATCAAGAGAGATCAATATGAATCGTCGATCAGATGATTATGGAAGTCATGCACCCAAAGAACAAAGGTGAATGAGGGTGAATGATAGGTGAATTTTTAAAGTATGTTTTGGAGAGAAAACCTAACGAGTAACAACCAACTTATATAGTCGTCAGATACCATCAACCACTGAACTTCATAGTCGTTGGCCATATTCCCAATTGTCTTAATCATATTACCAAATATATATATTTTTAATTTTTAAATCCTTAAGTTAAAGTGTGTTTAAATTGTTAAACAATTGAATAAAAACATATAGATAATATATATTAATATTTAACTTGCACAAATCTCAATTGTGATCTTCATGAGCATGATATTTTACTCATCATGTATTCATTGCATCACATGTGCACTTGCATGCACCGTTTTAGCCAATCACATTCATAAACAAGTAATAATGTGAGGGAGCATACATTTTAGTTGATTTGAGAGTTATTTGTGATCTTATGACAGGCCACTAGTGTAGTAGGCTTAGGTTGCCCTTGAGTTTTCTGAACTGAGACATGCAATGTGCCTCCTTCAAAATTATTTTGTTCTAAAGTGAAGTTGTCATTCATAGCAACATTTAGATTTGTTTGTTCATAATTAAAATTTATTGAAGATAACATTTATATTTGGTGAATAGAGACTCTTAGTAGAAATGACACGGGTGAAGAAGCCTAGTTGACAATTGCACTTTGCTTGATCGAATAGAATAAAGCATAAGGGTGTCAAAAATTGACCTGACACACCCCTAAACTCAATTTGAAAATTCCAATTTTGGATAGATATGAATAATTTTTTGGCTCTTGTTCGGGATTCGAGTTAGAAAGCCTAATCAGTCAATTTTTTGAGATGGTTCGGTTCGACCCGCCAACCGTATATTGACTCAAAGCTAATCATCTAACCTGAAATTTAAACCAACATGAAATTGACTCGAAATAAACCTGAATTCAATCTGAATTGCTGTTATGCTTTATGTTAAATGGGTTGCAAGGGTAAATGAACGCGGCTTGGGTTCAGATCAGATTTTCTGACCCATTTATTATTCAAGTCTAGTTTGGATCAATCAGTTTTGAGTAGGCTCAATTTCGGGTCAGACTTGAAACCTACCTGCAGATCTGTAAATTTTCCAAAATGCAACATATAAAATTGTTTAAACAAGTGAGGGGTGGCTGCTAAAAAAAAAGGTTTTTTCTTTTCGAAAAAATCATGGCTCAGCTTTTTAGGTGCCACTCCACAGGTGCAATTTTTCTAAAACGTATGCAAAATANATATATATATATATATATATATATATATATATATAATTTTTAAATCCTCAAGTTAAAGTGAGTTTAAATTGTTAAACAATTGAATAAAAACATATAAATAATATATATTAATATTTAACTTGTAAAATTTCAATTGTGATCTTCATGAGCATGATATTTTACTCATTTGGCATTCATTGACATGTGCACTTGCATGCACCGTTTTAGCCAATCACATTCATGAACAAGTAATAATGTGCGGGAGCATAAATTTTAGTTGATTTGAGAGTTATTTGTGATCTTATGACAGGCCACTAGTGTAGTAGGCTTAGGTTGCTCTTGAGTTTTCTGAACTGAGACATGCGATGTGCCTCCTTCAAAATTATTTTGTTCTAAAGTGGAGTTGTCATTTATAGCAACATATAGATTTCTTTGTTCATAATTAAAATTTATTGAAGATAACATTTATATTTGGTGAATAGAGGCTCTTAGTAGAAATGACACAAGCGAATGAGCTTAGTTGACAATTGAACTTTGCTTGATCGAATAGACTAAAGTATAAGGGTGTCAAAAATTGACTTGACACACCCCTAAACTTGATTCGAAAATTTCAATTTTGGATAGATCTAAATAATTTTTCGGCCCTTGTTAGAGATTCGAGTTAGAAAGCCTAATCAGTCAATTTTTTGAGATGGTTCGGTTCGACCCGCCAACCGTATACTGACTCAAAGCTAACCATCTATCCTGAAATTTAATTGTACTCAACCCACCAACATAAAATTGACTCGAAATCAACCTGAATTCAATATGAATTGTTGTTATGCCTTATGTTAAATGGGTTGCAAGGGTCATTGAATGCGGCTTGGGTTTAGATCAGATTTTTTGACCCATTTTTTATTCATATCGAGTTTGGATCAACCAGTTTTGAGTATGCTCAATTTCGGGTCAGACTTGAAACCTACATGCAGATCTGTAAATTTTCCAAAATGCAACATATAAAATTGTTTAAAAAAGTGAGGGGTAGCTGCTAAAAAAAAAGGTTTTTTTTTTTCGAAAAAATCATGGCTCAGCTTTTTAGGTGCCACTCCAAAGGTGCAATTTTTCTAAAACGTATGCAAAATTAAATTTTACTAAATAGAAAAAATCAAGGTGCAGCACTGCAACGCCCCAAACGCACCATCACTCTGATCAGTGTTTGCATCGCCAAAATAATATTTCTGGCGACTTGATTCCATTTCCCCGACCAGGCATCCAGCCAAACCCTAAAGCGGCGGAAGCAAAGGAGAAGAAATATCTCTACTCGTTCTTTTCATATACCGGAATCGATGATCTCCTCGAATCGATTCCAAGTGGAATCGAATCTTCAGCGGTTCCAACTACCGCCGTAGGATTTCTGCTTCGGAATGCTACAATTTTTGATGGGATTGATTGAACTTAGGGTCCCAGAAGAAGCATCAGAACAGGCGTCTTCTTCTTCATCTAAGCAGCAGGGATAGTCGGAGAATGCTATGAGGTAGTTTATCTCCCTCCAGTACTTCCTTCACCACTTAAGGTACACTTTATTCTTCCTTTGCCTTTTCAATATATTGAAGGATTAGAGCTCTCTAGTGTACAGAGAAGCTCTGACTTTAC
>JXCR01074542.1:356335-385481 GCA_002079205.1 Phalaenopsis hybrid cultivar | reverse complement strand
TCAGGTGGTGATACGAGTTCCCTATTGTCTTATGGTTGTAGAGCCATGAATTCATCAGAAAAGGCTTTGCGTCACTGAGAATATTGAACCGCTTGGCTGTAGGTATTTGGCTCAATCTGAGTGTAAGTGCTATGTTGAAGCTAAAAAATTCTCATGGGTTTTAAATTTCTAGGTTGATCCTGGGTTACCACATTGTGCTATTTGTGCATTGGAGAAGGAATAAGATTGTTGAATTGCAGAACAAACATGAGGATTGAGAGGTGGATTAACTGTCTTAGGTTGGCTGAGATGGGGAGTGGTGTTTTGTGGACTGATGTTAAAAGTAGTTGTTGGGAGAGATGAGATTGTGTGACTGATATGTCTTTTAGGATGCTTAATTTTCTTTGCATTTAACACCTATTTTTGAATGAAATTGTACTTAAAAAAATGTATTTTCATGTTTTTATTGTAGGTATAACTGGTAAGAAACATGGAGTGAATTGGAGTTGAAACGAAGCGAAGCGGAGGCAAAATAGAGAACAGGTTAAACCGACAGACTGGCGCCTATGCACCATTAAATCCCAGAAAACCCGAGAAGGTGGCGCCTAGGCACTATAACCGTCTTGTGCAGCTTCAACACGCCCCCGTGAGTTATTTGACAAATTTGGATGGTTGGAGAGGCACTTTTTGACATTTCTAAGTTCTGGAATTCTCCAAGAATGCGAAGAGGTCATAGATAGGAGCATGATTTAGATTATTTCACTTGTTCTAAAGAGTTTTGAGAGGGGAACTCGAGAGAATTTATAAGGGCTTTACTTCAACATCTTGTGCAGCATTGTGGAAGATTTTGTCCTTGGAATTTGCCTCTTTTTTAGAGAGCAAAAACTAAATATCGAGTTTAATATTATTTGTTTTCTATTGTAAACACGTATTGATAAAATTGTTTGGATTAAATGAAGTTTTCTATTTTGTTCAACATGTATAGTGAGAAGATTTCTAATACTTTTCTCTTGTGTTTTTAGGTTAGATCTGTAAGATCATTAATGCTACAAAATTAATTTTTATTGCTTAATGTGATGAGTATTCTTCTAGGTGTAATTTATATTTTGTATTGGCCATACAACTTGTTGAAATCGGTTGTGACCCATTAAGACTCAAGAGAGCAATGACAAATGACATAGAATATTCACATTATTCAAATGACTGGTGAAGTAGTCAGGAGGCAATGTAATTTAGGGAGATGTATTCTAATAGGGTTTGAATGAGGAGTTTCTAGGATGACAGTCGGAAACAATAGCCAAAATTTAAATCATACTTATTTATGCACTCGAGAGAGGGCAAACGAGCCTTATGCTTCTTTTGTCACTATAACATCACAATTTCTTGTAGTAATATCTACAACCTACCTAGAAATTCACAAGAGAAAATTACTCTTATCAATCCTGAATTTCACCAAACTAATTGATCTAGGCAAAGTTTAACATAGGTATAGAAACTTATAATTAGTTATTAGAAAAATCACCCTTAATGATATTTCAAACCAAGATTTGAAAGTAGTAGTCTAGAACTTCACCTTTAGAATTATTTATCTCCCCTTCTCTATGGGATTGACATTTCAGCTCAATAGAGCCCTATATTATTAAAACGATACAAATACTTGCGTGAAAAATTCTAGTGAGTAATAATACCTAATTTTAAGAACTCAATTAATTTGCTAGGGAGCAGATTGAGTTTCTGGTGCCTTTACCAGTATTTATATAAATTGTGATAATCGCTGGGGTTGATCGATGACTAATAACAAAGGGCGAATGGGTGAGAATTGATTGAGTAGGTGAAATGGTAGTGGTAGGAATGAAGAAGGGTGGTGGGTAATTTATGGGTTGAACTGAAGGTTGTGATTGGGCTAAAGGCATTCACCAGGAAAAATAGTTTCAATAAATTTTACATGACATGAGAAAATAGTTTTTTTTTTTCCTGAATATCAAAACATTTGAAACATTTGTGCTGTGTATAATAGCCCGTGAATGTGCATTTGGGAGCTTTGGGAGAAAGTTTATGTGGGATATTGTGATGTTACCAAGGGTAACAAAGACAACCAAAGATTCTAAGTGTTGATATTCAAGTGGCTATTGATATAAGAGTTGATACAGATATTTGTTTTTAGTATTACTAGACGTTAGATGATTGATAATGTATGTGGCAGTGAGGATAGCTCTGTTCAAAGATTTATGGGTAATTTAGAGGAGTTTTAAGAGAGTTTCAGTTATTTCTATGATGTGACAATGCTTTCTTTCAATAATTCCGTTTTGTTCAGGGGTATGGGGACAACTAAATTAGTGTTGAATGTCATTATCTTGCATATATATGTTTTGAGCTCATTTGACATATATTCTCCTCCGCCAGAGTGAAAATATTTTATGTTTGTGTAATTTGTTTTGTATCATTTTGTGCAAATATATAAATTGTGTAGTAGTTTTAGATTTATGACGTAAAGGAATACACCAATAGTAACGAGAAAAAAAACATTTATTAATATGAGATAATATTTGTATCATCTATAGAAGAATAATGAAAAGGCTAGCAAGTGTCTGAGAATATCTTTTCTAATTTTTGATATGTAGCATTACTATTACTAAAAGGTAAATTTTTAGTTTTATTTTTGTAACACTTGGAACATTTAGAAATACATGAAGAGATATGAAGGTGAGGATAAGCATGTGAAAGCATAGACAAAACTTTATTGTGCGGGTGTCCGAGTCTTTGATACCAAATGTTTGACCTTATAGTAGAATGAGAAACTGTTGTGGGGTAAAGCCGTTGATCAACTTGACGGACTATAAGTACTTTCTTGGTGCTGTAATCCTGAATTTGAAACTTGTCAGCATCAAAGTAAATAATGCAGTTGTTATCTTTAGCTAATTTATGAATCAATATTAAATTATGAGATAATTCATGAACTATAAATAGGGGAGAAAGTTTTAACTTATGACCAGGAATAAGTAGTTTTCCATTACCTACATGTGTTATTTCTAACTCTTGTCCATTACTTGCTATGACATGTTCTAAACTCTTATATGGCTAAGAAGATTGTAAATGCTTGATGAGATGTGGCTCTGGTTTATATTGTTGATTTGTTCTTTGCAAATATTGACTGACCAAGTGACCTCCCTTATTGCATATCTGGCATGTAACTGCTAATCTTGGTGTGCATGTTGTTGTTTTGCATATTTTTTGTGTTTCTTTGATTCTTCTCGAAAAAAAAATTAAATTTATATTTTTAGATAAAACATACATAATTAAATAAAAGAAATAAAGAAATTAAATCTCTTTTTTGAGACAAAACATAAATAATTAAATAAGTATATTACAATTTATAATTTTTTTATCAATTACAAAATAATAAATTCAATTATGGCTTATTATATTAATGAAATTGGGAGATTTTTATGATTTTCTTTTTGGGGAAGATACATACATACCACCCAATACCTATATATTTACATATTTAACACCTAAACTTAATTTTTTATATTTATACCGTTCGAATCTTTCATATCACATTAAAAATATCACTATTTTAATTGTAAGTAAAATATACATTTTCATGAATAAGCAACGTGACATGTATGTACAAATTGAAGTTTAGGGCATGTTAGATAGGTAATTACACATGAATTTTAATATAATTTCATAATCTTTAAGATTAGGAGTTAATTAATTAAAGTTAATTGAATTGTTAGGGTTAAAAAATGGTTTCACCTGTCCAACTAATCTGTAATATTGTTTGCCATAAAGGTCTTTCATAGCTAATATTTTGTACCGTATGTGCATGTATTTAATGTTTATGGTACTTAAAAAACAATATAAGAAGTGATATTCATTAGGAAAAATATTTTCTATAAATCAATGCCACATTTTTCTAATTATTTTCAGACTTTTTTTTTCCATAATTAAAGAAGGATTAGATTTTAATTGGTTAGAAAATAATGGCGGTCAAGTCAACGGTAGAATTAAAATTTGATGAAAGCAACTGGTTTTTTTGGACTATATATCTTGTGTTTTTAAATTAAAGGAAATACAAAAAGACAATAATTAATGCAAGATAAAGATTGGATAAACATGCTTCAAATACAACAAAAAGTAAAATGCACCAAAAATATCATTAAATTTAGGGGGTGTAAATGATCTGAACATGAGCGAGCCCAGTCTCTGCTCGTGTTTGACTTGTTTATATTTCGAGCTCAAAAAATGTGTGTGTGTTTGACTCGTTTGCTTAGCGAGCCGAACACTAGCTGTTTACGAACAAAGAGTTGTTTTGACAACTCTAATCACATAGCCATGAGATGTTAAAAATTAGNCATCTATATTAAAGTTGATCCAACTTATAGCAGGTCTCCACCAGAAGATTAATTGGGGCTGCCTTTTCAGCGTAGGATTAGAGCAGGAAGTAGAAAAAACTAAGGGGAGGAAAATCAGTAAGAACTTTTTCTTAATGCTACCAAACCTAACCATCTTTTGCAGATGGGCAATAACATGACAGAAAATAGGACCCTCACAATGGTTGGACAGGCCATGCTTAACATTGCTTTTAGCCATCCAAACAAACCAGCAAACAACAATGGGGAGAGATCTAATGACTGGAATGGGGCTGTAAGCCCAACCCAACCACCAATCTTTGATGCTAGGAAAACTCCTCACAGGTAAGACAACTCCCAACGGATCAATAGGAAAACTCCTCACAGGTAAGACAACTCCCAACGGGTCAAACAAAGACCTCCACATCTTCATAGAGAACCTACAGGAAAGAAAGGGATGAGAAAGAGATTCCTCCGCACATCTACACAGCAGCTAGATAGAAGGGATTCTAAAGCCTCTGAGTTAAGTGTATCATCAGTAGGGACAAAAGAGTGCGAGGTTCTTCAAGTAAAGAAGGAGATTGATGGTTTCAACAAGAAGTTTCACAAATTTTTCAGATTTCTGAACTGGACAGGTTGTTGCAGTGTCTTAGCAATGACTTGGACATAGAAGGTTAGAACTACCATGAATATCAATTTGCCTTTCAGTGTCTGTCAAAAGGAATTCTGCAAATTGAGATAGCATTCCGATAGGAGACAAGGTTATTGAGCTTGGGGACATCCCATCCAGCCTCATTCCAGCACTCCTTAACTGAGAATAGTAGATCCATAGGACCCCATACAAAGCAGCCAAAGGATCCCAAGAAACCGATCATCATACCAGAACTAAGGTTTCTTATTGGAATGCTATTCGTATCATTAAACTTAAGGTTCTCAAAATCGAACATAGCATTAGCAACAATTAACTAAAATAAAACAAAGATTAAAGGCTGAAACTAGTTTCCTATGAAAACTTCTTCCTCTTCTTAACTCAAAATCCTTAAACGTTCGATAGGAAATCAAGAGATTATCTCTAGCANATAGGACCCCATACAAAGCAGCCAAAGGATCCCAAGAAGCCGATCATCATACCAGAACTAAGGTTTCTTATTGGAATGCATTAGCATTTGCATTAGTCATTTGCAACCTATTCGTATCATTAAACTTAAGGTTCTCAAAATCGAACATAGCATTAGCAACAATTAACTAAAATAAAACAAAGATTAAAGGCTGAAACTAGTTTCCTATGAAGACTTCTTCCTCTTCTTAACTCAAAATCCTTAAATGTTCGATAGGAAATCAAGAGATTATCTCTAGCGTAAGGAGGATGAAAAGAAGAAGAGCCCTAAGATTTGGGTTCGAAAATCCTTATCTAAAGATTGAAAAATGAGATTTACTCATTGACGAGCCAGCCTTGCCTTGCCTGCTGCTTGCACATGATTCTTGAGCAACTTGCATACGCCCTTCTCGCTCAATTGCTGGGATTGTTTGCTTNGGTTCGAAAATCCTTATCTAAAGATTGAAAAATGAGATTTACTCATTGACGAGCCAGCCTTGCCTTGCCTGCAGCTTGCACACGATTCTTGAGCAACTTGCATACGCCCTTCTCGCTCAATTGCTGGGATTGTTTGCTCGACATGCTTTCTTTCACTCTACCTCCTTCACCCTCCCTCTTTCCCTCTCTCTAGGGCTGTCAAAAAAGCTCGTCGTTCACGAACAGTTCGTGTTTGACTCGTTAAATAGCTTGTGTCACTAATTAAGCAAACGAGTCAAACACAAATAAATTTTTTCAGCTCTATTTAAAAATGAACCAATCACGAATAAATGTTTGTTTGTTCATATTCNCTCTCTAGGGCTGTCAAAAAAGCTCGTCGTTCACGAACAGTTCGTGTTTGACTCGTTAAATAGCTTGTGTCATTAATTAAGCAAACGAGCCAAACACAAATAAATTTTTTCAGCTCGATTTAAAAATGAACCAATCACGAATAAATGTTTGTTTGTTCATATTTGGTTTATTTTGGCTTAAAATAATTAAATAATTAAATAATAATATTTATTTACATCTTTTTATATTTATTTTATTATGTATTTAAAAAATGCTAACTTTATTATTTTTAAAAATTGTTTGGGTAGTATAATTATAAAATAAAAATAAGTTTTGGTGTTAGATATATAAGTACATAGAATTTGGGTGGTAGCTATGTAAATGTCCGAAAAACAACTCCATATAAATACGGCCGAGTGCCTTAATGTGAAGNTAAAAAATGCTAACTTTATTATTTTTAAAAATTGTTTGGGTAGTATAATTATAAAATAAAAATAAGTTTTGGAGTTAGATATATAAGTACATAGAATTTGGGTGGTAGATATGTAAATGTCCGAAAAACAACTCCATATAAATACGGCCGAGTGCCTTAATGTGAACTATCAGAAGATAGTTATGTAATTAAATATATAATGGATGGTATGTATGTAAATATCCATGTCCTTTCCTTCTCGCAGTCTGCCTGTATTTTAGGGTTCGTTTGAGACAGCTTATTTGTGACTTGTGCGTTTTCAGAATGCCATGTGAGTGTTTGTTTCGTGTGTCTAACGTGTGTTTCAGAAAACGTAATTATTATTTTGTATTAGACGCGGAACGCGGGTTATTACCTGCGTCCTGCGTATCCCTTCATCTATCGCGATACTACCCTCGTTCTCATCTCGTCATCTTTTGCTTCTGCGATTTTCATCCCATTTTCCACCAACGCTTTCCCCAAAACTTGAATTATGGAGGTTTACATTGGAGTTTAAAGGCCTTCATTTGAGTAGATCCAAAACTAAATATATGGAATGTGATTTGAGTAGTAGTAGCTCTAATGATAGAGTTGTAACTAGGGGTGATGAAATCATTAAAATGTATGAACGTTTTATATATCTCTGGTCTATTATTCAAAATGATGGTGATATAAATGGGGATGTCATTAGTAGAATTCATTNTGAGACAGCTTATTTGTGACTTGTGCGTTTTCAGAATGCCATGTGAGTGTTTGTTTCGTGTGTCTAACGTGTTTCAGAAAACGTAATTATTATTTTGTATTAGACGCGGAACGCGGGTTATGACCTGCGTTCTGCGTATCCCTTCATCTATCGCGATACTACCCTCGTTCTCATATCGTCATCTTTTGCTTCTGCGATTTTCATACCATTTTCCACCAACGCTTTCCCCAAAACTTGAATTATGGAGGTTTACATTGGAGTTTAAAGGCCTTCATTTGAGTAGATCCAAAACTAAATATATGGAATGTGATTTGAGTAGTGGTAGCTCTAATGATAGAGTTGTAACTAGGGGTGATGAAATCATTAAAATGTGTGAACTTTTTATATATCTCTGGTCTATTATTCAAAATGACGGTGATATAAATGGGGATGTCATTAGTAGAATTCATGTTGGTTGGTTGAAGTGGAGNATATATATATATATATATATATATATATATATATACCATTAATAAAAAACTGAGTTTTACAAGCATACCAATCAATTCTTATGTATTTGCATATTTAACACCAAACCTTTCCCTAATAATGATCGATGGATTGAACTTATTATTAGAAAAAAAATGGTAAATTTACAGGTTAACGCAATTTTGTTTTTAATTTTCAAGGATGAACAGATTATTAGTATTGTGTGTTAATGAAAAATCAATAGGTTAATTAAAAATACATTATTTTTCTTTTGTTTTTAAAATTCAATGAAACTGGATTTTCGTCTATTTTGAAAATACCATGCATCTACAATAATTAATTTTGTAGACATCATATATATATATATTGATAAGATTAAGTAATTTTATGAATTAAATTTTGATTTGAATCTAATAGTCTGCTCAAATTTATTTCACGATGCGTCCATCGACACATTCTTCATCGATTCCACAAAGGATGCAGATTCACTGACTTGAGTTGCATTCTATTTGTTGCGAATCTGCCATGGTCTGTCGAAATAATTAAAAATTCCTATAATCACAATTTCATTACAAATTCATTTCTAATTTGTCACAAAATTGTTAAGAGAAAATTTACATATATATCGCAATATTTTAATACATTAACACTCATAAAACCTTAGTGACGGATATAGTTCACATATAAAAAGAACGATGACAAAATTTCATAAATGTAAATAAGGATATTTAAGCATTAAATCTATGTAAGTACATGAGAATTGTGTTGCTGTATGTAAATGCCCCAATTGCTAATCCACCTTCGTGACCATATTAGTTCAGATCTTAGAATCTTTTATTTATTATTAGTTAAATCAGCAATGTCCCAAAATCCCTTTAAATCGAAACCCCCAATGGGAAACCATGAACTCGGTTTGGTTTTGAAAGAAATACAAAATATCAATCAGAACGAGCCCAAGCCTTCCAGAAGAAATGGAGCATTTGCACTCAAACCACCCAATTCTTATGTTTTTACATATCTACCACCTAATTTTTAATATTAAATAAGGAAAAACCACTANGCTCGAAAAAAAAATTGATCCAAAGTTTTGGCTTATAGCCTAGCTCATTTATTTCGATCCAATCTCCATCCAAGCCAAAATTTTAACCAATTTTTGAACGATTACCAATCTTCGAGCTAAATTCACAGCCCCAGACTTAGGTAGTTTTGTTTGTTATGTTGTGTTTATGTGGTTGTTACTTCAATATCATAATTCTCAGTTGTTAGAATTACTACTAACAATAATAATGGGAATAAAAAGCGACCAATGGCTATCATTTTTCATGGAGACATTTACATACATGCATATCACACACAAATCTTATGTATTTGCATACTAACACCTATAGATTCATATTTACATCATACCACTCAAATCCTTAATATTACACCAAAAATATCATCATCATTATCTTATTAAAAGAGAAATTCACAGTTTCATGCATATATTTATAACACCAAAGCTCTTATAAATGTCAATATCAAACTTTAGGTATTTGATACGTCATTATCCCAAAAAAATAATTTTTTTTGCAGCATTCTTATAAATTTAACTNTCTGCTCGTCGCCAGTGAAGCCCGCCGCCTCCTACACCTCCCCTTCCAGCTGGCGTCCCTCCTTCTTCTCTCTGAATGGCGTCACCCTCGCAACCGAACACTAGCCACCGAACTGCCAACCTTCACGCCCTGCTCGCATGCCAGAACTCCTCGTCGTCGTCAGATCTGCCCTCGACCAGCCGTCTGCCACCTCCAGTTGACCTGCCTGAGCTCTCGGTCTTCTCTCTCATGAAGCCGACCTAAGCTCCCTTGCCCGGATGCTTGTCGTTCTCCTCCTCGCCTGTGAGGTTTGACGTTGCCACCTCCCTCTTACTTCTTCTTCTTCTTTTCTTGGCTGCAAGCAGATCCGCTGACCCCTCTTCCAACTCCGACGCCAAGATCGGGTCATTCGCCAGACCTCTTCCTCGCCCACCTTTTTTCCTCACCAACATTGTATCTATGCCGAAGAAAATCAACGAGGAGAACGTAGGATTTTGGGCTCTCTTCCTTGTTTCTTTCGCTCCTTGTGTGCATCGCTGGCGAGCTAACTCCTCCACATTGCCATCCTACTTTCCCGGTGACCGACCACTTTGCCAGAGCACCTCAATGTCACCAGGCAACGGTGGTACATCGCCTTGGGGAGGCGTGGACGTCTTTTTTGTTGCATGGAAAGTTTCTCTTCTTTCATCATTGTCGAGCGATCATCTCTCGAGAAGAGACCTTTTTTTTGGGGTCGCATATTTTTATATGCAAAAATTATTTATTTTTGGTACTTCGCATACCTTACAGTCTCCTATGTCGTTTTGTCGGCTTATGCACGCTTTGCAAGGCATATTGGAGTGTGGATCAGACGTTGGCGAGCTTGGAGCAAGCAAAGAAAAAGCATGTAAAACCGTCATGGTGGTGAGATTTTCTACATCCTAGCCAGCCTTAGGAATAGTGGAGTCTAGGTGTGTGGGTTTGATCACCCACACAGGGTGCTTGCGCCGGTATGGGTCGGTGCAACAACGTGCCTGCATGATGGATCGTTGAATTTCTTAGAGCCAGCCTTTAAGTTAGGACTTCCTGTGCGTGACCAAATACCCCTCCGTAGAGCCGAGTGTCTCCCTTTATTGTGAGCCTTAGCACAAGTCCCGATGGGTCGGAGTCCCTCACTCCCCTTGCTTTGGATTCCCCAGCTTTACTTGGAGAAGTTGGGAGGTCGGACTTGGCAAAGCAAGAGAAGCTTTGTAGCTGGCTCGCTTTGTAAAGTCTGGAGGAGTTTGCAAAAATAGGAAAAGCTTTGTAGCAATCCTATTTTACGACGCCTTGGAGAGTTTCCCCATTGGAGATCCGGGGATAAATTCCCCACATTTCCTCACCAAAGCAAGAGGCGGCGGTGCCGCACATCTAATGGTCTAAACTTTAGGTTTCCCAGGTGAGGTCATTAGTAAGAGCATGGTTCGCTATCATATGTGGTCCTTTGCACCTCATTGTTTGCATGTGCATGTCCTGCATGTTACATATTGTATGTCACATATCGCATCAACACTTGCACTTGCACTTTGCACTTTGCACATTGCATTTGCACGTTGCACTTGCACTTGCACCTTGTGTCTTGCATTTGCACTTGCAACGACACTACTTGTGATTCGATCAGTCATCTCAGACCGGTCAACACCATTTATGCCTCGGTCGGTCATCCCAAATTGGTCGACTAATCACTTTGGTTCAACAGCCCACAACGGCCCGGTCGACCGATCACCTGCATTTTTGTCTGCTTTTTCATTATATCACATGCTTACCTACTTGCATGTTGCACCATACGTGTTTACATTTGCATTTGCATCTGCATTTGGGTGATGCTCCCCAGTGAGAATCACCACTGTCTTCAAGTCACTACCGCCTTGAAACACCTTTCTTCGGGCCACTCCCTCCACGACACACCCATCCCTTTTGGTCACTGCCGCCTCGGCACACCTTCAGGTCGCTGCCTCTACGGCACGTCTACTCTTCGGGTCACTGCCACTACAATACACTCATTTGTTCGATTCACTGCCTCCACTGCATGCCCACATTTTCTTGAGTCACTGCCTCACGGTACACTCATCACTTCCGTCACATGACTGATTGCATTTCCATTTGCATGTTTGCATGGATAGCAAGCCAGACTCGTTAGGAGAGTGACCCCGTGTTGGTCGCGATGCCTTAACAAGCATTGTTTTCTGGGTTGATCCTGGTGAGCAATGCGAGTTAAGTCATCGGGATTGACACGAGTATGACTATGCTAAAGATCTCATACATCTAACTCGTGTCACTTCTCTTCGTGACACCCTTTAGATCCTTTGGATCTTTAGGATGTGGCTCGTATGACGACCCCGTCAAAGACATACTATACCCAGACCTACCCCGTACTTAGATACTAGACTGACGCACTTTTTGTTAGATGATGTGCTAGGCTAGGATTTAGTGTGCTAGGTAGTCTTTTTGATGCCTGACTATTGTTCTTTGCTGGATTAGTTGCCCTAGTCAGGTATCTTTCTTTGGCATTATGCTTGTGGTGTGCCTACATGCTGCATATGTGTGGTAGTATGTTAGAGCGTTCTTCTACAGGGAGTCATGCTTATTGATATACACACACACAGGTACCGCTATGGGGGGAGCAAGTAATGATTTCTGACCTTTTTGCTTGCAGGTGCTATTAGCTCCCCCACTTTTAAAGCATGGCTCACGATACGTTATTTGCATATGAGATTTCCCGCTGACACTTGTTTTCATGCAAGATTGAGTCCTTAATTTTCTATGTACTTTTTAGAGTCTAAAAGAGTCTTGTAGCAGAAATAACATATGGGCACGAGTTTCGAGACGTTTAGCGTGGGAACCATGTGGAGGGGATCAGGAGCAGATGCTCGTGAGTCGTATCTTAATTCTGCATTTTATATTGCTGTATAGAATTAGGACCGGGCATGTATATGTGGAGTCCTACCGCCTTTTTATTTTCTGGGATATGTTGCCAACCCAGCGGAACCGGCCTTTTATTATTTTGATTTGACTTGTTTTGCTTTTTGCATCATATTGCATGTTTGCACTTGCATGTATTTTCCTTATTTCTTTCTGTGGCTAATCTAGAATTTCACGTATAATCTAGGCTCATTAAGGACCCTAAAATTGTAATTTTCTACAAAATCCTAATTAAAATATTCAAGATAATTCAAATTTAGGAATTAAATATTTAGGATTTAAAAATTGCAACATTTATTTTTCTGCATATACTAATAGGGCCTCCACAATACTTAAGGACAGCTCTAGATAACTGCATTCATATTTGTATGTCCCATGGAGGAGTCCCCGTGCTTCTCCAACCTGAATGACCCATCATACCTCTTTATAGGTGGTCGTCTAGTGCGCCTAGGGTGTTAGAAGACTCCCTGACCCAGACAGAGTGTAAGTCCTTTTGTTTGGAGTGTTTCTAGCTTTGTAGCTAAACCTCTACTTTCTTTTCTTTCCTGAGGCATCCTTGCCAATTTGGCAGGTATAAGTCCCACCTCGTGGAGTTCCAGCTTTTAGTCATAGGATAAAGTTTCTTTATTTTGACCTTAGGACTATCGAGGTTCCCGTGGACGACGCAATTCACTGATTGCTGACTGAGGATCTCAGGACGTGTTGGCTCGACTATTTTCACAACCAGGTAGACTTAGGGTCCTAATAGTTGTGGATGACCGGTCCGTGGTACCCCGACCCAGTTACCTCTACCTGTTAGGATCACTCTACCTTCCTTTTTGTTGAGCCCCTTTGAACCCTATTGCTCCTTGATTTCATGACGGCTCCGATGCCGATGAGCTGCGCCCATTTGGGATACGACGATTTGTCCTCTGCCCTTATGGCCCGGACGTGCTTTGACGTGTTAGGATATCCCCATCAAGCTAATTTAGGTTATTTTGTGGGCCCTGTGTGCCGATGAACCGCTACCCATTTAAAATGTGAGAGACCCACTCTTTGCCCGATGGTTTAACACGCGCTTTGAAGCATTGGGATCGTTCCCACACGGAATAACCTTCCTTTGAGTACGTACTTCCCCAGATTCACGATAATCTAAGTAAAACTCCTTTTATTGAGAGTATTCTTGGGTACCCTTAAGATGTAATTAACAAAGTGGGATACGTCCTCTTGGGAGTACTCTTGACCCCAGAACAGGCACCTACACCTGAATTTCTGGTTTTGGGTAGTCTACGTAGGCATTCTTTTGTGGATATCGGTTTAAGGTGCTTTCGCCCGATCTTGTTTGGGCGGACACTTTTAACCTATCCTTGCAAACCGCACGTAGGCTCTCCACGTTTTGTGTTTTCTCTTGTTTGTCCCTTTGTCGTATGTTCATTTTTATTCGATTCCTCTCCTCTTTGAATCACCAATTTGATTTAGGAGGGAGATTTATTCGAATAGGGGAAGTATATGATGATCGACAGACTGGTGACTCCTTCTAAACTAAAAGAGAGAAAAACAAACAAAAACATTTACCTCTTGAGTTGGATGTGTGTCCTGGTGCTTTCCTTTTCAATGTAACACACATATTTCCTTGTCACCGCTTGGGTTGGATGTGAGTCTTGGTGCTTTCGTTCCTAACGTGACGCATATACTTTCTTTTCACCACTTGAGTTGGATGTGAGTCCTTGTGCTTTCCTTCTCAATGTAACACATATTTTCTTGTTACCACTTCGGTTGGATGTGAGTCCTGGTGCATTCCTTCCCAATGTAACACACATATTTTTTTATCACCTATCGGGTTTGATGTGAGTCCTAGTGCTTCCCTTCCTAACGTGATGCACATATTTTCTTATTATCTTTGAGTTTGATGTGAGTCCCAGCGCTTCCCTCCTAAATGTAGCAGATATTTTCTTTGGAGCCGGATGTGAGCCTCTGTACTTTTCATCTCGATTCGGTCCTCCTACACAATCCTATTCTAATCTTTTGAAATAAGTTTCAAGACCACCATAAATGGATTATGACATATGATTCTTATTTTGGGATTGATACCCAAACTTCAATTCCGACCTCGAGGTCAGCACCTATATACTGGCTCCCATCCTTTATAAATACCTGAAATTTCATAACTCAAAATTCACTCTTTGATCCCCTGCGAGAGTCCCTACTCCTTG
This sequence comes from Phalaenopsis hybrid cultivar, assembly GCA_002079205.1. Taxonomy (NCBI): domain Eukaryota; kingdom Viridiplantae; phylum Streptophyta; class Magnoliopsida; order Asparagales; family Orchidaceae; genus Phalaenopsis; species Phalaenopsis hybrid cultivar. The sequence continues at coordinate 370,955 of JXCR01074542.1, read as the reverse complement.
ATTTCAATCAAACGATCATCCGCTAATTTCCCAGCAGAAACAAATCACACACACAACTCTACACTCCTTTCTATGTTTGTTGGCTTAGGAGTTTGTATTGGTTTTTGTTGATCTTGTCGGTCAATGCTAATACACGCGATGTGCTTGCCCAGTACACCACACCTATTGGGGGTCCATTTGCTGACCTCACTTTTGGTTGAGGTTTAGTTTTTCCTCTTTAGTAGCCTAAGGTATAGCCATAGGACTTTCGTATTGACTATTCTTAGAAAAATAGACATGGAACCCTCACCATTAGGAATTCTACATTCTTCTTTACTCAATTTGAAGTTCAACATATTGTTCCTAACCTCTAGCACTTAGTAGGTGGGGTCACTATGGGGAAACTCAAGATAAGTTACTGTTAGGACAGTTGAACCTTAGGGCTGACCCTGGGTGTTGGTCTAGGGCTAAGGCACTCACTTGCGATCATTTACACTCACAATCACTCACTACCCTAAACCCATAATTTCTAGGCTCTGCTCCCTTGATACGTTTGAAGACTCATGTAGGTGGTCCCCTAAACCCACTAGCCATAGGCTAGGGTTTGGCTAAGACCACTACATAGAAGACCCAAAATGGGGTTTCCATTGGTCCATAATTTATTGATGATGGTTAGCACTCCAACTCTACCAAGACACTCAACCTATCTTTTTGCCCCTAAATTCCCTTGAATTACCTGGATACCCTTGGGGCCCCAAATTTGGCCAAAATTTCCAAATCTACCCAACATACCCAACTTGATTCAAAAACCATTTCAAACACATTGAAAACACCCAAAACTACTTAAAATCACCAAAATTGGCCAAATTACCAAAATACTCCTCCTTACCCAAAAATTCTAAAAAAATCTCAAAATATCCCAAAACCTCCAAAATATTTCCAATTTCATTTTTCTCAACTATCACATGATCCAATTTGACCAATTTGGCCATCTTTGATGAAAACACCCAAATTGCCCTTTAAAGGCCCATATTTTCCCCAAATTACCCCAAATGTCTACCCAATTGGTCTGAATTTACCGAGTTTCAATTCTAAACTCAAATTCACCCTTGATGTGACCAATCTAGACCAAATTCAAGCTCAATTGGTCCATGATTTGAACCCAATTTTGAGCTAAACCAAAAACCCAAATTTAGCCCTATGACTTGGTTCCACCAAATTGAACCCATAGCCTACTGCATTTGCCATAATTTGTGTTGAAAAATCTTCATAACATTCCTACACATTAAATTTTACCTTTAATTGTCCTTGGTGAGACCTCAATTTCATTTAATTTCAACCTAAGTCCAAAAGCCCCAAATTTGCCCCAAATTGGCCATGTCTTAAAATCTCACCAAATTGATGGCCTTAGCCCCAAAATTTTCACTCCATCCCCGCATGAAAAATCATCAAAACATCTACCTTGATCATTTGAACCATTCAATTTTGACTTAGACCAAGGCTAGCCCAACCTAGACCCATGTCTAGCCCAACATGCCCAAATTGACCAAATTTCAAAAATCTCCCAAATTGACCTACCATTTTAACTCAAAATCACTTCAACCCTTCACCAAAAATCTTCATAACAATCATCTACATAATATTGATCAATCAATTGGGTCAATTGACATGGCTAACCTAGCCTAAACCGAAACTTTGATCACTTGAACCCATGCATTAAACATGATCAAACCACCTTAAGGCAATCAAATTAACTCCACTTCAACCATTGTTTAGACCCTAAGAATGAGCCAAAACCCATCTAACCAGCTAAACTAAGCCATCGAACAAAAGTCCCCTAAATTAAGGGACCTTATTTCCAAAAATGCACATGCTTAAGATACCCTTACCAAAACTAAACCCTATTGCATTAAAATTGCTTTGACAGATTCCTTGGATGCCCTGAGCTCCTAGCCACCTCCCCCTACCATGCCCGACCGGCCTTGATTCCCCCATGTAACCCTAATTTTGAGCTTGAAAATTAGGGTAAAAAAAGGACATCCCTGAAAACTCCACCAAACTTCAATTGCTTGTGCCCACACCTTCATAACAACAAGAGTAGACAAAGCCCCATCAAATTATCTTCTGAAATAGCCTCTAAAATAGCTCTAGACCAACACCCAAAATCGGTCTTGATAAAAATCACACCTAGGCTTCAGACGAAGACAAGAGGCTCAATCCCTAGCCTCCTTGGATCCCAACGAACGTGCTAAGAACCTCTGATTGAAGCCTCATTTCTCAGAGCCAAGGTATAAAACATCTCTTATTCTCAAGCCTATTTGAATTCTCCATTTGTTTTGAGTTGATTTCATGGCATCATAACTGTATGGATATGTTCCTCTAGTCTAGACGAGCATTTTAAAAGAAATCATTTAATTTGGTTGAGAAATGAGGGAGATGTCAAGCTTGAAAGATGGTTGGTTCCCGGGCTAGGCTATCGGGGACGATGACGGAGCGTCGTTCAATCGGGCATGTATCAGATGGACGGTCGAGATCAAGCCGGACAGCGCTTCAGAACATAAACCGCAGGTCGAGTCAGTGCTGAGGTGGATGGCGACATCAAATGGGAGAGCGCAGCGTGGAGCTTTGGAGCCGTCGTAAGTTGAGGTGGCGCCGCACATTTGAATTAATAAATAGGGATTTAAACAATTCAAAAAATGATCCCTAACTTAAAAAAATTCAAATCTTGGTGTAGAAAAATCACAAAAATAAAATAGAAACACTCCCTTGCTCAATTAACAGAGGAGAACATTGTCAAAAAAATTTGGAGTCCATTTGATGCATATTTCATTTTTAATTAATTAAACACTGATTTGAATGTTTTGATTCTCCATGCGTGTAAAAATATCACCATGGCTTGAAATTTTTGCATGATGGTGCTTTTGTCTTAGGGAACATCCTCTGATTTTTTCAAGTTTATATGCATTATTTGCTTAAAATAATCATGAAAATTAGCATGTTGCTTAGAAAAATCTAAGAAAGTATTGAAAGGTTTATAATGACCAGAGAGCCTTTAAGAAAATTTCTCATGATTCAAGTCATTCAAAATACGCCTAATCATCACGAACCCTAAATCACTAAGATAATTAATTTTGAAAAATACAAACAACAAAATGACTTGCTTTTTTATCTCCACTATTTTTTTAGGATCCAGAGAACTCACCATTAAAATTTCAAAGCATTTTAAGTTCATTTGATAACTTAAATTAAATTTTCAATTTAATTAACTTTTTTGGCACTAAAATGTTTTTTAATAATTTAAATATAACTTGAAAATTATAAAAATTATTTTTTGAGTTCTTTGTGATTAGGGATATGTTTTAAAAATGAAATGGAGTTTAAAATTAAAACTTGATTTTTAGCCTATTTTAAATATTTAAAAAATTACTATTTTAAATATTTAAAAATTTAAAAATCCCTAAAAATCACAAAAATAATAAAACTTATGCAAATGTTCCAAATTGCCTCCTAAGCACTTAGGAACAATTAGAATATTTTTCCTAATTCTCTAAATAAAGATACTGAATTTCAAAGCTAAAAAATAATTTTTAAAGGCTAAAAATGAGTTTTCATTAAAAATAATTCCAATAAATCAAATAAAATTTAGGAAAATATAAAATATTCTCCTTTGAGTTATCTGACCTTACGATGACTTTTCAAAAATATAAAACTTAATTTTATCCATTTAAAATATTTTATATTTAATAAATAACCTAGAACTTAAAATAATTCTTAAAATTCAAATAAAATTCAAAAAATCATAAACTTTGGTCCAAAGATTTTTCTAATCTCAGTCTACCTTCAGTAAAAATTTCAAGAGATTAGTGTTTACCTTGGTGAAGTTAGGAATTTTCTTTGAAAAATCCTATTTTTGCATGACAATAATTATATAAATCACATTAAATTTAGAAAAATCACATTTTCCACTCTGATGTCTTAATTGAACCATGAATGAGGTAGGATAAAAATTTCAAAGTCATTTGAATTGAATTTGACAAATTATGAAGTGTTAGCGCCTTAGGGGCAAATATGTAATCTTGAAAATTTAGCCTTAATTAACATTTAGGCTTAATTCAATGAGGGAAATGGATAACCTCTGATTTGAATTTGGATGTTTGAAACATAAGGGGTTAATTGGTAGAAACCAATCTCACTTTCTTAATTGAAAACATAAGTTAATAAATTTCTAAAATAATAAAATTTGGAAGTTTGTAAAAATAAATGAACATAGGACTTAGGGGTATGACTTTTGAAGTCAATAATTAATCAATTTAATACCACTATTTTTATTTTCAAATAAAATTCAAATCATGAATTATGACCACCTAAAGCTTAACCTTTTCAAAATTAATTAAGACACTTAATTAGGTAGTAAGGGCTTAGTAGTGACTTAGGCTAAATCAAGGTTGTTTAAATGAGGATTAGAAAAACAAACTCAATTAAAATTAGAACATCTTTCAAGCACTACAAGCCTAATAAGGACTAAAATTTGGTGAAGTGTTCCAATAACATCTAACTAGATCTGTTGGATACCTCGGAGATCTACTGAACTTAATATATTTTGCTTGGCAACATCATCCTTAATTAAACTCCTAAGGACCCACCAAGATATGACCTAGGGTTAAATAGGTTGTCAAGATTTTACTTCCCTGTTTCATATAAACTGCCTTAACACGCTTTTTGAGTTTCAGGCGGTGGAACGAGAAGACTCACTAGCTATGCTTTTACAGTTTTCAGCATTGTCTTTCTTGTACTTTCATACTGTACTTTCATACCTGCAAACTTGCATGCTAAATAACGATGTCACCCTACATGAAAACTGAAGCTATTAGGATAGCCACAAAACCAAAACCAAATCTAAAATTAAATTCAACCAAGATAAAATTCACATCTACAACATTCAAAATATAAAACAACTCAATATTTAATCACAAACATCACACAAAACTACAACTCCAACTAAATTAAGACGTCTCTATTGGATGATCGGGAATCCCTCAGAGGAGGTAACCTACAGTTGCTCACGAGGCTTCCCACGATCTAAATAAAATTATAGAACTCATTAAGTTGAGTTTAGTAAATTCATTTGGACTAAGTAAATCCAACAGAAAATGGTGGTACCGGAATGAGGGAACCCTAGGATCCTAACCGGTCTCGCTCTAATCAACTTTAATATGCCGCCATAAAATTTAAAGAACTTCAATCGTAGGGCCACCTAATTTGACATCATAACTTGACACACTAGAAAACTCAAACTCATCACAACAAGGAGCTTGGAGCTAGCATGGTGGCCAACACGACCATCTTCAACAGCAAAATCTGTCTTCCCAAGCTAAATCAATCTTCCTTCCTTAGACTTAAGCAACAAAGCCATAGGACTTCAAGGTTGTTTGCTTATGCAACATAAATCCTCATCTTATCTTTAGGCCTTTGTATAGCCATGCTATACAATATAAGCTTTAACTCGTCTTAGGATTCTGAGGTTGTCGTCCGTCATGACTAAAATCCTCACATCTTCTAGGCAATTTGTGTGATAGTTTCACATGAATGTAAGCCGTTACTAATAAAATTGGCAGGATGAAACACCTAAATATTTCTTCTCAAAACTGAAGCCAGACAAGCTTGGGAAGTCACCGAGGTTCTCCTCTGGATCCATGACATCCCCTAGTTCTTCCTCCTTTAGACTCTATAACAAAAAGTTTCAAATTTAAACCAATCCCCTTTCACACCTCTACGTATGATCTCATTGAAAAGCCCTACCCTTTGAAACTCTTTGAAGATAATATTTCTGGATTTTTATCGAGAGTCATCTTAGGTGACTTTTGTCATTTAAGATGTAATTAACTCTAGGAGCTTTCCCTTATAGCAAGCATGTCCGAACCCAGCTTAATATAAATATGTTTTAATTTTTTATATTAAATAGGGGAACTTATCGGCAAATACAAAGGTTTTACTGACCAAACGGATGTTATTTATTCTTTAGTTTATTTGATCGAGCCTCATACCCCAGTCTTGTGTTTATCCTTCAGAATGGATACAAGATTTAAGGTACAACACTCTTTCATTTAAACTATGAAAAATATGGGGTCAGCTTGATTTCATATTTTTCTAAAACTAAATATATATGTAAATTAAAACGTCCTTCTGAAGCAGGCGACGTGACTTTGATTCCGGTGACTGACAGTTTCTTACGGGAAACTCTTCAAAAAAACCAAAAATAGCGCCGACAGGGGAATATACTTTGTTGGATGCATAATTGGAGATTTTAAGGTGATAGACTAAAATCTCTAATTTGGTCCAATTGATTTGAAACTAATGCGAGATTGTTAGCCCTCAGGGGAGGGAGTGGTGAAAGCTCTGGAGTGGCAGCAAGTATCCTCCCAGCCTGACCCCAGAATTAGAGACCAAACTCTGGATTAGTCAATGTTATTTATGCACTCGGAGGAGGGTAAAGAATAGGATTGCTCCTATTTGGTGCAAAACAGTTTTTATATATATTTTCAAATGATTTTAATTGTTTCACAATCCATATACTCATTGTAAAGGAGAATGATGCTTTCTTAAATTTTAACTTTCCGTGACAACATCTTAGTTTTAATTTTCGTAAATTTACTTTTCAAGGTTTAGCATTTAGATTAGTTAGCTTTATCTTACAAATGCATTTTAATTAGCATCCACTTGCGACTTAGTATTCAAACTTCACACTTTACTTTTTGTATTTTTAAAATTGCACTTTATATTATAATCCTAAGAACTTATTTACAGGCATTTCCAACTTCCTTGTGGGATCGATATCTAGGACTCCATTAGAGTCGTTTATTAATTAAGCGATACATATACTTGCATTATTTTTAAAGGGGATTTGATAGTTTAAAGATTTTTAAAAGATAAAACTCTTTTAATTGAAGTTATTTTGTTGGGATTAATTTGCATCTTTGTTATTGTATCTGTCGTGTTTATTTTGTAATATTGAAAAATATTTGCAAAATTAACACACTAAATCCACCTGCATCACCCCTCTTTCTCCATATGTCAGGGCAATTTCTGTGATGGTTGGGCACAAGTCTTGGACTTCTAGCATTTCCTTCTAAAAATTGGTGATGTAAGAATGAAGGCTTTCGTTCTAACCTTGCCTAAGTTGTAGTAGGGATTGATATTTATTCTTTGGTTTTTAGATCCTAGCAAAATGAGCCGCAAACACTTTCTTGAACTAAAAAAAAAGAGGATACAGTCCTTGGTGGCAGGTTATTGAACCATCAGAGTGTTATCTTCTACATGGTGGTGAGAAACAGATGACAATTAATGGAGTTATTCATCTGCAACATTTTGATTGCTAATTTAAATGAAGCCACATAATCACTAAGATCGCTTTTTCCCTTTATAAAAGTAAAATTGTTGAGGTTGGAATTTTATTAGTGGTTCAACTTACTGAACTTGCCAAGAGAACTGATATTTTGGTGCTTCCTCATCTTGCATCGGCAAGCTCCTCTCCACCAATGCGGACCTGGTGTACCCATGGTGAGAATTCTCCTATTCATCGACTGTCGGGATTACTCTCCAACTACTTCAAAGTAATAGCTCCTCTCGGGGCACCCAATGAGGTTGAGTTTCGTGAGACTCTTATGCGGGGGAGTTGGTTGATTCACATTCTGGGATTTCTTTCAGGAGAGCATTAAACCGCCCAAACAACTAATTTTGCAACTCTTGCATTTGCTCGTAAATTTGTTGATGTGTGAACTCTCGAGTGATCTCCATAATCATTATGTCTCTCTGGCAAATCCCATCTTCTTGCAATGCTCTATTTTATCTCTGTGGTATGTTCACGCTCATTGTGTCACCTTTTAGGAGGTTGGATGATAAATTTTCGTAGTGGGCATGCCCAAAGAGTTTAGAGTATAAAAGAAGAGAAAAAGAAAAACTAGAAAAGAAGAAGAAAGATCAAAAGAAAATTGAAGAAGGGTGTGTGAAACTTATTCATAAAGTAACCCCTTTTTATTACCGTAAGAAGTTTAAGTATACAATTACTGTATTAACCCCTAAATATCTCATTGTTTAGATTGTTCACATTGTATTTTTTCTAGCATTAGATAGTTAATATAACCACCTCTCTAATACAGATAACTGAAAGAACACCACTTTAAACAAATAGTTGTGTCCATTGGACATAATACACGACTAATTGATTTTTACTTCTAATTGTCGGATGCCTTGTTCCTGACCGATTCCGGCAAAAAACTGATTCAATCGGCCGTCTAGATTTGATTATCGATCATTGCAAAGAGCAAGCCGAGTTAATCGGTCGTTGGGGAAAGCGAGCCGAGTTAGTCGGTCGTTTGATAATCTTTTGCATGGAATTCCGATTGGCAGCAACGAAGTACTCTTGAGCCGTTTAATCTCCTTAGGATTTGTCCGGACATTTTTCTTAGATACAATTGCCAACAATTGAATCCAAGTATTTTTTNGACCATAATTAAGTGTTGCTTTTTAATACTCGAGAAGCCATTTTAGTCGTTAAAATTGTGTGGTGGTGGGATTATACATATATTGGCTAAGATACTTAAAAAAGAACATGATATGTGGCCGAGTAACAGTTGAATGCTGAAGAGATCCAATGGTCTATCTGTACAAATTGGGATCCTTCATAGGCATTATTGATTTGATAATTCTTTATGAAGTAGTAGATAGATGAGTCATTACGGGTTTTACATTTTGCATGTTTGTTTTATGAATAAGATCATTTAAATACTGTCAATTATCTTAGTAATGGTATGAGTACAGTTACATGTTATTAGAATATCGTCTAGCACACCAGTATGTAAATGCATATGTTGTTGTGACAATAAATCAATAAAGGATCTGCAGTGCAGAAAGTTGAGTGGCATTGGTGTTACGCTTGCTTGAGATCATATATAGCCTTTTGTAACTTACATGCATAGTGAGAGTACTGAGTGTATGCAAATCTCGATGGTTGTTTTTGTCATTTAACTTCTAATGTAAGAAAACATTTGATATGTCTAATTATAGAATAATCTGATGGTGGGAAAATTTGTGACGTGACTAGAGGTCTCCTAGTAATCGATCTCTTACTGTTGTGAGTATCATTGAATGACCAAGCCATCTTTGCGTCTTACTATGGTTCATCAACGTGACACTTAATTTTAAATGTCCACTTACATCCTAAAATGTTTTGATTATCAGGTGGTGATACGAGTTCCCTATTGTCTTATGGTTGTAGAGCCATGAATTCATCAGAAAAGGCTTTGCGTCACTGAGAATATTGAACCGCTTGGCTGTAGGTATTTGGCTCAATCTGAGTGTAAGTGCTATGTTGAAGCTAAAAAATTCTCATGGGTTTTAAATTTCTAGGTTGAGCCTGGGTTACCACATTGTGCTATTTGTGCATTGGAGAAGGAATAAGATTGTTGAATTGCAGAACAAACATGAGGATTAACTGTCTTAGGTTGGCTGAGATGGGGAGTGGTGTTTTGTGGACTGATGTTAAAAGTAGTTGTTGGGAGAGATGAGATTGTGTGACTGATATGTTTTTTAGCATGTTTAATTTTCTTTGCATTTAACACCTATTTTTGAATGAAATTGTACTTAAAAAAAGGATATTTTCATGTTTTTATTGTAGGTATAACTGGTAAGAAACATGGAGTGAATTGGAATAGAAATGAAGCGAAGCGGAGGCAAAATAGAGAACAGGCTAAACCGGCAGACTGGCGCCTATGCGCCATAAAATCTCAGAAAACCCGAGAAGGTGGTGCCTAGGCACTATAACCGTCCTGTGCAGTTTCAGCATGCCCTCGTGAGTTATTTGATAAATTTGGATGATTGGAGATGCACTTTTTGACATTTCTAAGTTCTGGAATTCTCCAAGAATGTGAAGGGTCAAGGCACTATAACCGTCCTGTGCAGTTTCAGCATGCCCTCACGAGTTATTTGACAAATTTGGATGGTTGGAGAGACACTTTTTGACTTTTCTAAGTTCTGGAACTCTCCAAGAATGTGAAGAGGTCATAGATAGGTGCATGATTTAGATTATTTCACTTGTTCTGAAGAATTTTGAGAGGGGAATTCGAGAGAATTTATAAGAGCTTTACTTCAACATCTATTGCAGCATTGTGGAAGATTTTGTTCTTGGAATTTGCCTCTCTTTTTAGAGAGTAAAAAACTAAGTATCGAGTTTAATATTGTTTGATTTCATTGTAAACACATATTGATAAAATTGTTTTGATTAAATGAAGTTTTCTATTTTGTTCAGCATGTGTAGTCAATAGATTTCTAATACTTTTCTCGTGTTTGTTAGGTTAGATCTGTAAGATCATTAATGCTACGAAATTGATTTTTATTGCTTAATGAGATGAGTATTCTTCTAGGCGTAATTTACATTTTGTATTGGCTATACAACTTGTTGAAATCAGTTGTGACCCATTAGGACTCGAGAGAGCAATGGCGAAAAGACATAGAATATTCACATTATTCAAATGACTATGGTGAAGTAGTCAGGAGGCAATGTAATTTATGGAGATGTGTTCTAATAGGGTTTGAATGTGGAGTTTCTAGGGTGATAGTAAAAAAAATAGTCAGAATTTAAATTATACTTATTTATGCACTCGAAAGAGGGTAAACGAGTCTTATGATTCTTTTGTCACTATAACATCACAATTTCTTGTAGTAATATCGACAACCTACCTAGAAATTCACAAGAGAAAATTACTCTTATAAATCCTGAATTTCACCAAACTAATTGATCTAGGCAAAGTTTAACATAGGTATAGAAACTTATAATTAGTTATTAGAAAAACCACCCTTAATGATATTTCAAACCAAGATTTGAAAGTATAGTCTAGAACTTCACCTTTGGAATTATTTATCTCCCCTTCCCTATGGGATTGACATTTCAGACTCAATAAAACCCTATATTATTAAAATGATACGAATACTTGCGTGAGAAACTTCAGTGAGTAATAATACCTAATTTTAAGAACTCAATCAATTTGCTAGGGAGCAGATTGAGTTTCTGGTGCTTTTACCAGAATTTATATAAATTGTGATAATCGCTGGGGCAGATCAATGACTAATAACAGAGGGAGAATGAGTGAGAATTGATTGAGTAGGTGAAATGGTAGAGGTAGGAATGAAGAAGGCTGGTGGGTAATTTATGGGTTGAACTGAAGGTCGTGATTGGGCTAAAGACATTCACCACGTTCCTGAATATCAAAGCATTTGTAATATTTGTGTTGTGTATAATAGCCCGCGAATGTGCATTTGGGAGCTTTGGGAGAGTTTATGTGGCATATTGTGATGTTACAAGGGTAACAAAGGCAACCAAAGATTCTCAAGTGTTGATATTCAAGCGGCTATTGATATAAGAGTTGATACAGATATTTGTTTTTAGTATTACTAGATGTTAGACGATTAATAAGGTATGTCGCAGTGAGGATAGCTCTGTCCAAAGATTTATGTATACTTTAGAGGAGTTTTAAGAGAGTTTCAGTTGTTTCTATGATGTGACAATGCTTTCTTTCAATAATTCCGTTTTGTTCGGAGGTATGGGGACAACTAAATTAGTGTTGAATGCCGTTATCTTGCATATATATGTTTTGAGCTCATTTGACATATATTCCCCTCCGCCAGAGTGAAAATATTTTATGTTTCGGTAACTTTTTTTGTATCATTTTGTGCAAATATATAAATTGTGTAGTAGTTTCAGATTTATGACGTAAAGGAATACACCAATAGTAACGAGAAAAAAACATTTATTAATATGACATAATATTTGTATCATCTATAGAGGAATAATGAAAAGGCTCGCAAGTGTCTAATAATATTTGATATGTAGCATTACCATTACTAAAAGGTAATTTTTTAATTTTATTTTTGTAACACTTGGAACATTTAGAAATACATGAAGAGATATGAAGGTGAGGGTAAGCATGTGAAAGCATAGACAAAACTTTATTGTGCGGGTGTCCAAGTCTTTGATGCCAAATGTTTGACCTTATGGTCGAATGAGAAACTGTTGTGGGGTAAAGCCCTTGATCAACTTGACCGACCATAAGTACTTTCTTGGTGTTGTAATCCTGAATTTGAAACTTGTCAGCATCAAAGTAAATAATGCGGTTGTTATCTTTAGCTAATTTATGAACCAATATTAAATTATGAGATAATTCATGAACTATAAATAGGGGATAAAGTTTTAACTTACGATCAAGAATAAGTAGTTTTCCATTACCTACATGTGTTATTTCTAAGTCTTGTCCATTACTTGCTATGACATGATCCAAACTCTTATATGGCTAAGAAGATTGTAAATGCTTAGTGTTGCTTGCGAGATGAGCTCTGGCTCCGGTTTATATTGTTGATTGGTTTTGTGCAAATATTGACTGGCCGAGTGACCTCTCTTATTGCATATCTGACATGCTATACCGCTGATCTTGATGTGTGTGTTGTTATTTTGCATATTTTTGGTGTTTCTTCTGATTCTTCTTGAAAAAAATTAAATTTATTTTTTAAGATAAAACATACATAATTAAATAAAAGAAATAAAGAAATTAAATCTTTTTTTGAGACAAAACATAAATAATTAAATAAGTATATTACAATTTATAATTTTTTTATCAATTACAAAATAATAAATTAAATTATGGCTTATTATATTAATGAAATGACATGCTATATGTGAACTGCTTCATATGAAGTCATGATTGTGTATGAAGGCTTGTTTAATTAAAATTTTAAATTGATTATTTTCTTAAATTATTATGTGGGAGATTTTTATGATTTTCTTTTTGGGGAAGATACATACATACTACCCAATACCTATATATTTACATATTTAACACCTAAATTTAATTTTTTATATTTATACCATTCAAATCTTTCATATCACATACATTTTCATGAATAGGTAACGTGACATGTATGTACAAATTGAAGTTTAGGGCGTGTTAGATAGGTAATTACACATGAATTTTAATATAATTTCATAATCTTTAAGATTAGGAGTTAATTAATTAAAGTTAATTGAATTATTAGGGTTCAAAAATGGTTTCACCTGTCCAACTACTCTGTACTGTTGTTTGCCATAAAGGTCTTTCATAGCTAATATTTAGTACCGTATGTGCATGTATTTAATGTTTATGGTACTTAAAAAAGAATATAAGAAGTGATATTCATTAGGAAAAATATTTTCTATAAATCAATGCCACATTTTTCTAATTATTTTCAAACTTTTTTTTCCATAATTAAAGAAGGATTAGATTTTAATTGGTTAGAAAATAATGGCGGTCAAGTCAACGGTAGAATTAAAATTTGATGAAAGCAACTGGTTTTTTTGGACTATATATCTTGTGTTTTTAAATTAAAGGAAATACAAAAAACAATAATTAGTGCAAGATAAAGATTGGATAAACATGGTTCAAATACATCAAAAAGTAAAATTCCATAATCGCATACCAAAAATATCATTAAATTTAGGGGGTGTAAATGAGCTGAACATGAGCGAGCCCAGTCTCTGCTCGTGTTCGGATGGTTTATATTTCGAGCTCAACAAGTATGTGCTTGTTTGACTTATTTGCTTAGCGAGCCGAACACAAGCTGTTTACGAACAAAGAGTTGTTTTGACAACTCTAATCATATAGCCATGAGATGTTAAAGATTAGTGTAAGNGACCATAATTAAGTGTTGCTTTTTAATACTCGAGAAGCCATTTTAGTCGTTAAAATTGTGTGGTGGTGGGATCATACATATATTGGCTAAGATTCTTAACAAAGAACATGATATGTGGCCGAGTAACAGTTGAATACTGAAGATATCCAATGGTCTATCTGTACAAAANGTAAATGTGCATCATATAAAGAAACCTAATATAAATGCCTTGCAGAGCCCTTATTGTCCGGACATCACAATCCTGAGGAGAGGAGATCATGGAGAGGGGAGACGCAAGGAGAGCATGAGGCTGCAGATAGAAGAAAACAAAGGATCTCCGTTTTAGACTCCCGCAAGGTGACGATTGGGATTTGTGATTGTCAACTTGACGGTGGGGTTTGGTGGGAATATCTGCTTGAGAGTAATGTGCTTTAGTTTCAGATGATCACGTATGAAGTGGTATTTCACTTCAACATGCTTTGTCCTAGCATGGAAAACGGGTTTATGAGCTAATGCTATTGCCGAAGTGCTGTCACTGTAGATTATAGTGGGATGTAATTTTTTATTCATCACTTACTCTATAAGTTGTATGAGCAAAAGTATTTCCGTAGTAGTGGTCGCTAGGGCCCTATATTCGGCTTCTGTGAAAGATCTAGCAACAATAGTTTGTTTTTTTGCTGACCAAGGTAACGGATTTGGTCTTATGTAAACACATAAACTAGTAGTGAATTTTCGATCTCGGTGGTCACTTGCTCAGTTGAAGTCTGCATATGCACTTAAGCACAAACCACTAGATGTTATAGGAAGACCATAATTAAGTGTTGCTTTTTAATACTCGAGAAGCCATTTTAGTCGTTAAAATTGTGTGGTGGTGGGATTATACATATATTGGCTAAGATACTTAAAAAAGAACATGATATGTGGCCGAGTAACAGTTGAATGCTGAAGA